>CAHIKZ030002035.1:1500000-1777500 GCA_903632075.3 Acanthosepion pharaonis | reverse complement strand
CTTGAAACGACACAGAGATGCTAGGCTAAAATTCGTTAGAGAGCATAAGAAGAAAGAATATTCGTTTTGGGAAAAAGTACTATGGACAGATGAAACTAAAATAGAGTTGTTTGGTCATAATTATCGAAATCGTGTGTGGAGGAAGGACGGTGAAGCCTACTTACCAAAGAACACGTTGCCAACTGTAAAGTTTGGTGGTGGCAGTATCATGATTTGGGGCTATTTTTCTGCAAAAGGTGTTAGCAGAATATCAATAATAGATGGCAAGATGAATGCCGAAAGATACCAGAAAATCCTGCAAGACAATTTAATGCGTTCTGTTGAGAGACTTTGGCTACCTCTTGATTGGGTTTTCCAACTGGATAATGATCCTAAGCATACCGCTAGATCTACAAGGAAATGGTTAGCTGAAAGTAACGTTGATATCTTACAATGGCCAAGTCATTTCCCAGGCTTGAACCTAATCGAGAATTTATGGCGATATTTGAAAATTCAAATTGGGAAAAGAGCACCAACAATATCATTAGTTGTGACGTACAGGAATAGACTGGTAGCTGTTGAACTCAATATAGGATATTCCACAAAAGTATTAAATTAAGTTAATATGCTTTTTTGTTTTGTACGAATACTTTTTTCATCAGTTAAAATGAAAAAATGCATTAATTTCTGTTAGAATAAGAATTAATTAAGTTTATTACTATTTTTTAATAAAATGCATCTTTACACATAAAATGTATCACAATTTGTTTTAGTTAAGGCTTTTACATTTATAAAAATACAATTTTTCAAGTGTACGGATATTTATTTCCCCTCCCCCCACTGTACATGTTTATGTGAACATAATTACTAGAGAAAGGTGGGTACGGTGGAGTAATGGATAGTGGCTCGGATTGAGCAATCGAGGAGCCATTAAATTCACTTTGGCAACCAGTTTAGGAGAAGGAAAAACTCTGAATTCAGGAGAGGGTTGGGCTCCGTCAGGCTATTTTACCCAAGAAACGCCGCATCTACTGTGACTGAAGTGCACCTGGTGCCGCTATGGGTCACGGGATAAAAAATTACTAGAGGCGATGATATTTGTTTTATGCTGTAGTTTTGTTGAAGTTATATTTTGGAATACAGTTTGATTTCTTTAAGAAATTATAGGATATTATATGGATTAATATTATGAAAGAGTTCTTTCATATTGATTTTTAGTTTAGCAGCATATCAACCTTTATTGGTTACTTAATGCAGAAATCTAAATATTTTTAACACTATTTTATGACTTCAACTAAATATATTTTGAACGCAATTTTATACGTTCAACTATAGATAAAATGAGTAATTAGTCATTTTACATTAAAAACTTATTGTTCGTATTTTTACCATAAAAATATATTTTTATACTTTCATAGTGTTTAGTTTTTGTTTGAAGGTTCGCGAATCTGTATAGCCATAAACCAAATGGATATGAAAAGGAGAGGTTAATTTACGTACAGTGGGGGATCAGTTTTATATTGTTATTAAGTAATGAAGCGATACCCCATGGCAAGACTTTTATAATTAAATTAGAACCGATCATTGATTTTGACCAGATTAATTTCTGACACCTGCCAATACTTTTCTTCCTATTCGTTTTTATAGGAAAATTATCGGTATTTTTTATACTGAAAGAAATAGAATTAAGAATTAGAATTATTTTTGTTTATTTTAACGCTACATTTGAATGTAGTGTTTAAGTTGAGATTTTTATGGTCTGCTGGTGAGAGGTCTTCGTGCTGAATTTTTCAGGCCAAGAAACTGGTTGTTCCCTTCACGAATTTTTGACTTGTCATCCACGGGCTAAATGTATAGACTTAGCTGATGGTTCCTTTAAATGCGAATGTCCAGTGAATGCAATTGGAGACGGACTGAAAGGAGAAAATCATACAGGATGCGTTATCGGTAAGTAAATTATCTATCTATCTATCTATCTATCTATCTATCTATCTATCTATCTATCTATCTCACACTCCCTCTATCTCTGTTCGTTTCTTTGTTTTCTTTCTTTCTTTATTTCTTTCTTTCATTCATTCATTCATTCATTCATTCTTTCTTTCTTTCTATTCAATATCACTTTCTCTCTCTATCTATTCAAGCTTTATCTCTCTCTGTTGGTCTGTTCGTTTCTTTGTTTTTCTATCTTTATCTCTGCTGATATATATCTATGTTCTTTTTCTCTCTTTCTCTCTTTTTCTTTCTTTCTTTCTTTCTATCTATCTATCTATCTATCTATCTATCTATCTATCTATCTATCTATTCGGTCTCTTTCTCTCTGTTAGTCTGTTCGTTTCTTTGTTTTCTATCTATCTATCTATCTATCTATCTATCTATCTATCTATCTATCTATCTTTGTTTGTTCTTTTCTTTCTTTCTTTCTTTCTTCTTTCTTTCTTTCTTTCTTTCTATCTTAGTTTGTTCTTTTCTTTCTTCTTTCTTTCTTTCTTTCTTTTTATCTATCTATCTATCTATCTATCTATCTATCTATCTATCTATCTATCTATCTTAGTTTGTTCTTTTCTTTCTTTCTTTCTTTCTTTCTTTCTTCTTTCTTTCTTTCTTTCTTTTTATCTATCTATCTATCTATTAAAACTCTCTCTGACTATCTCTGTTAGTCTATTCGATTTTTTGTTTTCTATATATCTATCTCTATCGATCTATCTCTGTTTATTTCTATCTCTCTATCTACTTATCTATGTTAGTCTCTTCTTTTCTTTTCTTTACTTTTTTCTTTCTTTCTCTCATTCTCTATTTCTCTCTTTCTATCTATCTATCTATCTATCTATCTATCTATCTATCTATCTATCTATCAGTTCTAAAATCTTTTGAGTCGACTTAAAGCGAACTTGATTTTTTATATTTTTGAAAAGCCTGCATATATAAAGTTCTTTCTAAGTCATCTGATGCATTCGTAAATTAGTGCGTGTTGGAAAATCACTTTTTGAAACCACTCCCGGATTCCTCTTTCTTTCGCTTACAAATCGTCTTGGCGCGCATTTAACATGTTCTTCTTTTCGTTTTCTTTTTACAGAAGGTGAACATGTCTCCTGTCTCGACAACAGTACATGTCACAAGACCTTGGGATTTTGCAGCAGCAGCAGGATATGTGAATGTATGGTTGGATTCACGGGCGACGGCGTTTCAGATTGCAAAGGTAGGCTCAACGCTGAGAAATATAATCGAGACAATTGTCGCCATTTTTATTATTTTTTTAAATTTGCCTTTCGTATTCTTATGACTCTTATTTTGTTTCATTAACTTATAACAACACAAATACTACACAAATAAAATACAGCATTTAGAAACTGATGATATTTTGAGAAAACAGTCATATTTTTAATGCTGGAGCGGAAAGAGTTGAATCCCAAGTTGTGTACATCGGGATATAAATTATACAGAAAATAGATAATGTAGTATGATGCCATTATCAAAAAAACCAGGTGCACCAGTTGCTTGATCTAAGCTCACTCGCGGCCGCCGAATGCAAAAGTACATAACTTTACACTTGCACCCAGTTTTACAATTGTTGCAAAAATTGACGATTTTCTTTTTTCACCAAATACAAGTTTCGAAAGGTTTATCTCGATCAATACGTTTGGCTCTCATGCGACGTATTTCTGGGCCTTACCCAATGAATGAAGATGATGAACGAATGAGAACTTCTTCTCAACTGATTCCCTTGTGGTCTGCCGCGGTTTTTCTTTAGTCAGCGCATGCATTTGGTTCCCATCAAACTGTACAGGTCGGACAGAACGCGGACAGTCTGTGGGTTCGATGTTCCACGCCTTGAAACAGGAAAACCATTTCAGTGCCATTCTGTTAGTAATGAAGTTCTCTCCGTACAGAGCACACATGTCTCAAGCAGCTTTGACATCTTTGAGACCTTGATTAAGAGCAAAAAGAAGAGGATATTGAACATACTCATTCTTGCATACTTGGCATTTCATCTTAAAGGGGTGAGTAATCGCAAATAAAATGTCAATAACATTAAACAACAGTTTCACAGGATGACCAGATATAATCAAAATGCCATGGAAGTTTATTCTTCGGGATCATCAGAAAAAACGAATGAATATGTGTAAAAACCAAATACAAACTGACGTTAACTTACAAAACAAAGGTATCTTCAAAAGATATGCATGCCTAAATAAAACCCAAATATGATATATATATATATATATATATATATATGTATGTATAGAGAGAGAGAGAGAGAGCGATGTGAAAATTGACGCCATTTTATATTTTTAATTTAGCGCATGCGCGTTGTTTGTTTTTGTTGATTACACAGTATAGTAGGATTAGTAGGACACCGTCTGTGAGGAAAAAAAAAACCCCACTATGATGCAATTCACTCCGCCAGAAATTTGAAAACGACATGCAGTACTGCTTGGCATTCGCGCTGGAAGCTCTAATACGAACATTTTAGAGAGTGTCGATTTCAATCTGAGGACAGTGCAGAGGATTCGGAAAGAGTTGGATGGGCCTAATGGTGATTACGAAAGTGTTTGGTGTGATCACTAGTGATGGCCACGTTATATCTCCATTTATCTCCCATAAGGCGTCAGACTGAACACGGAGGCCTACATCAAGTGCCTTGAGAAGGTAGTGTTACTTTGGGCAAGAGAAGGGGGGGGCTAATGGAAAACCGTATGTCTGGCAACAGGACTCTGCACGACACTACAAAAGCAGGAGAACCCAGTCATATCTGTCATATAATTTCTGCGATGACATCACCCCTTACATCTGGCTACCTAACACCCCAGACTGCAACCCACTTGATGTGTGTGGGGCGCAGTTGAGCGAGAGACCAACAAAACTCCTTATAACACCAAAGATGAACTTAAAACAACGATTATGACCGCCCAGAAGAGGTGCAGGAGATTCCGAAGTCGTCTGGAGGCCATGGATGACGCCAATTGCGATTTTATTGAACAGATTTACTCTTCCGTCTTTCAAGATATTTTATGCATTTTTGGTAAAATTTTTGTGTTAGAATGGGATATCAGTGATATTTTCATCTTTGCACAATTTAGACGACAATTTATCCATCGCACACGGCGTGTGTGTGTATATATATATATATATCATATCTTTTCTCTCTCTCGCTATCTATCTATCTATCTATCTATCTATCTATCTATCTATCTATCTATCTATCTATATATATATATATATATATATATATATATATATATATATATATATATATATGTATATATATATATATGTATCCTGATCGATATTCTAAACAATACCCCAAAATTAGGACTTAAGGAACAATAGAATGTCAGACTTTTTGCACAATGCGTTTTGAGAAAAGATAAACACGTTGCCCGATAAAGTTACCGGTCAGAAAAACCTTAAAACATTAGAGTGTGGGTTTGGAAACAGAAAAGTTTGGAAGCAAACGGAGAAAGGGAGATGTGGCAAATAGACAATAAAATCAGAAAGAAGATATATTAGACAGATGTGGAAGATATGACATATCCGAATCTGTATATCAGAGTAATCGAATAATAAAATAAATAAATAAATAAGTAAATAAATAAATAAATAAATAAGTAAAGCCTTTTAAATTACGCGTTCCGTCTAAGTTCATACATATCTTTTTTCACCTCACAGAACTGCAGCGAATACAATGTCGGCTACTTCAAAACAATATAGACGAAAATAAAAATACAAAAAAAAAGCTTAATGTGTTCGGCTCATTTAAACATCTTTTACCCAGCCCGTGAAGGACCACTTTTTGGGTCTCCAGCAGATTCTGGGCGGATGTGACCGACTTGGGCGGTCATGTTTCTTCTTTTCCATTCATGATCGCCTAAAGATAGCTGCGTAATTGAATGTAACGAACCTGACTTGAATTCGAACTCCGTCTGTGACGTTATCCATTTACACTACTCGGACAGCACCTGGTATTCTTAAGTGGTCACCCATTTAGTTCTTGACAAGGCTCGGCGTTGCTTAACTTGTTTTAACGTGATATGGTAGTAATTAACCCTAGAACACTAACCATGGGTATATAGTAAATTTTCCTATTTTTAATTAAAATTTTCAGTACTTGATTTTCTTACCTAAATAATCTTTTTCAGTTTTTATTAATGTTAACTCAGAGTACAAAGTTTGAAGTGCCTGCATGTAAAATATTTCAAATAAAGATTTATATTTACTATTTTTTTTTGATATTTTCAAAATCGGGTATAGGATGGAAAATATATGAAAATGGCCGCTGAAAAGTTGATGCAACACAAAGACAACATACCATATTTAAATAAGAAACGTTGTTATGTTTACCAACATAAAATAAAGATTTAATAACATTAAATAAGAAACGTTGTTATATTTACCAACATAACAACGTTTCTTATTTAAATACCTCGCTGGATCCATCTTGATCCCAACACTCTCTAGAGGGATTGGAAGTCTTTACAATCGACATCATCATCATTATTGACGTATCATCGACCAATTTCTCATGGAAAAAAATTTCCACTGTCCAACTGTATAGAATATATTCAAGAACATACAGTAATGGGTAATTTAAGTTTTGACGGGTACCATTCCTGCCTTGATAAATTCGAAGTTGTCAATCTGATCAAAAAATAAAAGCAATTTTGTATTAAATAAAAATTATCACTTCTTAATTTTATTGGCAAAGCGGTCGTCCATTTTTATGCTATTTATATCCACCGGACTCTTGTCCTCATCTTTATTACCATATTCACGACGTTTCGGCCTTGTACGCTTCGACTTTCTTCAGGTGATATACGTTGGAATTTCGAACCAGACTTTTTATTTGGTCCACTGGGGTAGATTGTTCTAATTCCACGAGCCGTGCCTTTTTTTGATATCTCAATATAAGTTAATTCCTTTTAGTAACTTAACTATCCAAGTTTCGTATTCTACCTGCTGTAGGCAGGTACTGAACTCATAACACTTGGGTCAAGTCACATTTTGAATTACTCAATTAACGCTTTTATCTAGCTGGCCATGAAATTCGAAATTCGAATCAAAATTCCTGAAGATGGCAGGAGCGTACAACGGCCGAAACGTTGTGAATATGGCAATAAAGATGAAGACATCTGCCCGAACGATGTAAATAGTGAAATAAACAACATAATATATCATTTATTTCATAAACTACGTTTCCTTTTTGAAATTGCTTAGGTTTATGTTATGGGAACTTACCCATAATAATAATAATGGACTGTTCATGACATTATAAATACTGCGCCTCTCAAGAGATATCGGGATAGATTGTAAGACGAGGAGAGATAATTTGGAGCATATTGTAAGGACATTGGAATAGTGATACTTGTCGAAACAACAGTTCACTCTAACCCAAACTCGTAGTCATTACTAATACTTCTACTTCTTTGTATAATATTTCTGTTGTAATATATCTTTGTATTCCATACCTGTGTTCGTGTTATTCATTCATTGGTTCTAATCTTGGACCATCACCGTGGTACAAGGAACTTGGACCATAAAAGTTTATTTATTTTCTTTTACTGCATATCAACCTCAATGGGATATTTCATGGCGACAAGATTTTTAGAATAGATTAACTTGTTTAGCGGGATATCAACACCTTATGGGTCATTAAATGCTGAAATGTAATTTTCTTTGAAGCATTTGGTAATTATTTTACAAAAATGTTTTACAGGTAATATTTTTTTTCCAAAATATATTGCTGGTATTTTTACTATAAAAATATATTCTCATACTTTCGTAGTGTTTTGACACCATTTTAGGGTTTAACTATATGCCCACACCTGGGACCCACGGGTAAGTGTGGACCTGGGAACAACAGCAATTAAGAGGTGTTTCTACGCTCCTCAAAACCTCCCGATCAGACGTCTTGCTGCCGTATGTAGTTTATCGTCATGCCCAGGACTCTTGTTGAAATTGTACATTGTTTCTTTCCCTCGGACTTCATGCGTCACTCTCAGTTAGTTTTGGGGGTTTTCTCATAAAGGTGGATCCTAGATTTCCGTGTAGATGTAATAGACTCTCTCCTCTCCCGGGTGGGTATTTATATATCTACCTTTTATATATATTCCTTACTCACGCGTACACACTATGCGCGATTCGATGTTTACATGCCGGGGCAGCCACTGACACCCGGTGTCTCACAGATGTCTACTTTTGGCTCGGAGACCATCTGAAAGCGGGATTTGCAAGCGATCATTTCGTATTTTAGGGACATTTCTAAAGTGATATTTGCTAAATATCTAGTCTGAAAGTAGACAGTCTCAGGATTTCAGAATTGGGTTAACCGTGTTCTAGCTCCGAGTATTTGTTAAGCGAGACAATGGAAACAAAAAGGAGACTTTTACTTGACATTAAGAAGTGGCAGTTGGAATTTCTAAGGTGCGCAATAAAGAAAGAGGGCTTGGAGAATTTGACACTCACAGGACATAGTGAAGTCAAAAGCAGCAGAGGGGAAAATCGGGTAACGGGCTTGCGTAAATGGATGGCGGAATAGCTGACTGGAAGGATTAGTAAGGCGACAAACGTTGCTCTCTGATTCAAAGTGGTGGGGAGACATGATCGCTGACGTACTGAAGGGACATGACAGGCAGGAGAAACAGTGTCAACAATGTGTCTACCAAGTCTTGTTTTGGCCCTGCTCACCATTAATCGATAAAATAAATGGTGCCTCCAAAATACGTAGCCAATGCTAGATTGTGAAAAGAGAACCCCTTTTTCTTTGAAACCTTTTCTGTCCAATGGTGTTACTGAGATCCTTGTATGTATTGAGTTTCCAAACAAACAACAAGGGGGCTTTACTTTTGGAGTATCCAGTGTATTTAACATCGTTATAATTATATTTTAACTATTTTACTAATTTTTTCAGATGATGGTCAATATTTCTTCAAAATGAGAAAAAGAATTAAAAAATGATTTATGCATTGGAAGCAGAACGTGACAGGACAGATAAGGCGGAAAGAAGTTTTTATGATATCAATGAACACTCGTTGCCACTTTTTTGATGTCAACGATAACTCTTTGTCACTTTCGTAATGCTCGTTGTAGTAGAGACTTTGTAATCGCAGGTACAACTATAGCAACGCCGTTGAACAATACTGGTGTCAGACGCCTTCGAATAGCATTCACATTAATAATACTCGCTCGAATAGTAATCCGTGTTCTGAATAGTAAAATAGTATAGTGAACAGAGTAGGGAATAGCGGCCCGTATAGTAATAGAGGATAGTGTAGAAATAGCGATTAGTAATAGAGGATAGACTAGAAATAGCAATCAGTTAGATGCCACGCTACCTCCTATATATGTGTTTCCTTTATGGTCACGTGGTCTACTTAATTCAATGATGGGATCGCCTGTGTTTGCTCACTGGCGATCTATGTTCAAACTCAAGTCTCGGCAGCGGCACTTTATTCCTATATAACAAAAGGCTTAAAAAATGTGATACTCACAAGACAGATTCAAGGCAAGAGGGCAGAGGAAAGAAGCGCGTAACTTAACTAACAAGTTGATGTAAATAGTTGGATTAGGACATATAGTAAGAGCTACAAAGGACAGGAAATTGTGGAGAGCCATGATCTTCCACGTCCTGAAGGCAAACGAAAAAGAAGAAGAAGAAGAAGAAAAAGAAGAAGAAGAAGAAGCCATCTTGTGCAGAATCTCTCTCTCGAGATCTTGAAAAAGACTTGCTTTAATCTGGTGTATTCCATCTTTCTAGCGTTTATTTCAGTTGCCTTGCTTCCAGTGTCTTTTTGGTTGTCGTCTCTTTTATTGTTATATCTTCAGGTTTAGTATTGATTGTTTCGATCGATATGCAGGCATTCCACTTTGCGACTTTCAGAGATATTCGACTTTTACCACAAGGCGTCATGAGTCTTTCCGAAGAATATCCATTTCTTCCCCCCCGGGGTTGAATTGTCTAGTTTGCACGCCAGTCGACGTTTCTCTAATAAAAAGATTTTTTCTATAATCGGATTTAGCAATACTAACATTAAGCCCAAAAAACTCTAGCTTTGAGATTCCCGTTTAGAAACGTCAACAGCAGAGTTCATTTGTTTGTTTATTTTTAAATTATGCCTATTAATAATAACTTGCCTCGTTTCAACTATTTTCAGACATCGACGAATGCAACTCAGACAACACCGGATGTCACAGAAACGCTCGCTGTGTTAACACCTTGGGCTCCTATGATTGTATATGCAAAACCGGCTTCAAAGGAGACGGATTCGTTTGCAATAGTAAGTGATTGATGACTACTGATTTAAATACACTTCACAAATTTTCGAAACTCGGAGGAAAAAAATGTCGGCTTTTTTCTTTTTGTTTAAATGTTATTTTTTAAAAAATTCTTTAACGATATGAAATGATTGAGTGTTCGGTTTTATGAACACACTATACTGAAAACAAATGTCACAGAAACTAAGGACATGATCTCAACTCCTTTAGCCAAGCCGTCGCCAAATGTAATGTCTTTTATTCCTTTGGATCTTGCCGTTACGGCCGAGAGTGGGAACTATCCAGATAGTTCTGTATAGGATACAGGTTCGAATCCTATCGGACAACGAATATTTTCTATGACAATTTCTCTGACATTCAGGCCGGTAAATGTTGTTTAATACTGTTTATTATAAACAGAGCATTTACTTAAATATTTGTATTTCTAAAAATAATGTATAAACATAAAAATTTCTTAAATATATACATATATATATATATATATATATATATATAATCGCGTACTTTATTCTCTAAGGTTGACGTAAAATTCTGTGATGATATCTTCCAGTTTCAACTGCTCCACGCATACACACACACATACATTCTGATATTCTCATAGTCCATATATATATATATTTTTTTTTTCATGGACTCTCCCGTAGATTTCGACATATGAGGATCCGAAAATCTCATTCAGTTTTATGATTCAGTCCAGCTAGGGGTCTACAATCCACAGGTGCATACAACAATACTGTGCAACAGCGAGGATCTCAGGACATAGCAACAAGAATATTTATTGATGCTTTTTCGCCGTTGTCTTTCGTCATTTAACCGGTCAATACGACTGATTTCAATATATATATATATATATATATATATATATATATATATATATATATATATATATATATATATATATATAATTATTATTATCAAGTGATGATGTTGAAGATAAAATAAATGGTTTTAAAAGTTTCAAATTAATTAACGATCCTTCACTAGGGGAAAACATTGTTACAAAAGCTAGAATGACCAATCAAAATCCAAGTATAGGAAGATTCAAATGCTTGACAACGAAATCATGTTACAATACCTATTCAGATCTTTACGGATAATATTGAAAATAATTTATTCTAACCAATAATTATTAAATTATATGATAAAATTTGATATTAAAATTAAAAACTGCCAATTTTAGAAATCCAAATTTAATCACTATTAAGTTTAAAAACTATAAAATTATTGAGAAAAGAAAAAATACATATGTTATTCAATTTATTTCTTCGTTGAAATTACGTCTTCAACATCATCACTTGATAAGACACCGAGGGTGTTGAAACAAAATGGCTATTTTTGTAGTGATTTTATAACATATTTATGCTATAATTTTTTTTTATTATAAATAATAATTATATCTGCTCTACTTTGTATTGAGCACTCATTTAAGAATAGTAATTGTTGGTTATTGAATTCATTCCGTATACACCAATTATATACTTGGATATATATATATATATATATATATATATATATATATATATATATATTATATGATCGAAATAAAAGTATAAAATTTAATATTACAAGACATATTAAAAAAAACAATAAAAAAACAACAACAAGGGGGGAAGCAACCGGTTTCGCTCCTGCTCTTCAGGCTTCAACGGGAGATTCAAAATTAATAAAGAAAAATGTACAATTACAATAAAAGGAATTGGGAGAATATATATATATATATATATATATATATATATATATATATATATATATATAAGAAGGAACTAGAGACAAATGACAGCGAGCCCCAACAAACACTCACGTTGTTTGCACAAAGAAGGCTTGCGGGACCCGATGTAAAGTGCCTCCAGAACCTTCAGATGAAATAAAGAGTGAGACCGGGCTAAGACGGTGAACCAGTGAACATTAAATTTGGCTGCACAATCTCGTATATATATTTTTTTTCTTTTTTAATATGTCTTGTAATATTAAATTTAATACTTTTATTTCGATCATTAAATTTTGTACCTACAAAAAATATCTTTAAATATATATATATATATATATATATATATATATATATATATATATATATATATATATATATATATATGTGTGTGTATGTGTGTAAGGTTCAACGTTATTAAAAAATAATAATAATAATAATAATGTTTTAGAAGAGATAGTTGATAATTACTTCCGTGACAAGTCCGTCTTTTTCCTTGAGTTCTCACGGGCATATATATTCTATTTTGCAGGTACCTGCATTGATGACCGCAACTGTAAAGAGAACGCAATTTGCAACATGCAATCACAACAATGTCAGTGCAAAGAAGGATATGAAGGACCCGCTGATAATTGCACAGGTCAGGCACATCGTTAATAAATGTCTTCTTCATTGGCTTTACTTGAAAGTCAATTGTCAAACAGGCATTGAATTAAACATTCGTTTATTTAAGTCAATTCATATGTACCCTTATATATATATATATATATATATATATATATATATATATATATATATATATATATATATATATATATATATATATATATATAGTGATTCTCAAGCGTAGCTCAGATGTGGCACAAGGCCGAAAGTATGTGGCATCCAGTGAGAATCGAATTCACTACTCAGTCATAATTGTTCTAGCGAGACAAGATTGCTAACCATTACACCACCTCGAGGTGCCTGACGATTGCCTCTAGCATGAAACAGCCTGTCGCCTCTGAGTGTTGACTTCAATGTTCACTTTTATATTTACATACGCTCTATCACTGATATTGAGCACTTTATCCCATGAATATAGCACACCTTAAAACTATATATATATATATATATATATATATATATATATATATATATATATATATATATTATAAATTAATTGATTAAAAATATGCGAAAAAACTATATTTTAAATCAATTAATTTATAATATTAATGCTCTGTAAATTTACATTGAGCATTACACTATTTTGTAAAAATAAAAATATCTATAAGAACACCGGATTATATATCTTACTGTTCTTTCTTTATATATATATATATATATATATATATATATATATATATATATATATATTATAGTAGATTTCACCTCAAGCAAGGCAATAAATCCGTTAAGACACAAGTGGTTATTGGGTGTGGAAGAATTAGGAACAAAACTATTACCAATGAGCGGGAAGGAGGACAGTAGATAGCGATGGATATTGCATTTAAATTTTGGGAGATTAAAGTTGACTCGAAAGTAAGGAGCCGGAAGGGAGTTCCCCAAGCAATGAGAGAAAAAAAAACTGTTAGAAAATTTACGGCCACATCTAGCCATCTCAACTTTAATTTGGTAAGATCTCAACGCACGTCTCGTATCGCGCTTAATTTCAAAAGGTCTAGGTACGATAGCTAAGAACCCAGTCGAATAATTACCCAGAAAGTATTTATAGAAAAGACACTGGTGTTGTATATCCGATTTCCCTTCTGGGTACTCTCTTTTAGTTGACGGGGTCGATTCCATAACGAAGCTGCAATCTTCTCTTTCGGCCCTCTTCTCTCGCTCGGGTGTCGAAAAGTTTTTGCATTCGGAGGTAAAATGAGAACATCAACAAAAGGGATTTTTAAACTTCCTATTTTATTAACACGGTAACGTGTACATTTTTAACTAGCCAGTGGGGTCGTTCTGTCACCTCCACTGGGGAGCAAGTTCCCTGCACACGAAATGAACACGTCTGCATTATTCGACGCGTAAAACTTAACTCCACGAAATATATATCTAATATTCCCACGTTCAGCTCAGTCAATCATAATCGACATCCATATTGTGTCTACCTGCTTACCCCAAGGCCAGCCTCAGAATGTCTGAGCCTAATACACTGCCATTAAAAAAAAAATTAAATGTCTGGAACTAATATTTAACAACAGGGGGGCAACATTGCGGCTGCGGGAAAGTGACCGAAGCCGAGCTGCCAGATCAGGAGCGATAATATTGTTGATTCTTCTTTGGATTTTATCAGGAGGATCAAGGTAAATAGAAAGAGGCACCTGAGCATATGTTATAGCAACATTCTAAGCATGGACGAATAGTAGACTTATAGATATGTCTGATAGATTCTGGAGAGAAAATTGTTACGCACGAAGAGGAAGGAATTATGATATGACTAAACTTTGAAAAGATAGATCATCTGGCAGTGGGATTTGCAAGCAATCATTTGGTATTTTAGGGACATTCCTAAAGAGATATGTGCTAATACCAATTCTGAAAGTCTTAGAATTTCAGAATTGGTCTAACCATGTTCTAGCACCGAGTACTTGTCAAGAGTTGATCGTTTAGAGAAAATGGGTACAAAAAGGAAACTTTTACTTATTTTGTTTTACTGCATATCAACCTCAATGGGTTATTTCATAGCAATAAGATTTTTAGAATAGATTCGCTTGTTTAGCGACATATCAACACCTTATTGATCATTAAATGCTGAAATGTAATTTTCTTTGAAGCATTGGTAATTATTTTACAAAAATGTTTTACAGATATTAGGTTCGTGCAAAAATGATGACGTAATAATGTCGTTTTTTGACGTATTTTTTAAGGTCAAAAAACGACATTATTACGTCATTATTTTTGCACCAACCTAATAATATATTTTTCCAAAATATATTGCTGGTATTTTTTACTATAAAATATATATTCTTATACTTTCGTAGTGTTTTGACACCATTTTAGGCTTTAACTATATGCCCATACCTGGGACCCTAACAAGAGCTACCACCACGGGTCAGGGTGGGCCTGGTAACAACAGCAATTAAGAGGTGTTTCAACGCTCCTCGAAGCCTTCTGATCAGACATCTTGCTGCCGTATGTAGTTTATCGTCCTGCCCAGGATTCTTGTTGAAATTGTACATTGTTTCTTTTCCTCGGACTTCATGCGTCATCCTCAGTCAGTTTTGGGGTTTTTCTCAAAACGTAGATCCTAGATTCCCGTGTAGATGTAATAGACTCTCTCCTCTCCCGGGTGGATATTTATATATCTACCTTTTATATATATTCCTTTTACTCACGCGTACACACTATGCGCTATTCGATGTTTACATGCCGGGGCAGCCACTGACACCCGGTGTCTCACAGATGTCTACTTTTGGCTCGGAGACCATTTGACAGTGGGATTTGCAAGCGATCATTTCGTATTTTAGGGACATTTCTAAAGTGATATGTGCTAAATATCTAGTCTGAATGTAGACAGTCTCAGGATTTCAGAATTTTTCGTGTTCTAGCTCCGAGTATTTGTTAAGCGAAAAAATGGAAACAAAAAGGAAACTTTTACTTGACATTAAGAAGTGGCAGTTGGAATTTCTAGGGTGCGCAATAAAGAAAGAGGTCTTGGAGAATTTGACACTCACAGGACATAGTGAAGTTAAAAGGAGTCGACGTAATTTAACGTAATTCTGGAACATAAAATACAAAAGAATTCATATTAAGTTATGACTTAGTATAAGTTCTAATGTCTACTACTAACTAAAAATATCGGGTTGGTAAAAATTAATTCACTCTTGTCTCAGCAAGCTTTCAGCATCGTTATGTAACAGTAGGTAAAGCAGTTAATCTTGGTACAACGTTCTAGAGGACCAATTAGCCGTGGCCAAAGATTTTCTAATTTATCAATATTATAAATTACAAATTCATTGTAATTTGAAAAAAGTTAGGAGAGAGGATGAAAATAATAGCAATGGAGATAATAGAATAAAAGACAATAAAGATGGAAGTAGAAATGAATAAAGAGAAAAGGAAAACTTTTCTTTCCTATTGCCTTTCCTCCCTCCAGGGACTTCACCAAAATCTAAGGATTTTATTTTGCGACATGTTTTCATAAAGAGAAGTAAAATTACACCTGGGAACAAGATTTTTGATGCCAAAAAACAAAACACATTTTTTAGCTAATTTGATGGTGCTGATTATAAAACTGATCTTAGTTTTTCACGGTTAGCTACCGTTTTTGCTTTACTGAAATTGCACATTTCTGGGACCCCCCCCTAAAAAAAACACAATTGACGATCTTGGCTAATCGCAAAACTTAGTCAATAACGGTCTTTGAAACCTCATCAATGTTTAGTTAAGCCGAGAAATTTATGTCAGCTAGAAGAAATAAACTATTTTTTATAAGAAAAAAGTATTTTTGAGTCAAACATTTTAAAATAGAAGTACCTAATTTTTCCAATTTATCGCCAAAATACAAATTAACTAATAAAATTTATCAGTAATACACCTTTTTAGCTAATTTGATGGTGCTGATTCTGAAAAACTGACCTTAGTTTTTCATGGTTAGCTGCCGTTTTTGCTGTACTGAAATTGCACATTTTTTGGAAAAAAAAAAACAATTTATGATCTTGGCTAATCGCGAAACTTAGTTAATAAAGGTCTTTGAAATCACATCAATTTTTAGTTCGGCCGAGAAATTTATGTCAGATACAAGAAATAAACTATTTTTATAAGGAAAAAGTATTTTTGAGTCAAACATTTTAAAATAGAAGTACCTAATTTTCCCAATTCATCTTCAAAATTCAAATTAACTAATAAAATTTATCAGTCATACACTTTAGTAAACCTGATAATTAAGGTGACATCAAAAAATGAGACCCTAAAATCTTCCGTTTAATATTCATAAATTTATCTCATCACTTTTATCCCTTCACTACGGAAGGAAACCAAACACATTGAGAGCATTTTGCTTTCACAGTTGGAAAGAAACTCCAACGAAAGACATCACAAATGAATGTACATATTCCATACTGATGGAGCATCAAAAGGGATTTAAATAACATTGAACATGACAGACAATCAAGAAAGAGACAAATTTTACCATAGTTCTTATGTTTACGAAGGTTTTATTTGTGCTGTTAGTTTATTAAATGATTTGTTGAAAATCTATGTTGGTCTTGATATATTCAATCGTATTATTTTTAAAGACTTAGGGTCTGATCGTTATTGCAAATATAGTATTTCTCAATAAGCAGACCAGTATTTGTTGGTTTAAATACGAATTGAGAGGTTTTTGCGATTTTATTTTGAGAAATATTGCCATTGGTCAATATCATATATGCAGAAAATGCTTTTGTTTTTAAATGAGGCATTTCTTTACAGCAAAAACGGTAGCTAACCAAAAAAAAGAAAGTAATTTTCAAATTCAGCACCCTAAAATTAGCTAAAAAATATGTTTCGAGTCTCGAAGCTATTTCATTTTTTTTGTTGACCAGTGTTATCGTTAGGTTTAACAGTAAAAACAATTTTAAAAACTATTCTTAAATCTGTGTAAGTTTGGGTAAACTATGGAAGACATTTACAGATTTTGGTTTTCGGGCAGGTTTGCTCGATTTTAGTTGAAAAACATTGACCAATCTGCTAGATACAGTCCGAAGACTCATGTCTATAAATCAAAAGCAAAACAGCTTGATTGTTTTTACATGAGATTGGGTTGTTTTTCTGGGACGTCTACATTCCTTTCGGCCATGTTAAAAGCGGACATCTTGGTTCTTGGTGATAGTATTGTGAACTGCAGTCTTGCTTCAACCAATTTAGACTGAGATTTCATCTTGTGAGTGCCTCTCTCTATATAAAGTTATTATTCAGCCATTTTGAATGTAGGTAATGATTTTTTACCCCCTTTTAATGTCTAAACCCTTGCTGAAAACTATTCTTTCGAACAAAGACACAGCTTTCAAACTAAATAGTTGCACCTACTGAAAGGAATGTTGGGTCACTCTGTCGTGCCAGAAGGTTTTTCTCGTTAGAGTCCATCTTGCACATTTACAAAACTACCATTTGTCTGTGCTGCCATATCTGGTCTAGTGCTCCTGCATTTTATCAAGGTTTTATCTGGTCTAGTGCTCCTGGATTTTATCAAGAACCCCGAGATGTGAAATCTCAAGGTTCTTGATAAAATCCCCAAAAGTTTCTGTAATGTAATCAATATTGACCTGACATCTTGACTTCAGTCTCTTTCTCACCGACGTGAAGTGTGTTCCCTCCGTCTTTTTTGCAGATATTTTCATGGTTACTGCTCTGAGGAGATTTTTCCATGGCGCCCCGACTATATGAATTTAAACGTGCTACTAGATTGGCATCTCGTTCCCACCCTTTTATTGTTGAATTAGTTAAATGTAACCGTCACTTTTATCCAACAGTTTTTCTTGCGCTTCCCGCCTGCGGAACTCCCTTCCGTTTCCTTGCTTCTCTGATAACTACAATCTTCAAAAATGTAAATGCAACGTCAATCGCCATCTTCTTGAATCCCATTCATCTTTTATCCTTTCATCAATCCCCACTATACCTAGTCTTATCTCTCACTTTCACGCTCTGTTTATTAGTAGTATTCATGCTTTGCTTGGGATGAAATGATTACAAAAAGTCAAAACTCTGTGTTGTGTTTCAAACTTGAAGATAGTGATTTTAATATCAGTTTGTTTCAATTAACAAAAAGTGAAAGGTGTAATATCCTGCAATAATAAGGAAATATATATTTTTGTAACACGGTCTTAAAGTTTTGGCCAAACAATAAAAAATGCTTGAACTCTTTGAATCTGTAGATATTTCATAATCTTCCAACGAGAAATAAACATCATGAATTATTTATATATTTTAGAAACATAGGAAAAAAAATTATTTTCAATATTTATAATCGGACCAATATCCTAATCTTGTTGATATCAAAATGTTTCGGTCGTTGATCTCACCTGCCTTCTGTCTGTTAATCCTGATAATCGTCCGACAATTTCCCACAGATGCGGATTAATGTTTTCTTTACACTGCCCATGCTCAGGAACATCACTTCCTTTTAGTTCTACTGAATTTAAACTACCTAGCCTTGGGTTTGAACTCACAGTCACTCTGCCACTAAATTAACGCTAATCCTTGAGGCAAATTTCTCAAAAGCACCAGAAAAGTCGGTGGGTATATAAATCAAAATGTTGTGATTAAAGCAACGAAAGAGGAAAATATTCAGCCAAATGGTTCGTGGAATCATCGCAATACATAGTGATGGCTCTAGGGTTGTTGGCACCCCGGGCAAGTTGAACTTCGGCGCCCTTGCAAGTATAATTTTTTCAAATTTTCACAAGGGGAAAACTGAAAATCTAGAAAAGCGAGTTTATTACAATATACGGATTAATACAAACTGGAGAAAACTTTCATTGCATAAAAACATTTTTTCTAGCCTTTAGATCTGCATCTCTTTTCATGGCGCGTTCTATAGCTATCTTCTTTACAAGATCATTTTGCATTGACAGAATAGCCAAAGAATTTAATCTGTCTTGAGTCATGGACGCCCGCAAGTATGGTTTTATCAGCTTTTGTTTGGAAGATCCAAAACACATGATATGGCGCCATGATCACGCCCTCAGCCTTGATGAGCCCCGAGTTAACAATGCCTTGAGCCGGTCCTGGAAATACGTAATCCAAAATTTCTGACCGGATTAAATATTAGACCCTTATGCAAATGAATTGTAACAACCACTTTAATTTTCTTTTTTTTAACCATACGGTCAGTTTTAGACCCAATGGAGTTACAGGTTATAAACGATTTCAATTTTTTCCTCAAATTTGGTCATTTGTAGTGATGTGCAGTAATATGAATCTATTTTCGAGGTGTATGATCAAATTTGTTTGGCCTTGAAAAATATTGCATTATCCGTGATTGTATCAGATTTTCATCACGCCCAGACACTATTGTCTCGACTGTCGATTAGTTGTCCTATGGCCATTGTCTGCGGTGGACGTTACTCCAAGGAAGCGTACGAAAATTGTAACGTTGCACGAACGCACTGGCAAACCCTAACATTGAGCAAATCAAAGTACTATAGAATGGCTCGGAAACTCTCCTGATTTAAATCCAGTCAAGAATCTGTGGTCAATCTGCAAGGGGCAACTACGTGGAATGGACATATGAAGTACTGCCATGTGCATTGGGTCATGTTTCATTGGAAAAATACGAAAAGAAAGTAAATAATAACGGAATTATTCGTTTTGTTTCAATTAATTTGCCCAAAAGTGTACCACTAGTTTTCGTTATCATCTTTGATTTCCAAATGTGAATTATTTTCTATTTATTATTATTTTCCTTAATTTCTAGACATCAACGAATGTAAAAAGTCGGGCTATTGTGACAATAACGCCATCTGTACCAATCTACCCGGATCTTATAACTGCACATGCAAACCCGGTCTTTATGGTGATGGTCACTTTTGTTCTCGTAAGTATTATTACTTTACTAGTCTGCCTCTACCGTCAGGGGTCAGCTCGGTCGGGTTGACATTTATTAGATTTCACAGGTAGAAAATAATCCAGCCTTTTCGGTTCGCTAATACCTTGCGAAAATATTTCAATTCTACATAGCAATAAAATACATGGTGTCCACCCCCAAATTGACACAATTAAAAATTAAATCTACTGAATAAACTACATGTCCTAGCCTTCATGTTGAACAATAAAAATTTATTCAAATTCGAACAAAGTACTCAAAAAGATGTCGATTTTTTAACCGATTTCACAAACTTCACAAATGTTCAATGTGCTTACCACCTGTGACACGATACGCATCAAGTCTGTAGTCCAGCTCCTGCCAAACACGTTGTAGCACGTCTTGCGTAACATTCTTCAGCGCCTCCACCTGCTTAAGTTTCTCTAGGCTTGTAGGAAGAGTGGGTATATAGACCTGTCCTTTCACATAGCTCCATAGAAAAAATCGCAAGGTGTCAAGTCAGGTGAACGTGGTGGTCATTTCAAAAGCACATTGTCATTATCACTGGCACGCCCGATTCAGGTTCTTAGTAGAGTTGCATTGAAATATGTCCGCACTGAGGCGCTGGAGATGTTGATGTGTATATGTAATGTGTATATGTGATGTGTATCTGTTGATGCGTGTATATGATGTGTATATGTAATGACAGGTTTTGAATGCCCGACCAGCACTAGGGTGTGCACATCCAGGTCGGGCCTGACAAGGCATATGATTGGGCACATTAGAAGTGATGATGATTAAAGTCAACTTCCACTACCCGGAGTTGATTTGATATGCCACATATGTGACAAGAAATGCAGATCGATGGCTGGCTTTATGAGCCAACGTCGTTCACATAACCGATGAATGCAGTGTTGTGGGGGGGGGGAGCTTAACAGAAAAGGGGTTGAAAATAATTTGTCACCCATAGGGACGCAAACACGTTTTTGGACTCTATCGAGACTGGACTGAGCAGATCCCGTCCAAATATAGCAGCCTGACCTGGTTCCCGTTAAGGATAGCACGCAGAGTCAGGTACTTACTGGAGTCGTACAAGGAGCCGACCTTTTTTCCTGCGTCTTTAGCAATGGATCGAATGTAAGGTGTTCCACTCGAGGTCTGGGTTGAGTTTAAGGCCCAATAGTTGCTCATGACACGTCGCTTCCTTGAGGGAACATGTATTCCTCGTCATGTTAGAAAAACGTAAAAATCGTAGATACAAACAGAATAAGTGTATAATTTTCGGTGTTCAATTCTTCAGTTCAATTCCTCAGTTCAATAAATTACCTTTTCATCGACTCGCAGTTACGTAAATATAAATGTACCGGGTGTTACAGCAAAATTGACCAGATGGTGTTACAGCAAAATTGACCAGATGGTGTTACAGCAATAATTGCCCACCCTAGAAATATCTGAAAAACACTAAACTAATCGAGTTTTTTTCCAGGTTTTCAGACAAGACTTTAGCCATCTTGACATCATATTTCGTAAGAATCACTGAAAAACCAATTGAGTTATTCCCCTAGAAATAAAACAGGGTAAAATCTTTTTGTGTCAGTGACACTATGTCTTCTCAACTGAGCAATAAAAGGAAAAAGATCACTCAGGCCTTCAGTAATGTCAGTCAACATTCATATTGTGGCTTCCATCTTCACAGTCCATTCAAGAACTATCAAGAGAACGGCGAATAAGTTTAAAAAAGAGAGAACAGTAGAGAGGAAAACTGGATCAGGAGGTCAGAGTAGGAAGAGGGATCATCATTTCAACTTAGAGCTAAAGATATCAATTAGAAAAAAATCCTACTCAATTCATAAGAAGTTTGGCACGTGAGAGAGAAGTTTCAGTTATGGCGGTCCAAAGAGCAGTAAAAAAAGTTTTGAAAATGTAATCGTACGTAAAACATGTGAGGCAACTTGTTACTCCAGGACAGAAAGTTAGAAGATTAGAGAGGGCGAAGATCATCTTGAATAAGTTGGAAAATGATCTTGGAATTATATATATATATATATATATATATATATATATATATATATATATATATATATATTTGAACTTTATTTCAATACTTCATGAGCTTTCGACCCTTAGCTATGATTGATTAATGATGAATATGTCATTTTCGTTTATGATCGATTTCATCACGATTCGTCTGTTAAGCTTGGGGTGTAATTATACATTCTTATTGCTCAAAATAGAGTCCAATAGTGTTATAAAAAGCTCGGAGAATGCCAGTAAGATATCTTTAATCATTTCTAAGATACAACGGTTCAAAGCTTAATCTAAAAATTGGACAATTTTGCCGTTACACGATTTGGACAATTTTGTTGTTACACCCCGTATATGAAATTTATTTTTAGTGGATACACGTATGTGAATTGACATTCGTGTCTTTTTTTTTAATTTTATTAAACCGTAAGGTTAGTATCAACTGGCCTAGATCGAGAAGTCCCACTAAAGAAGAATGTACCCCTTGACAGGAATCGAACTTTTATTTCCTTTTTTCCATCTGGGGAATCGCTCACATACGTGTTCTTAACAATTAGGACACAGGAGACCGTCATGAAAAGACAAGCCCCAGTTACCTAGTTAAGTAATGCACACCTTCCGTTAACATTGGGGTTTCACGACAGTCAGTCATGGCTTAGTTAGTAACAGCACGCTTCCGCTAGAGAAGTGACATCCCTGATGGAAAAAGAAAGCACTACTTTTGAATCATGTCGGGAAGTATTTCTCGTTCCAGGGTGGTTGATATTAATTTCCTTTTCTTAAGAAAAAAAAGGGGTGCCACCTCAAACACATGCACCTTTAAAAATAATGCCTACAGTAATAAAAGATAACGCCTACTGTAATAAAAAATAACGCTTACAGTAATAAAAAATAACACTTATAGTAATAAAAGATAACGCCTACCGAAATAAAAGATAACGCCTACAGTAATAAAAAATAACACTTATAGTAATAAAAGGTAACGCCTACCGTAATAAAAAATAACGCTTACAGTAATAAAAAATAACACTTATAGTAATAAAAGGTAACGCCTACCGTAATAAAAGATAACGCCTACCGTAATAAAAAATAACGCTTACAGTGATAAAAAATAACACTTATAGTAATAAAAGGTAACGCCTACCGTAATAAAAGATAACGCCTACCGTAATAAAAAATAACGCTTACAGTAATAAAAAATAACACTTATAGTAATAAAAGATAACGCCTACTGTAATAAAAAATAACGCTTACATTAATAAAAAATAACACTTATAGTAATAAAAGATAACGCCTACCGTAATAAAAATTAACGCTTACAGTAATAAAATATAACACAAATAGTAATAAAAGATAACCCCTACCGTAATAAAAAATAACGCCACCCTAATAAAAAATAACGCTTACAGTAATAAAAAATAACACTTATAGTAATAAAAGGTAACGCCTACCGTAATAAAAGATAACGCCTACCGTAATAAAATAACGCTTACAGTAATAAAAAATAACACTTATAGTAATAAAAGATAACGCCTACTGTAATAAAAAATAACGCCTGTTAAAACAATTCCATTGAAAATTAAACGGATATAAATAATAAGATTTTTTGCGTTCAGGAACTCCAAAAACGTGTCAGATTGTCATTGACAAGAATCCGAGAGCTCAGTCAGGTTCTTATGAAATTGATCCAGATGGAGCCGGACCTTTGAAGCCCATAAAAGTAAGTCTACAAATCTATCATTTTTCATAACTCATCAATTTCAAACATTAATTTTCTAATTTTCACATACTAACTTACAAAGATGAAACACTACACTTTGATTTACACTATTTACATGTAGATAATTGTCCCCGCTTTCTTTGTTCTCACAAGCGTTTCGGCCGTTGTGCTCTTAATGCTTTGCTTAGCTTTCCGAAGGCATCTTTCGTTATTCCAATTTCGATATCACATTTTCCATCCTCTGTTGAAACACCAAATAGATATTTATATTTTCGTACTTGCTTGATTCTGACGTCCCTAATTTGTAGTTCGCATCTTGGGTTGTCCCTTTTGCTGACAACTATACATGTTATCTTCTTACAGTTGATGTTTAATCCCTTCTTCCCACTTTCCTATAATTCCTTCTGTAAGAGTCCATGTAGCTTCCTTTCAGTGTCTGCTATCAACACTGTGTCATCTGTATATCTTATGGTAAGATTGTGGCTGACAATAATTTTATGTCTGTTGCCTATATTCATATGGTCCAATTTTTAAAACATTACTCGAAACAGAGGGTATAGTCTAGTAGACTATTACAACATAATCTTGCCGAACATATATAAATCCTCTCTGCAAAATTTGCGCATAGAAACCTTTGACAGATTTTATGACGAATATTTAATATTTTCATATTAAAATTAGTATTAATCAACCGATATTTGTACAATTTTTAGGAGATATTCATATGTATAATGTGAATGTATAATTATAATATCAGCGGTTTTATTAGAAATATTTATAACTTTACATGCTTGTGAAATTTTATTATGCAACTTGAGTGTTTATTATTGTTGTAACCTAGAGAAGGTTACTGAATAGAATAATCAAA
This sequence comes from Acanthosepion pharaonis, assembly GCA_903632075.3. Classification (NCBI taxonomy): domain Eukaryota; kingdom Metazoa; phylum Mollusca; class Cephalopoda; order Sepiida; family Sepiidae; genus Acanthosepion; species Acanthosepion pharaonis. The sequence continues at coordinate 1,752,440 of CAHIKZ030002035.1, read as the reverse complement.
TGAAGGTTGGTAATGAACGATAATACTTAGGACAAGAATAACACATATAAGATTCGCCAGCGGCGCGTAGAGATAGTAGTCAACTGCTAGAAGTGAATATAAAAAATGAATCTCCAGCTGTAGGATATCTAACAACTGTCCCACGCGGGGAGATGTTGCACAAGGCCGAATTTAAAGTGGGGTATCCGAACCACAATATGTAAACGGGAGATAATTTTCAAATCTTTTATATGACAAATTCATTTTGCTATCTCTTTGCTTCGGTGACTCGTGCGTATTACTGCAAACGTTGTAAACTAAACAGTAAATGTGCGTAGCCTCCATGCATGGTTGCATGCCTAGTGAAGTGGAAATCAGTTGAACGTCTATTGGAGCTCAAGTTCACTCTAGATCTCAAACAGAACTCCTACAGACAATCCGGCTTACGAGCACATCACGTTGAAACACCCGCCTCTGCACAATAAGTTAAGCAATGTTTTACGGCATATCAACCTCAATGAGCCATTTAATGCCGAAAAAAAAAAATTTTCCTGGTAATATTTTTGTTTTATCAAAAATCTATTTCTGCTAATATTTTTTTCAAAAACGTATTGCCGGTAATAGTTTTTTTCTTCAAAAATTTATTTCGGGTAATAATTTTTTTACAAAGTATTTCTGGTATTAAAACCTATTTTTACATTTTCATAATGCTTTTTACCTCAGTTTCAGGGTTAACTATTTGCCCATAGCTGGGATCCTAACAGGTGCTACCACCCCGGGTCAGGGTGGACCTCGGAACACCAGCAATTAAGAGGTGGCTCCACGCTCGTCAAAGCCTCCTGATCAGAGGCCTTGGAGTTGCACGTAGTTTATCGTCTTACCCTGGACGTGTATGTAGTTCATCGTCATACCCAGGACGGGTTAAGCAATGTCGAGCCTGGTCAGTACCTAGATGGGTGAACGCTTGGGAATACCAGGTGCTGTAGGCTTGGATTATCCATAATGGCCAGGAATTTATTAATCGGAGAGCCATGTTCCAATTTCCAATTGTATTTTTCCAATTTTCGAAAGGGTAACATGTTGTATAGTGCGATTCAAATCGTGGATAAACAGTCCGAAGTTCATATCTGTTTTGTTGTTTTGAACACATGCAAATAGTTTTTATGCACCCTAATAACTTAGACTATAGTCATTATTTTGGACACTTTTTTCACACTGAGAGAGAACGACCAGACTGAGTTCAGTTTTGTTAGGAGCTTGACAAAGGCAGCGTTTAGAAAGAAAGCGCATAAAGACCTTACCTGTAGGTATCTATATGAAGGGGAGCTGAGTAAATGTTATCGGCGAGGCGTGTTCAAATTGCGGCCTTGGCTTTTGGGTTCACTTTTGAGATATTACCAATTTCGAAAAGCTTGAAACAATTTCTTATTCCCAACTCTCCAGATGTAGGTTTAATAGCAGGATAGACTAGTTTGTCTTGCCTTAGGATTGCAACCAATTTGCGAGAAGGAAAATTATAAATTCAAAACCATGAAGAAGTTTATGGAAAAATAATCCACTGTGTTTTTTCTTTTTTCTTTTTTTTTTTTTTTTAAACATTTCACCCCAAGCAAGGCGGGAAGCCACTAGGACGCAAGGGGTTACAGAAAATTTAGAGCAAGATCAGATAGGAGTGATAGAAGAAAGGATGAGGGTAGTGGATAGATCAAGGCAACTGGAGATGTCGATTGACATTACACTTGAATAGCTGGAGATTATAGCTCATAGGGAAACAGGAGAAGTGAAGGGAGTTCCACAGGTGAGAGGTGCGAGACATGAAGCTATTAGAGTAGAAGAGACGACTACATTTTCCAAAATGTCATCTCACTTCACAGATATAAATTGAAAAAGAAACTGTGGAGAGCTTTGAGATCCTAAATTCTGAAAGGACAGACTTTAACAAAAAAAAAAACAATTAAAAAATAATCGACTTTTGCACGAGTCTATAACGTGATTCGTGCTTGCTATGAGTTTTTTTTTCATCATTTCTTTGTTTTTCCAGGTGTACTGCATAATGCGTGGTAACCTGGGAATTACTGTGTTCGAGACGACATTCCGAATGTGGATTAAATTCGGCACACAACAAGTGACGTACAATGTAGACATTGCCAGCATACGAAGTGTGGGAAAGAATTCTGGATTTTGTTACCAACACATGTCGTAAGTTTGTTTCTTATTCGACTAACCGAAAGCTATTTATCTGTTTCATTACTAATGACGATCGAGTGTCACTGATGAAAAGCAATAAAAATACGGTTAGAAGAAATATTAACAAAAATCTAATAATTGACAATAATTCATCTAAGAATTTCGAATGGTATTACAATTATTACTAGTATATTTAAACGTTATTTTTAGTAGAAACTTGTATTTGAGTAGGCACTCCGTTTATTTATTAAAGAGTATTTATTTCCAGCTAACGGTCTGATAAATCTTTGCACTCTACGGCAGGATTTAAACTTGCGGGACGCACGCCTTAACAAACTTGGCCACGAAGAGCAATCGGTAAGGCGAGGCCAAATTTAATGCCATCAAGCGAAATTCTTCCTGTAATAAATTTGGCCTCTTCGTAGTCAAATTAATTTAGGTGTACCGGGTTTAACGGTAGCTTTCTCTGACCTGAGGGACGCAGGTTCAAATCCTGCAGGAGAGTGCATATTTTTCTTTGATAAAATTTCTTGAACTTTCGGGCTGGTAGATGAAAATAAATCAATATACTGTTTAATAAATAAACGGATTTCTTACTCAAATACGAGTGTTCACTAAAAACAACGTTTAAAGTGATAAAAATTGTCGGCTTAATGCAAAATCCAATAGTATGAGTAAACATACGTCGCAGAGTATGAGGAGTTCGGGCGAATTAGGAATTACCGCTATATGGATAGATTTAAATAACTGTAGGTAAGTGTTTTTCGTAGCCTAATAGGTAAGGAAAATACCCCCCAAAAAAAAAAAAAAAAATAAAAAAAACTCCGAAGAAACCTTACATTTCTGAAGATAAATTGATATCTACGTTGACGGCAATAATATTTACTCCTGCCTTAATAATAGATCCGGCATCGTTGACAAAACTAACCTGGCCGTAGGCTCCGAGAATAACCTCCAATCTATGGTTGACTGGGGCAGGAAATGGCTTGTAAACTTTAATGCCTCTAAAACGAAACAGCTCTCAGTTACCCACTAAAGAGACCCCCCTGCTTCCCATCTGGTTGGCTGATGCCAAACTCTACGAGAGCGTCTCTCTTCCCCTGATTGTTCCCTCGCTGTCCACTGACCTGAAGTGGAACAACTACATTGAATCTATAGCTTCATCTATCGCAAGGAAAGTTGGTTCTCTGTGTCACACCAGAAGGTTTTTCACGTCTGAGTCGATCCTTCAAATCTATAAATCAACCATTCGTCCTTGCATGGAATACTGCTGCCATATATGGTCTGATACTACCACTGTTCATCTCGAGGTCCTCAACAAAATCCAAAGACGGATATGCAACGTTGTTGGTCCTGATCTGGCATTCGGTCTGCAGTCGCTATCTCACAGACCTGTTGTGGCTTCCCTCTGCCTTTTCTACAAGTACTTTCATGGCAACTGCTCTGACAAGCTACTTTCACTGGTTCCCAAACAGCATGAATGTAAGCGTACCACTGGGTTGGCATTTCGGTCCCACCCTTTCACTGTCGAAACGGCTAAATGTAGCCATCTCTTTACTCCAACAGCTTCTTCTCTCGCACCTTCCGTCAGTGGAACTCCCTTCCTATTACTTGTTTCCCTGATAGCTATAATCTTCAAATATTCAAGTGTAATGTCAATCGACATCTTCTGATGCCTTGACCTTGACCCCTGTCCTTCTCTTTATCCTTTTCCCAGACACTCCTCTTTATTCTTACTTTCATTTTCTCTAACTCCTTGCGTGCTAGTGGCACTCCCGCCTTGCTTGGGGTGATTTTTTTTTTTTTTTTTAAAGGAGACTATTTTTTATTTCCGACTAGTAATCTGAAAATAACAAAAAAAAAAAACAACAAAAAAACCAACAAAAAAACCAACAAAAAACCCCCCAACAAAAACAAACAAAAAACAAAAAAAAAGAAAGAAATAATATGTGTTAATAAGTAATTAATAACTGACATAGAATCGGAAATAAAGTGTAAGATGTTAATGAGGTTCGAACTCAGGTCTCTTTCATATCAGGGAAGCAAGGTAATCGCAAAGCTACGATAGAAAAGCAAACCGCAAAACAAAATGAAGGTAAATACATGTGGAAATTAATAATAATGGTTAACAGTGATTTCTATAATAAAATCCAGGTGAAAGGAACTATATATATATATATATATATATATATATATATATATATATATAAATGACTATGAAAATAAATGCTAGTCAAAAATGAATAATAATAGTTGACAATGTTGCATCTAATAAAAAATGAACATTAAAGTATATACTAGTCAAAATTAATAATAATGGTTGACAATGTTGCATCTAAGAAAAAATGAAAATAAATATTAATTAAAATTAATCATAATGGTTGACAATGCTTAATCTAATAAAAGTGATGAAAGTAAATATTTATAAAAAAATTAATAATAATGATTGACAATGCTTCAGCAAATAAAAATGCCGATGAAAGTAAATGTTAATCAAAATTACTAATAATGACTGATAATGCATAATCTAATAAAATGCCGATGAAAGTTAATTGTATTCAAAATTAGTAGAAATGATTAGCAATGCTTCACTTAATAAGCTAATGACGATGAAGGTAATTATCAATCAAAAGTTAACAATGCTTCAGTAAATAAAAATGCTATTGAAATTGTTAATAATAATAAACAATGATTCATCTAATAAAAATGATGTTGAAAGTGAGTTTCGATTTCAATGCTTCAATCACTACTTATAGTACTTAACCTTACATTTCTTACTGATGTATACGGTTCTGCCGAGAAGCCAGATAGATTCTTTAAAAACAGACTTCGGAGTATTAAAAAAAAAACGCCTTGTCTTTTATTCTATTCAACGGAGCCCTTCCTGTGAAGGTTGAAGTATTATTGATTTACTATTGTGTTGTCAAGAAAGTCCATATCGATTTTTTGTCGTTCATGCTCCCACACGTTAGAACACGTTAAATTTATCGACAGATACAATATGCTTACATTTCCGATTACAAGACACTTCAACCCTGACTTCACTTCATAAACCATGAAACTCGTGTTAGTTTATTTGCCAAAATGATTTCATGATGTTATCAAAAAGGGGAAGGTAACCCGAGCGCGTGGCACATTTAGGTAAGTGCCTCAAAACCATGTCACAGGTTGACCTTGGCTTGTGAGTGAAATTAGGTAGAGGAAATCGTTTGAAGACTTCGATGGTTTTGCCATTACAAAGTTACATGTCATGTACTGGCCTTGTTCAAGAAAGTCACAAGTCATACCTTAACCCTCACCCCACATTGAAACAGGTTGCGAAACAAGGTCGATTTTTAACATGGGTGCACGAGTGTTTCCACTCAGGCTGCTGGTCATAGATTTTCTTGTCTAAGCGGGTCATAGCCGATCTTACCATCGTTACTTAACAGCTGTCAGGCAACGGTGTGAGGAGAAGGTAAGGGAGAAGAGAAGGCCCCCGGCACAGAACAGATACTACAATCTCAGCATCTACTCCGACGACAAAACCCTCTTCTCCTCCTCTTTCACTCCCTCCAGAAGAATCCAGAAGGAGAGACAAGATTGTGACACAAGGTCTGTTTTAAATGTGGGGATCCGAGTGTTTCCATTCGGATCGTTGGTCTACGCTTGTCTAAGCTTGTCTGTGCTAGTCATAGCCGGTCATACCATCGCTACGTAACAGATGTTACGCAAAGGTGCGGGGTGCGGAACACAAGGGAGGAGATAAGGCCTCCGGCACGGAACAGATACTACAACCGCAACATCTACTCCGACGGAAAATAAAAAACCCTTCACTGCTCTCCTCCCCTGCTAACCCCTCGAGAAGAATCCGAAGGAGCGGCCCCTGGGTTTTATTAGTCGTCCTGGCAGATGGGCGAGCCCGGAAACATTTCGAAGCTTGCCTTGTTATGCAAGAGAAACATCTATCAAATTTCATGTCTCCATTGCAGTTAAAATTCAGTATCAGGAATTCATTAATGTCCCCGGTTCTATCAAGGGTCAAAATGTATCCTTGAAAAGCCAACAGTAAAAAAAAAAAAAAAAGGGAAAAACCTTAAATCTATTCTGTCTGAGCATAATTATAATAGGATTGTTTAATTGTTTAGATTTTTTAAGCAATAAACATTGCCGTGGAGTGAAGGTAGTTAAAATAATAGCGGTGTCAATGGAAAATCAAATTGCCTCTCTATTTTTTATTAGCGCGAAGGTCCAAGTTTTCCGAAACGTTTCCGTTTGTTATTAAACTTAACTCTAAAGCTTAATTTCATGAACACAACGTTAAATTATTTATAATTCTCATTATATTACCATCATTATTATGTATTAAATCTTATGCTCCCCCAGATCTCAAGTAGAACACATATATACGGTACATCACTAAAGATGCTGGATTGATTGATTTTTTCAATTTATCAACCTTTTCCAGGTTATTTAATACCAGAAAATATTATTAGATCGTAAAAATATTTTGGCGATAATAATGATTTTCACTGATACAAATTCTACTAATTAACCTATAGCTGGGGGAGAAGAGGTGGCTTCATATCTTTCTAATGTTTTTTTTTGCGCGTAAGTGAATATAACGAACTCCAATGTAATTGAAACGCAGCTCTCGGTTGTTCCTATTCCGTTATCAATTACATCACCCGTTCATCTAAGGTTAAAAGTATCTGGTATTCCCAAGAGGACACCCATCCAGATAATGATCAGACTCGATGTTTCTTAATTTTGGTGATCGTACGCAAACTGGTGTTTCAACGTGATATGGCCGTAAGCAGTGTTTGTGTATCTGCGTGTGTTTCTTAATATCGAGGCAAAAGAAAAAAAAAACGTGCTTAATAAAATGTCTACACCTTTGATATCTGATTCTTTTGTTTCCAGTTATAAAAGCCGCCGTTCGCCTCTTTTCGATGGTGGCACGTACTGGACAGATGGAACCGGAGGAAAACAGTTTAACTGGGGCGGAAGTAATGAAACCGGAATGGTCAGTATCTATCTATCTATCTATCTATCTATCTATCTCTATATGCTTGTTTATCTACCTATTTGTTATAGTCTTGGCGCATGTTTATCTATCTATTATACTCTCTAGAATTATCTATCTATCTATCTATCTATCTATCTATCTATCTATCTATCTATCTATAGTCTCTAGGCTTGTTTATGTCTCTCTCTCTCTCTCTCTCTATCTATCTGTCTATCTTATAGTCCCTAGACTTGTTTATCTATCTATCTATCTATCTATCTATCTATCTATCTATCTATCTAGTTAGCTAACTAGGTATCTATCTTAGTTTCTTTCATGGTCTTCTTTTTCTACACTGCCTGCAAATCGTACAGCGTCTCCCTGAAGAACGATGCTGATTGAAGGCAGTTTTGTGCATTCCAGGCGGTAGTAGAGATACTGACAAAGTTTTAAAAGTTTTCGGCCTTCATGTGACAGAGTCAAACCCATACACAATCTGTGTCGTCGCTTCAGACAATGACAATACTATTTAGTGAAGCGAAAAATGTCAAATCTAAGCAAATGTCATATGACGGGGTCGCGAACTTCGGATTGTGATCCTTCGAGAAGCAAGATGTTCATTTCGTGGCATTGCTGCGCACGATGTATCAGTGGTGATTGGATATTAACTGATGTAATGAATATGCATACACCTGGGTTCCCCCTCACAGCAATATGATTGGCTGGTGTCAGCCATAAATACAGACTGATGTGGAGGTACATGGACGACGCCTATAGTTTTCGCCTATTGCCTATGCCTATTGCCTACCCCTACGACGACGACCCGTCCATTATGGTTACCTGCTAGATTGTCCTACTCGGTTACAGTAGTCCAAAACCACTTTGCTACTTCGAACAAATATATCCCTTTTCGGGACATTAACAAACGCAGTCAAATTCCTACACCGGTAGACCAGTTTCTGGACGGCCACAATCGAGGCAAAGCAGTAATGGCAGACTGCACGTTGTCCACAGCACAGATGAGTGCGAATGCTGTCTCAAAAATGTCACCACGCATATGTTGGGAATCTTTTACTTTTCGCACGACTACAAGTAGGCATAAATCTATCATCAATAGACAACATAGAGAGGGACGTTATTACTGATGTCGCGGGACGCTCGAATGTCACTGTGTAATATTCAGGGATGAGAGTATATTCTGCTTTCATGTAAGTGATTGTCATTTGAGTGTGCAACGTAGAACTGCATTATGACATATACCAGGAGCGCAATCCCTAGAATAATGATGTAATGCAGTGCTTTTCAAACTATATGATATGGTGAACCGACATTTTTTCTCAATGTAATATTTCGTGGTAATATTAATTTATACCGGAAACTATATGCATAATGAATATAATAAAAGTTGTCTTTTTTATCTTCCATTTATTTTGCAAAAAAAAAAAAATAATTCAGTATCAAAACATATAAAAATTAATAAATAAAAAAGCTTCAAATCATTCTTTACCATAGCCTGCACACTAACCATGTACCGGTGGCTGATGGTTCGTGTACCGGCATCGGTCCGCCGACCACCACTTTGACTACTAGCAGTGGTTTACCTACTTCACGCCGCTGGCGAGTATTGTATTTTGTTGATGTTATAAAGATTACCATTTTCATTTCCAACCTCCGTTTTGGTTATTCCTCATTTAGTAACCTTTTCTAGGTTACAACAATAAATCAGTTATAACATATGCAGTATAGGAGATAAACAAATTGAACATAGAATAGACTGCACTAAGGATAGTTTTGCTCAATACCGGAAGATGCTACTAAACCAAAACATTAACCTAAAAATTCAAGTCATGCTTTTAATTGGCCTTGTCAGATAGAGATTTCAAATGGGTGTCATGCATGACACTAAATAATCAGATATATCCAAACTGCCAGCTGTATATAACCGCCTTCTCAGATAAAAATGATTTCGAACGAATGAAGTATGTAGGTTTTAGTGAGGATCCTTCTTCTTCAAACCTCATGGACGGGTGCAACAGAATCACAAATATATAATAGGAACGACATAAAAACCACATCACTTGAGGATCTTCAACAGTACCAACGAAAAAAATGAATAGCTCATGTAACTCCAAGAGGAAAATAATGATATAATCAAAAGGTTGAAGTCTCCAGTAATACTGGAAAGAGCGATAACAGCTACTGGACTTGAGAAACATATTTTCCTGAAAAGGCTAGGAAGGTTGTATCTGTCTATAGTGGAAAGAGCTAGGAAGGTTGTTTCCATCTATAACTGAAAGAGCGATAACAGCTACTGGACTTGAGAAACATATTTTTCTGAAAATGGAAGTCTCCATCTATATTAGAATGAGGGATAACAGCTATTAGATCCGAGAAACATATTTTCCTGAAAATGCTAGGAAGATGGTATTCATCTACTCCGGAAATAGCGATAACTATAGACAGATAGCTACCACTCGAAACTGGGTTAAAAATGTATGAAATTATAAAAATCCATTTTTATAGTAAAAAATATCACCAATCCATTTTTATAGTAAAACTATCACCAATCTATTTTTATAGTAAAAATATCACTAATCCATTTTTATAGTAAAAACATACCAGCGATACATTTTCGTAAAATAAATAAATAAATAAATAAATAATACCTGCAATACTTTTTTGTGAAAAACAAAAATATTGCCAGCAGTGAATTTTTGAAAAAAAAAAGCTTTTTTGTAAAATAAATTACTAGTACTCCTGAGAAAATTAAATTCCGTCATTAAATGATCAATAAGATATTGATATGATTCTAGACAAAAAAATAAGATAAAATACAGCTATTCGATTTACTATCCATTCGTATGCAGACGGTTTGCTCTAAATGAGGTTTAGAAATACTTCACGTTGTAATAAAAGAAATTTCCCCAGTTCTCCACTTTTCCTTCTGTCTTTCTCCTCCCTATTCTTTCCTTAAACTGTCTTCATTTTTTTATATATCATATTCTTTTCCAGTGTTTGTGTGGAATCATTGGGTACTGCATCCACCCCTCAAAGTCATGTAACAATGATGGGACGTCAGGTTGGAAGACAGATTCTGGTAAAATCGTTGACAAATCACTACTCCCAATAAGGGCAATCACACTGAAGCGAAAACAGAAACCAGCTCTTATAACCTTTGGGAATGTCATGTGCAGTTCAAAACCTTTCGGTAAATATTTCTTTATATATATTTTTTAAAAATTACAAATCTTTTAACAAATCATAATTTAATAGCAACTTAAATTCAAATAAAATAAAAAAATATCTATTAAATTCAAAACTGAACAGAGGTTGGCAAATATTTTTTTCATGGAGAGCTGCATCATTGATTTAATCTTTCTTATCAGATCGCGTAATGAAAGTTGTCTTTAACGGCCACTCCTCGTGATTCTCATATAGCTGCCGGCCTATATCTTTAGTCCTCTTTCGTTTCTAATTCTCATCAACAATCTTTTCGATACCATCAGTTCCCGACTTGGTATCTGTGCTGATGATACAATTATTTACTTATATCTTAATAGTATATCTGATACGTTCGATAAAATATACTTGACAGCATATCTTGAAAATGGCACTCAATCTGTTGTTAGCTAGGGCAAGGAATAGCTTGTTAATTCTAATGATTGCAAAATGAAACCGCTTTATTTTAATGAACTTAATCTATTTTACCTTACATGGATGATGGTCATCTCCAGGAGAACTACTCATCGCGCCTTCTTTGTCTCCCGTTTTCCACTTACATAAAGGAGGATGATAATATTGAATCTATTTCTAGGTTTGCAATTTTTAGGTTTATTTATGTCGTGATAGACAAGTTTCTTCGCTAGAATCTGTCTTGCATATTTATAAGCCTACCATTCGTTCGTGCATAGAATATTGCTGTCACCACTGGTCTGGTGCTTCTGCTTTATATCTAAAGATTCATAATAAAATTCAAATAATAATCTGCAGTGTTATCAGTACTAACCTGGCATCTCGGTTTCAGTCGCTTTACTAACGACATAGCGTAGCTTTCCTGTGCCTTTTCTTTAAATACTTTCATGGTAATCATTCTGATGAACTTTCTTTTTCAAGCGCAGGACTAGATTGGCAACTAGGTCGTATGATTTCCCCAGGGAAATTTCTAGATGCAACCATATGTTCAAGTTAATAGTTTCGTCTCCTACACTTCTTGCTTGTGGAACCGTCTTCCGACTCCTTGATTTCCAGTGAGCTTTGATCTTCAAACATTTAAATGCAACGTCAATCGTCGTCACCTGTTTCATTTTATTGACCTCTCTATTTCTTTCACTCTCAGTAATCCCTTGAATCTTAGTGGCTTTATCGCCTTACTTCGGATAAAATGATTAAAAATGTCTTTCCTGTATAACATGAGTTATATCATAATAACATGATTTTCGAAAACATCAATATACTTAACGATTAATCAAACATATGCATGTTATTTGTACATTTATTGGAGATATTTTGTGACCAGGCTTCACAAATGTCTATATTTCTGAGATGAGGTATTGTAACTATTTACACTATTTACATTGTTCTGACTGGTGTCTTAATCTTTATTGTCATATTCACGACGTTGAAAATATCCCTAGTGAATAAAAACGTTGATTGAAGTAATCTAGTGACATGACCCAAAGAGTTGTGATTTCAATACCTCACCACAGAGGGGAACAAAAACTTGGAGAGTTGAATTACTAAAGGAAAATAACTGGTAAATAGATATCCAGAAAAGGCGTGGCACGTGGAACTAGAACAATCTACATCATTGGACTAAACAAACGGTTCAGTTCGAAATTACAACGTATGTCACCTGAAGAAGACCGCAACGTACAACGGCTGAAACGCCGTGAAGATGAGCACAACAGTCTGAATAATGTAAATAGTGTAAATAGGCTTCACAAATCTATGAGAAATTAGTTTCATGCTTAATACATTTATTATTTATTTCGTCCGAGAAATTTCTTTTACAATAATAAAAAAGATGTGTCGACAAATCTCGCGAGACTTTTATAACCGAAGTGTCAAAGTGACGTCATACGTTTATCTCTAATTGGCGTACACACAGGCACCTAGATCCCTGTGCACAGTGTGGAACGTAGCGGTCTATATGCCTGTGGTAGAACATGACACGATATGCCGATTTTGTAGGAAGTGAGTTTCCTAAAAAATGATGACTGTTGTTAACTGTTGTGTCGGAAACCTACCACCCCTCTGGAAGATGAACTTGTCTGCGAACAAAGACTTTAAATAGTGGCATGTCAAAAGAGAGATAGAGAAGTTTTAGCTGAGCTAGTTATTGACTACTCAGGCGATTTCTGTACCTTTGTACCAACCTATTAAAACCCTTTTTATTGTTACGTGTTATTTGGCGTTTGTCTCTACTAACCCCAAATCAACATCATAACATTAACCATATATGATTTTGTCTTTATTTTCTTTCTTACTGTTTTGTGCCATATGTAACACAAAGAAAAAACGAAATTATTTACATAGAGTTAAAAAAAAAAGTATTTGCTGTGCTATTACACCCCGCATAAATTCAACAGGTGGGCGATATTCAGCCAGTGGGCCGTAGGGCAGGTTGATTTTTCGCTTTGCTTAGTAAACCAACGGTGCAAAACTGCGGTGTGATGTGATAAGTACGGACATCAAGAATTAATTTCATAACTTTCATCAATTTCTGAGCGTTAATTTTTAAAGTTTGCTTAATAAAATGTACAGAAGTACATAATTTCTGCAGGTTTTTGCTTACGAACTGATTTCAAAATTTTACTATTCCAAGATTAAATCCAAATAATCTTTTCTATTAGATACATTGAATAGAAAATTATAATTCTTAATCACCGCAAACAAAATAAGCATTTTTTACTGTATTAGATATTTTTTCATTTTCCCAAGTCCTGTGAATACATGTTGGTTGCCAACTCGTGCCCGAGTACGGCCATTACTACATATCTTTTTGGAAAGTATCTACTGATGTGCTGAAAGAAGTGGCTCTTTAGCCCAGTAAGGGAACTACATATTCTGGCACAAACAGGGCACTTCTTAAGAAGTGCAGTAGCGGATGTTATATTATCATGCAATTTGGGCACCTCTAGGTGGTGTAATGGTTAGCAAGCTTGTCTCGCTAGAACAATTACGAATGAGTAGTGAGTTCGATCTTCACTGGGTGCCCCTTACTTTCGGCCTTGTGCCACATCCACGTTACGCTTGGAAAATCACTATATTATCATGCAATTTAAAATGTCACATTAAACCGCCTCTGGACTCGCATGTCATACTGCAAATATCACATTTCATTTGCTGGACATCTACGGCTTTATAGTTAATTGCCACCTTTTGTCGGAGCGCTCTCGAGTGACTCTTTAGACCAGCCATCGAAAAAATCGCTCTACCACAATCTGTACACGTCAGATCGAATTGCCTGCGGGTATCTTTAGGAAGTTCAACAGGGACGCCTTCACGCACATCTCTTTTAAGCCTTGCGTGCCACCTTCCACTCCGAGCAGCCACATTCCAATTATTGAATATATGAAGACATACATACATTCTTTTAATCATTTCACCCTAAGCAAGGTAGTAAAGCCACTAAGACACAAGGGTTTGAAAGAATAAGAAAAAAGAGGAACACTATTAGGAAGCGAGAGCAATAGAAAAGTAATGAAGATAGTAGATAACGATTGACATTGCATCTAAATTTTTTGAACATCAAAGTTGATTGAAAAGCACGGGACTGGAAGGGAGTTCCACAAGCGAGACGTGCGTGAAAGAAACACTTTGCATAAAACATACGGTTGCATCTTGCAAATTCAAGTGTAAATCGACGAGACCTTGACGCCAATCTGGTAATGCGTTAAAATTCATAAAGTCTATGTAACATAGAGAAGAGTTTCTCCGAACAATTGTCATGAAATGATTTATAGAAAAGACACAGGGAATCTACATTGGTGGGAAAGTGACAGAAACAGAGGCGCCAGGTCAGAGCCAATAATATTGCTGATTCATCTTTGGATTTTATCAAGAATCTCTAAATATACAACAGGACCATTGGACTATATGTGACTGCAATATTCAAAGTAAGGACGAATGGTATAACTTGTAGATTCTGGAGTGAAAATTATCTAGTACGACACAGTGAACCAACTTTCCTAGCAGTAGACTTAGCAATGGATTCAATATAATCTTTCCATTTCATGTCAGCCGAGAATGTTACCGAAGAAGGCGCAACGAGTCGCTCTCCTGGAGGTTAGCATCAGCCATGTTGATGGGAGGCAGGAAGAGGTTTATCTACATACAATCATACGCATAATTATATTAAAAATATTCGGTCATAACTTAAGTAGATTGATGCATAGCTCATTTTCTATTCTACAATCCAGTTAAAGAAAACGTTACATCACTCTATTCGAAACGTTAAATATTCATTTTCAAAAAGGAATAAATAAAAGATTCTGTTCATAATTGGTTAGGAGTGAGCAAGTCCGTTTATAGAGTTTTTGATTAGCGGCATATCAACACCTCTATAGGTCATTTAATGTCAAAATCTCAATATTTTGTACGCAATTTTATTTTATTTTATGTGGAAGTAATAACGGTTTTAGTGATAGAAGTCTTAGTAATTAACCCATACCTGAGTGAAGGGGGGTATTCATACCTTTCCAAAAAATATTTGATTGAAACGAACCCAACGGTCATTTGAACTCGGCTCTCCGATTAACAATTCCGAGCCATCCATGTTTACAGCACCTGGACTTTCTCCACATGTTCGATGTATGAGTGTGCGACAGCTCAGTTCTTATCCCCGAAAAGACAGAGTACCCCCAGCTTTGAATTTAGTGATAAGGGCTTGTGCAGAAACAAGCAAACTTTTTGTAAGAACCATTGTTTTTTTGCTTGGTTCGTTGATTCGTTTTTACGGTTTATCACCCCTATGCATGCTATTTAAAGACAGAAAATATTTTTAGATTGTAAGAAATTTTTATAAAAATAATAATGATTTTAGTGATACAAGTCTCATAGATAGAAGGAGAAGTGGTGGATTCATGCCTTTCCCAATTATATTTGCGTATAAGAGAATGTAACGAAACAAATAGAGTTGGAACTCGGCTCTCCGATTAACAATTCCGAGTCATTATCCATTACACCACCCTCACACCCATGCCTATAGCACATGCAGTTCTCACACGATCACTCAACGCGGTACTGACCAGGCTCAACGTTGTTTAACTTCGGCGATCGTACCCATTAGAGTTAATATAATTAACTCTAATTATAGATAGTTAATTGTATAGACTTTAGATAATTTTTTATAGAGTTAATTGTAAAGATTTATCGAAGTTTTGGTAAATTTACACCAACATGCCCTTATCCATTACACCACCCGTCAATCCAAGGTAACAGTACTTGGTATTCCCAAGCGGTCACCCATCTAGGTAGTGACCAAGCACGACATTACTTAACTTCAGTGATCGTACAGGAACACGTGTTTTTAACATGATGCGGCCTTGAGCACGCGAGAAGGCTGATTCAGTAGTATCAATGTCGAGAAAAACAATATCACTTCTCAGAAATTCAGAAGATATATTTACATTGCTTATAGATGCTAATCTCTTCGTTATTTTTTTTCTTCTCTTTCACAGATTTTCCAGTAGACTGTCACGAAGCTAAATTTAAATATAGCGTAAGACAAAACGAATCTGTGTTTATCGATGTCGATGGACCTGAAGGACCGCAACATCCGATTCCAGTTTTCTGCCAAATGACTGAAGAATTCCACGTCGGAATAACCATTATCTCCCACAAACAGTAATTATTACTGCTTATACATTATCTTTCAATGAATATGTTTCAATGAATATCTTCCAATGAATATCTTCCAATGAATATCTTTCAGTGAATATCTTCCAATGAATGTTCCAATGAATATCTTCCAATGAATATCTTGCAATGAATATCTTCCAATGAATATCTTTCAGTGAATATCTTCCAATGAATATCTTCCAATGAATATCTTCCAAATCGGAATATTTATCGACACCATTGATTATTTAGTTAATACACAAAAATTAAAAAATAGAAAATTATGTAAGACAGTCACTTAGGCGATCATGTATCTTTCGATGCATGACAGACGAGGCAGATTTTTTTCCCGCAGTAGTTTGCCATTTCTTTCTGCGGTAGACCAGTTGCCATCCAAGGCTATAGAACCCGGTCTGTCCTGTTATTTTACCCATAGCTGAAGGGAGCAGAGGAGGATTCATACCTTTCCCAAGGATATTAGCACGTAAGTGGATGTAATGGATTCGACTGGAATTCGAACTCGGCTCTCCAATTCCTCAATCGGAGCTGCTATCCATTACTCCACCGTGTCTTCTTCAGTCAGTTATGTACCATGCATGATACACGATTAGGCGATCATGTATCTTTTGATACATGACTGACGAGGCAAATTTTTTTCTTCGCAGTTGGTTGCCATTTTTTTCTACGTTTGAACAGTTGCCATCTAAGGCCATAGACCCCGGTCTGTCCTGCTATTTACCCATAGTTGGGGGGGGGGAGAAGTAGAGGTTTCATACCTTTCCCAAAGATGATATGACGTAAGTGAATGTAATGGATTCGACTCTAATTCGAACTCTGCTCTCTGATTCCTGAATCCAAGCTACTATCCATTCCCCCACCGTTTTCAAGGATGTATCTTTTCACCGGATTTATTCAGCCTATACAGTGACGTAATTCTAAGATAATTAGAAGTCCTATCAAGATTAATTATTGGTAGGACTTATTGGTATTTACAATGTTAACAACACAAGATATGCAAATGACACAGTGTTGATAGAAAACACAGAAAAGAAACTGCAAAAACCCCAACAGAATGTAGTGAAGGAAAGTGAGAAGAAAGAACTAAACATCAATTGCAAGAAAGCAGAATTTCAAGGTCGTTAGAAAAAAGGGACAGTCCAACACGTAAATCACAAATTGGAGATGCCAGAATGAAAAGAGTTAAACAATGTAAATATTTAGGAAGTGTTTTAACAGAAGACGGATTGTGCGACACTGAAATGAAGTCTCTGAAAAGCTAAGAAAAAATATTAAGAAACAGAAAATTTTCGTTAGTAACAAAGGAAAGAATACTGTTATAACCTAGGTAAGGGTTACTGAATGAGCAATAACCAAAATGGAGGTTGGAAATGAAATGGTAATCTTTATAACATCAACAAAATACAATACTCGCCAGCGGCATGAAGTAGGTAAACCACTGATAGTGGTGGACTACTTAGACAGCATATTACCCCACTTACAATAGTGTCCAACGTATTTATGAGGATTGGGACATACTCATTAGTATTTATAGGTACGGTATGTAACGCTATCTATTACTGTTTGTTCCCTATCTATCTATCTATCTATCTATCTATCTATCTATCTATCTATCTATCTATCTATGTTGTAACCTAAGAAGGGTTACTGAATAAGGAATAACCAAAACGGTGGTTGAAGATGAAATGGTAGTCTTTATACCATGAACAAAATGCAATACTCGCCAGCGGCGTTATGTAGGTAAACCACTGCTAGTGGTGGTCTATATATATCTATTCAGCATATTACCCCTACTTTCAATAGTGTCCAACGTATTTATGAGGATTGGGACATTAGTGTTCATAGGTAAGGTATATAACAAGTACTCATCTATCATGTAATATCAATTCTCCTATATGATAGTGAATGCTGAACAATCTTCTCAGAGATGAAGAGGAGACTTTAAATGTGGTTATACAGAAGTATGCTGGGAATACCATGCACCGAACATGTGAGCAAGAAGTTTTAGAAAAAATTGGTACAAAAAAAAACTTATACCTAACATCAGAAAGAGATGTAATTCTAGGGCGCATAATGAGGAAAGATGAAATTGGGCTTGGAAAATTTGATACTCACAAGACATATTGAAGGCAAGAGGATCGAAGGAAAACAACGCATAATATACCTTACGAGTATGGATAAACGGACGGCGGAATAAGTTTTAGGAGAGATAACAAAAAGACAAAATCTATTAACAACTACAAAAGACAGGAAATGGTCGAGAGCCATGATCGCCAACGTCCTGAAGGGACACGGTACGTAGCATGAAATGAAAACGAAGAAGAAGAAGAAGAAGAAGAAGGAGAAGAAAATAAGGAAAGAAGAAGAAGAAAAAGAAGAAGAAAAAGAAAAAGAAGAAGAAGAAGAAAAAGAAGAAGAAAAAGAAGAAGAAGAAAAAGAAAAAGAAGAAGAAGAAGAAGAAGAATCGCATCTAAAAATGACTTCAGGCTTTTAAATCGTTAAAACAAAAACTATTTCAAGAAAGCTGACGCGACACGGGCTGTCCAAAAATGACATTAAAAGTAAAACTATATAAAGAAAGCTAACATGACTTGGAAGGTTTAAATGATAGCCGAATTCGAGTAATTTTCCTGTTGCATTGGTTGCATTTTCTCAATTTAATTTAATAATTCATATTAACATAAATAATGAATTCTTTATGTGAATGTTCTATTAAGTCTATAGAATTAACTCCCTCTATAAAGACTTCATGCCCGCAAAAAACAGAGTGTACAAAAGAACAGTTTTTCCTTTGACACCGATATTATTTTAACCAACTTCAAGCCTAGACATTGTTTATTTTTTGAAAAGCTATGATTAAAATTGCAATAAAAGCTAAATATATGAAAGTAAAATTATACAGTTTCTTTATTCTTGAAAAGTGACAACAAAAAAGAATAAACACTATTTATTTATTATATTATTAATTACATTATTTATTAATATTAATCATTTTACACTATTTATTAATATTAATTATTTTACACTATCAATATTAATTATTGGAATTGTTTTGCAAAGCATCAGTTAATTGATTCTAACTTTATAAAATGGTAAATAAGGATTTCGTTATAGTTGGTTTAATAATTTATTAAATGTTTATAAATTTATGAAAACAGTTGTTATTCGTATTTATTCATTTATAAATTGGAAAATGATAAATATTGCATTGCATTAGTTTTTAAAATGTTGAAAATATAAAATTATTTTGTAAATAATCTAATAAATAAACAGTGAATAGTATTTTTGTTGTAAATTCTCAAGACAAAAATGTATAAATTCACTTTCATATTTTATTCCAATTCTAATCATCGCTTTTTAAAAAGAATGAAACATTGCCGAGGAGAGAAGGTAGTTAAAATAATAACGGTATCAGATATCCTCTACATATTCCCATAAACTGTGCCTCTTATTCTGTAATCCTCTACCTCGAGTGGCCCCCAGGCCTTGTACAGGGTGAAAATAATTGTAAAAAGTATGTGGGTACTCTGGTTGTTCTGAGATAAGAAATGAGCTGCTGGATCCTCATATGCCGAAAACGACTGGAGAGTTCATTATATATATATATATATATATAATATTATAAATTACTTGATTTAAAATATGGTTTTTCCGCTACACAGTTCTAACCATTTATGAAACATGGTTAGAACTGTGTAGCGGAAAAACCATATTTTAAATCAAGTAATCGAAATTCGCTTGAGGATGAAATGGAACTAATGTCTTTAATTTAGTTAAAAAATTAAATTTAGACCTTCCATTTTTGAAACATGGTTAGAACTGTGTAGCGGAAAAAACATATTTTAAATCAAGTAATTTATAATATTAATGCTCTGTAAATTTACATTGAGCAAAACAAAAAAACCTAGTGAGCCACATTTTTAGTTTTTTAGATTTTGCTCTACTGCGTGTATTGAGCACTTTTACGTTTTTACTTAATTTACTCAGTCGCTGTTTTTTTTTCTTTTGATCAGGCATTGCGGTGCTGATTGATTATTTTCAACCGATACGGATGTTTTTAGTCTTTTCTTTTTTTTACTGATTTTTTCTGATATCGGTTTGTCCAAATACATTTTTTATTTACAAATTGTATTATCCTTTTTCATACCGCCCGTGTATAGGTATTAAAATAATAGATAGTATATATATATATATATATATATATATATATATATATATATATATATATATATATATATATATATATATATATATATATATATATTTTTAACACATTTTTATGTTTGTACGTTCTGTTTTATAGATACAAATATTGAAGTAAATGCTCTGTTTATAATAAAGAGTATTAACGACATTTACCGGCCTGAATGTCCGAAAAATTTTCATAGAAAAAATGCGCTCTGCAACAGGAATCGAACTTGTATCCTATACGGAAGCGTCATATAGCCTGACGTGCTTTACCGATTTAGCCACAGAGGATCGTTTCGGTTAGCCAAGTCGATTACTCTTTTTAAACAACAATTCTCCATGATTTTCTCTCGTACATTCATATCTGCTCGATGCGTATCCAAATGTAAACAAATGACGTCACACATTATGAAATGAACAAAGTCCGACAATTATTTTAAGACATTTTTATGTTGATGCGTTCTTTTTTTTATAGATACAAATAGTGAAGTAAATGCTCTGTTTATAATAAACAGTATTAACGATATTTACCATTATCGAATTCCAGTTGAATTCATTATATTCACTTCGGAAAGGTATGAATCCTCGTCTTCTCCCCCCCCCAAGCTATGAGTAAATAGCAGGACAGACCGGGTTCTATAACCTTGGATTGCAAGTGGTCTACCTCAGAAAGAATTGGCAACCTAATGCTAGAATAAGTCTGCTTCATGTATCGAAAGATAAATGATCGCCTGAGCACGTATTACGTATGGCACATAACTGACTGACTGACTATATGGTAGTGAATTAAGAACATTTTCCTCACAGGTCAAGAGGAAACTTGACGTAAAAGAGATGTGTTTCTACAGAAGGATGCTGAGAATTCCATCAACGGATCATGTGATCACTAAGGAATTTTCTATAAAAAGATAACACAAATGACTCTTATAGTTAGAATCAGATAGAGACTGTTAAAATTTCTAGGATGCATAATGAGGAAAGAGGGCTTAGAGAATTTGACACTCAAAGGACATATTGAAGAGAAGATGGTCAGAGAGAAACAGCAAGTAACGACGACCTTCTGCAAATGAAGCGATAGGATTGTGAAAAGACAAATATTACTAAAAGCTACAAAAAAGTTATAGAGAGCTGGAAGAATCAGTGTCCGCAGGGAACAGGGTAGGTAGAAGAAGAAGAAGAAGACGAAGAAGAAGAAGAAGAAGAAGAGGAAGAAGAAGAAGAATCGAAGTCGTAGGAGTTTCATATTCTTTGACTGGTTGAAAATTGGAAGAAAAAAGTTTTTCAATCTTTGATTTCCCAAAATGATATACGCTTTTTTTGTTTTTTGTTTTTCTTATTTTATAGAATAGTGTCGTCGCGGGCAACATTAGGCGTGACCAAAATTGAATATATGTCTCCAATGGAGGATATACGAATCTTGATTAAAAATTCACAGTTCTGTATGCAAGAGCTGAAATACGAATGTAAGGTAAAGTGCACCGTTTTCAGTCTTTGACAGTGAATTCTTAGTCTTTTGTTTGTTTGCTTAATTTATTTAATGACATGATAAAAATAATTCTAAAAGACATCACCTTCAGTATCTGGCTATATTTCTGAGATGAGGTATTATGTACACGATTTACATTATTCGGACTATTTTCCTCATCTTTGTCGCCATATTTATTACAACGTTCCGGCCTTTCAATATCTGTCTATATTTCTGAGATGAGGTATTATTATATTTACACGGACTATTGTTCTCATCTTTGTTTATTTATTACGTTCGACTAACTATATTTCTGAGATGATCTTTTACATTATTTGAACTTTGTCCTGATCTTTGTTGCCATTTTATTACAACGTTCCGGGCTTTCAGTATCTGTTTATATTTCTGAGATGAAGTATTATGTACACTATTTACATTATTCGAACTATTGTCCTCATCTTTGTTGCCATATTTATTACAACGTTTCCCGTTGTACGCTTTCTTCAGGACATCTGAATTTAAACATTTCTGAACAGTCGATAAGGGTTCAGTTCGACATTGCAACCACCTGTTGAAGGCCGGACTCCGAAATATACATGATGAGGACAATATCCGAATAATGAAATAGTGTCCTCATCATCTTATAGACTTGCCATGATTTGATTTTTTACGAATTTTCCATTATTCGGACTATTGTCCTCATCTTTGTTGCTTTAACCATGAACCTTTGGCTCTTCAGGACTATCCAACTGTGCCATGGTCCTTAAGGCAGTGAATAAGAGGAATTAACAGGAGATTAAACATTAATCATGGCACGTGGAACTAGAACAGTCGAACCCAATGAGCGAAATAATGGGTTCAGTTCGACATTGCAACCACCTGAAGAAGGCCTGTTGAAATAAATATGGCGACAGATGGCGAGGACAATAGTCCGATAATGTACAACGTCATCTCAGAAATATAGACTGATATTGATTTGATTTTTATTGAATACACTATTTCCATTATTCGGACTATTGTCCTCATCTTTGTTGCTTTAACCATGTAACTCTTTGGCTCCTGTCACTATCCAACTGTGCCATGTGTCCTCCAGAGGAAATTAACAGGAGATAACTGATAAATGACACCCATTAATCATGGCACGAGGAATTAGAACAGTCAAACCCAGTGAGCGAAATAAAGGGTTCAGTTCGACATTGCAACCACCTGAAGAAGGCCGGAGCGTCAACTCCGAAGTGTAAATAAATAGACTGATAATGATTTCCGATTTTTACAATTCATCTCAGAATATAGACACACTATTTCCATTATTCGGACTATTGTCCTCATCTTTGTTGCTTTAACCATGTAACTCTTTGGCTCCTGTCACTGGATCTATCCAACTGTGCCATGTGTCCTTAAGGCAGTGGAGAAATTGCAGAGAGGAATTAACAGGAGATAACTGATAAATGACACCCATTAATCATGGCACGAGGAATTAGAACAGTCAACCCCAGTGAGCGAAATAAAGGGTTCAGTTCGACATTGCAACCACCTGAAGAAGGCCGGAGCGTACAACGACCGAAGTGTAGTAATAAATATGGCGACAATGATGAGGACAATAGTCCGAATAATGTAAATAGTGTACACAATACGTCATCTCAGAAATATAGACTGATATTGATTTGATTTTTTATTGAATACACTATTTCCATTATTCGGACTATTGTCCTCATCTTTGTTGCTTTAACCATGTAACTCTTTGGCTCCTGTCACTGGATCTATCCAACTGTGCCATGTGTCCTTAAGGCAGTGGAGAAATTGCAGAGAGGAATTAACAGGAGATAACTGATAAATGACACCCATTAATCATGGCACGAGGAATTAGAACAGTCAACCCCAGTGAGCGAAATAAAGGGTTCAGTTCGACATTGCAACCACCTGAAGAAGGCCGGAGCGTACAACGACCGAAGTGTAGTAATAAATATGGCGACAATGATGAGGACAATAGTCCGAATAATGTAAATAGTATACATATTGATTTGATTTTTATTAATACACTATTTCCATCATCTCAGAAATATAGACTGATATTGATTTGATTTTTTTATTGAATACACTATTTCCATTATTCGGACTATTGTCCTCATCTTTGCCATGTTTAACCATAAGGCTCTTTGGCTCCTGTCACTGGATCTATCACCCAAATCATGGCACGAGGAATTAGAACAGTCAACCCATGTTCGACATCCACCTGAAGAAGGCCGGAGCGTTAATAAATATGGCGACAATGATGGACAATAGTCCGAAATTGCAGAGTCATCTCAGAAATTAACTGATATTGGATTTTTTATTGATAACTGGACTAAATGACAACCCAACTTTTGGCTCCTGTCAATCATCAACTGGCACCTTAAGGCAGTGGAGAAATTGCAGAGAACAGTCACCCATTAATCCCCAGTGAGCGAAATAAAGGGTTCAGTTCGACATTGCAACCACCTGAAGAAGGCCGGAGCGTACAACGACCGAAGTGTAGTAATAAATATGGCGACAAAGATGAGGACAATAGTCCGAATAATGTAAATCATGTACATAATACCTCATCTCAGAAATATAGACAGATACTAAAGGGCCGAAACGTTGTAATAAATATGGCGACAAAGATGAGGACAATAGTTCGAATAATGTAAATCGTGTACATAATACCTCATCTCAGAAATATAGACAGATACTAAAGGGCCGAAACATTGTAATAAATATGACGACAAAGATGAGGACAATAGTCTGAATAATGTAAATAATATACATAATACCTATAGTGATAGGGATTCCGTTGTAAAAAATAGAATTCCTGGAAAGACAAAATGAAACAAAATTTCAATTTAGAAAAAGAATTTGTTAACAATAGAAATACATGTGACTTTCGTTAACAATAATAAAAATACGTCCGATATATTTTAACAATAGTAAAAATACGTGTGACGTATTTTACGAATAATAGAAAGAGGTATGACATTTTTAACAACAGTAAAAATACGTGTGACATTTTTGTAACATTAGTAAAAAAGTGTGACTTTTTATGAACAATAAAAATACGTGTAATATTTTTTAATAATGGTAAAAATACATGTGGCATTTTTTAACAATAGTAAAAGTAATTGTGGCATTTTTAACACTAATAAAAATACGTGTGACCTTTTTAACAATAGTAAAATACGTGTGACATTTTAACAATAAAATACGTTTTAACATTTTTAACAATAGTAAAAATACGTGTGATATTTTTGTAATAGTAGTAAAAAAGTGTGACTTTTTAAAAAAATACGTGTGATATTTTTTAGCAATAGTAAAATAAATGTGGCATTTTTTAACAATATTCAAAATACGTGTGACGTTTTTTAACAATAGTCAAAATACGTTTGAGATTTTTAGTAATAATAAAAATACATGTGACATTTTTTGACAATAGTAACAATATGTGACATTTTTTGAAATTGAGGATGATAGCACATTTCGCACTTATAATACATATTAAGTTAAATATATTGACAAAAATACTTGTTACATATGAGATTTATATGATAGAAATGTTTTTTGACATTAACAGAATTCTGGCTTGATGGCGGGAAATAGTAGCGCCTGGTTTGATGGCAAGGGTGTTGCTCAGGATTACTGGGCCGGCGCCCTGGGGGAATCTGGAAAATGCGGATGTGGTATTCTGAAGACTTGTGATCGCCCGGATGTTTTTTGTAATTGTGACATCAAGGACGGAAAAACTCGAGAGGATTTTGGATTTATAATTGATAAGAGCAAACTACCTGTCACGTCACTAGCCTTTCATGACCTCCCTGCCGGAAGTTGGGGTAGATATACGCTTGGCCCCTTAAAATGCAGTCAGTTCCAGTTTGGTAAGATTTTTTTTCTTTTCTCTTTAAATCTATCTATCTATCTATCTAAGTATAGGAAATTGTCTATCTATCTATTAAAGTATAGGAAATTGTCTATCTATCTATCTATCTATCTATCTATCTATCTATCTATCTATCTATCTATCTATCTATCTATTAAAGTATAGGAAATTTATCTATCTATCTATCTATCTATCTATCTATCTATCTATCTATCTATCTATTAAAGTATAGGAAATTGTCTATCTATATATCTATTAAAGTATAGGAAATTATCTATCTATCTATCTATCTATCTATCTATCTATCTGTTGAAGTGTAGAAACTTTATCTATCTATCTATCTATCTATCTATCTATCTATCTATCTATCTATTAAAGTATAGGAAATTATGTATCTATCTATCTATCTGTTAAAGTGTAGAAACTCTATCTATCTATCTATCTATCTATCTATCTATCTATCTATCTATCTATCTCTGTTGCTATCTACCATTTTTTAATTATCTTACCCCAAGCAAGCCAGGAATAGCAGTAGTACGCAGGGATTGAAAGAAAAGATTGATTATAGGGGCTATAGGTCTCAAGTCCCGAAGAAACCCTGAGGAAATTGGTGTCACAGCTGTTAAGTCCCGTGCACACTGAGGAATGTGGGGCTGCAGGTTTAAGCATGCTAGTCATTGCTGCTGGGGTTTCCTTAGCTAGTAATAGGATTTTACGGAATGGATTTGCTAACCACATGCCCAGGCGGTTTTGAATTCAGAGCTGTCTTTCTTCTAGATTGGTTATCAACCACGGCTTAAATCCACAGTCTATTATTAATAGTACTTAATAGGACTGTTGCTTTGTGGAACAGACTCCCACTTTCTTTCGTCCCTGAACACTAAAGTGTTTATCTCTTCAAATCAAGAGTCATTTGCCATGTAACTTATAACTGGGGGAGGAAGAGATCGATTCATATCCTGCGCGTAAGATGAACTAAGCACTGTACTAGATTGGCAGTTAGGTCTCATCAGTTTACAGTTGAAGTGGCTAGATGTAACCGTAAGTAATTTGCTTTCTTTTCTGGGGTGTGGAACTCCCTTCCGACTCTGTTTTTCATCCAACTTTGATCTTCAAATATTTAAATGCAATGTCAATCGCTGTCATGTGTCGTCGTAGTTCTTTGACTTTTATTGTCTTTTCTCCTTAATAGTAGTTTTTCTCATATTATCTAACACTTAGTAACCTCCTAGTGGCTTTATTGCCTTGCATGGGATGAAATGATTAAGAAAAAGAAAAGAAAGAAAAGTGAATGCAATGATGTTGACTGAAATTCGATCTCGTCTCGACGATTTCGCATTCCGAGTCGCTGTTTATATAAAACGCTTACCGTTTAAAATAAGCATAATTTCAGAAGTTGAATAAATCCCTCAAGCAAGTGTATGCCAGTCGGCACATGCATTTGATACAAAAGCATATTTAAACCAGAACTGATAAGACTGAATGACTTCAGCATTTAATTGTTTTCTTTTCCTTTAGGAATCAAAGAAACTTGCCACGCTTATCGAATCAGAGATTATAAAAGCAGCTACACATATCTTATCGATCTTGATGGCCACATCGGTGAGTATTTGCTAAGTCTTTTTTTCACTTTATCAAGGATTAGATTAAATTTTGTCATAATTTATGAGATAAAGAGTTATCATTATTTAAATTATTTACACTCAGACTCTTATCCTCATCTTGGTTGTTTTTATCACAACTGTTCTCGTCTCACTGCCTTGAGGGTATCTCAAGACATGAGTAGTAGAACGAGAACAGTCTACGTCTGTAGATTAGATAAAGGCTTCAGTTCCGAATTTCCTATAGGTTGCCCAGATCGATGTACACCCGAGGAAGGCCGGAGGGCACAACGACCGAAACATTGTGATAAAAACAACAAAGATGAGTACAATAGTCCGATATAAATAGTGTAAATAAGGATTAGTTTATTTATTTTTCTTCTCCAATATTTAATTAGAGATCTGTTATATGTTACAAAGGCAGCTTTTACGTTTATAATTACGACAAAAGCACATGCATATATGTATGTATGTATCTATATGGAAACATTTCTAAGTGATGCGTTTCGTCCCTAGAAGGAATTTCTTCAGAGAAATGTATAGCTGGCCACTCGTATTCGAGGACACCCGTCTACTATGGCGGCTAGCCAATCCCTATTGCAGACGCTTGCTCAGGCGCATTTGTGTTTATTGAACACTAACAGAGCACACTGTGGTTTATACTGCAACTATGTTGAGGAGAACTTAGTTACCGTTTCTGGGAAAGAGGGTGTTATCTAGCGTGATCAAAATATGATCAAGGCCAGCAGTTTAATGCTCTCGGCCATGATGACTTCGTGATAGCACAGCTATCCACGGCCCCAAAGAATTTCGACTACCTAATTTCACTCACAAGGCTTGTGTCAACGTATGATATGGTTTTTAGGCACTTTCCAAAGGTGCCGCACACTGGGATTGACTCCTTCAATCCGATAACATCAGTAAGTCTCCTTCATGACAAATCGACCATGGTGAGATTCGAACCCGGGCCTCATGGTCAGAATGCGAACGTTCTAACCACTCGACTGCGTACCCAGACAAATAATGGTTTTACATATGAATTCAGTCATGCACCCCATCATATATATATATATATATATATATATATATATATATATATATATATATATATATATATATATATATATATATATATATATATATATATATTTTTTTTTAAGACATTTTTTTTTATTTTTATACGTTTTTTTTTATAGATAATTGTCGGACTTTGTCTCTTTCATAATGTGTGACATCATTTGTTTACATATGGATACGCTTTGAGCAGATATGAATGCATGAGAGAAAATCATGGATAATTGTGTTTAAAAGCCGTAAAATGGACCTTGCTAACCGACCGCTCCTGTGTGGCCCAATCGGTTAAGGCACATTAGGCTATATGACGCTTCCGTCTAGGATATAGGTTCGATTCCTGTAGGAGGACGCATATTTTGTATGAAAATTTCTCGGACCGGTAAATGTCGTTAATAATGTTTATTATAAACAGAGCATTTACTTAAATATTTGTATCTATAAAAAGAACGTATAAACATAAAAAATATATATAGTCTGCTATATCAAACCAAGACTGTGGAAGATTTTGAAAGGTGAGTACAAGAAGTTATGTCACAATTCCTGCTAGGATCGATAATCTGTTAGTAAAATTTGGTGCCCATATTGAATTTTAAATAAAACCACATGCTGATCGCTTTCCTCTCATAAGCATATCTTGTAAAAATTATTTTTAAATAAATAAATTAAAACTATTTTAAAGTGTGGAGTTACTGTTCTGTCACCCTGTATATATATATTTGTTTGTTGAGTTTCTCTCATATAGAATTTTGATGTTCATAAAGATAAAAAGAATACATCATTCTAGAATGAACCTTTTCGATCTGAAAGAAGACCCTATCTTTCATCAAACCCTATAGACTAGCAAGATAAAATCACAAAGTGCTTCACCAAATCATTAAAAAATCTCTCTTGAACACTTCCAACAACAGCATCCTCATCAGAAAAGGAGTTGCACATTTAAGTAGAAGACAAAATAAGGATATAAATTAAGCTTAACTTTCCATAATAACAGGTGCTACCACACCGGGTCAGGGTGGACCTGCGAACAACAGCAATTAAGAGGTCCTCAAAACCTCCCAATCAGAGGCCTTGTAGTTTACATCCAGCATTTAGATTATTCGGAGCGTTATACTCATCTTCATTGACATATTCACATTGTTTCGGCCGTTGTTCGCCCCGGTCTTCTTCAGGTGACTGGAATTTCGAGCCGAACGCTTTATTTCGTACACCGGGATAGACTGTTCTAGAAATAAAGGGTTCGGTTCGAAATCCCAAACACCTGAAGAAGGCCGGGGCGTACAACGGTCGAAGCGTTTTGAAAATGCCAATGAAGATGAGTATAACAGTCCGAATAATGTAAATAATAAAAGTAACAATAATACCTCATCTCAGAGATATAGACAGATATTGAAGAAAAATTCCAATCACCTGAAGAAGCCCGGAGCGTACAACGGCCGAAACGTTGTGAATATGCCAATGAAGATGAGGATAACATTCCGAATAATGTAAATAATGCAAGTAATAATAATACCTTATCTCAGAGATATAGAAGGAAATAGTTTATTGTCATACCCAGGACAACCTAAGAATGGGAATTAAAAATCATTTAGAGATACCTCTGTGTGTAATAGAAAGATTAAAAGAAAACAAAATCTGTGTAAGGCATTTCGACACTTGAAACGACTTCTTCAGGCTAATAATGGTTTTATTGATGAAATCATAAATATGGATGGAAGGAAAGGAATACAACATACAGGATTCCTGCATAAACATAGACAAATAGGTATTTATTTCACATCAGTTAGAAGGCAAAGCTGACACGAGACAAGTTATGAGGTTTTCGGTTAAGCCATGGATATAATACGTTTTATCGCCACAGTTTGCATTCTAATCTGCAGATTGTTTGGTGATCCCTAACTCGAACTACAATCGGAATTTGTAAGAACTCTTTTTTCTAAATCAACGTTTTTATTGCAGGTGGGCCTCCATTTCCTGTCTACTGCCAAATGATTCAAGACCCCGTATACGGAATCACCGTTGTTCACCATCACCATAACATCACTGTAAGTTGTTCCTATTGTTGTGATGACCTCCCTCTAAAGAGTCTATGTTCCACCTACTATAAAATTAGTAGGAGAGAAGGTCTTGGGGGAACAGTCGAATAGATTGAACGCTGGGTCATCCAACACACACTCACTTGTCGTGTAATACTCTTCTGTTGTACTTACTGTTTAATATATGATATATCTGTAACACTTGTTTTGTTATTTACTTAACCATTTACTTGGTCACAACATCTTCATCGTTCAATCTATTCGACTGTTCCACCAAGGCCTTCTCTCCTACTAATTTTATAGTAGGCGGAAGAGTCCGACATAAACTCTTTAGGGGGAAGACACCACAGCACTTACATATCTATCTTTATTTGAAATACTGAAGTAAATGTTGACTATAACTAATTTTCATCATTCTATGCACAGGGGTTTCGGTACCTACTATCTTTGTTTATACTATAAACTAGTTCTGTTCTGACTCACCACACTACTCGACGAAAATGAGAGTCCTAATTTATTTGATATCTTACTCGATTATACCCTTCGCATATTTTTAAAATCGTTTCACCCCAAGCAAGACAATAAAGCCACTAAGACGCATGGGTTTACTGAGTGAGGAAGAAACACTATTATGGAGGGAGAATAATGATAAAAAAAATTAAGAAGACAGAAGATAACGATTGACATTGCATTAATATTTTTGAAAATGTATTTGACTGGGAAGCATGAAGCCGGAAAAGATTTTCACAGGAGAGAAGAGCGATAAAAGAAACTGTTAGCATAGAACTTACGGTTACATCTTTGCCATTTCAACTGTAAAATGATGAGACCTTGCCGCCAATCTAGTACTGCGCTTAAATTCATTGAATCTAAGTACTATAGAGGAAAGTTAATGACAACAATAACATTGAAAGTATTTATAGAAAAGGCAAAGGGAAGCGATGTTCTGTGGTGAGAAAGTAACTGAAACCAAGATGCCAGGTCAGAACCAATAACATTGCAGATTCTTTTTTTGGATTTTATCAAGGAGCTCTAAATAAATACTAGATGTGACAGTAATATTCAAAGTCAGGACGAATGGGAGACTTATAAATATGTAAGATGGATCCTAACGAGAAAGATTGTCCATATATACAATCACAGATGTGAAACAATGAGAAGTGTTGGAATTGCTAGTTAAACTTGATATATTTAGGAAGGATATTAGAATACTCCCGATCTTATACTGGCAAAAACCCGCCTGCATACGGATAAGAAATGAATCCTGTAAAAATAATAAAAATAGAAAGAGGTGTAAGGCAAGGATGCATCTTCTCACCGGACTTATTCAACCGTTACAGTGAGGTGATTCTGAGGAAATCAGAAGTTCTACCAGGATTTCTTTATTGATGGACACAATCTTAATAACAGAAGATATAAAGATGACACAGTGTTGATAACAGATATAGAAACAGAACTACAAGAATTTCTACAGAAGGCAGCAAGGGAAAGCGAGATGAAAGGAATAAATTCATTTATATAGGGTGTTCCAATAACTTGGACCGATTTTAAATATCTTATATTATTATACATGAAGACAGACTGTATGGTCGTAAACAAAACGAACAGCCCAATATGTGAATTACAAATTGGAGAAACCAAATTCAAGCAAGTTCAAAAATGTAAATGTCTCGGAAGTGTTTTAACAGAGGAGGAAAATACGACTCTGAAACCAAAAGGTTCATTAGGATAGCGAAGAAGCCTTTCAAAAGCTAAGCAACGTAATATGAAATAAGAAAATTTCGTTGGAATAAATAAAAGAGTGCTTAGCTATTATGTAATATCAGTCCTCCTATATGGCAGTGAATTCTGGACAATCTCCTCACAGGTAAAGAAAAAAAAACTTGTGGTAACAGAAATATTGTTCTACAGAAGGATGCTGAGACTACCTAGATCAAACATATGAAATTTAAAAAATAATGGAAACGAAAAATACAAATTTAACAACAGGAAGACACAGTTGAAGTTTATAGGGTACGTAACGCGGAAAGAGGGCTTAGAAAATTTGACACTAACAGGGCGTATTGAAGGTAAGACGGACTGATGAAAGCAACGTTTCGCCTACATTTCGAGCTTGTGTAAATGGTTGGCAGAACAGGAGTTAGGAGAGATAGCGAAAAAATAGAATTTTCTAAGTTACACATCACTGTGGAGAGCCATGATCACACACACCCTGTAGGTGTACGGTACATGGAAGAAGATACAACATCCCAACTGAATATACTAAACAGAAGACTGCATTCTTGCATTTCCAGCCCAATGCATTGACGATGAAGAATGCAATGCTGATGAGATTGGTATTCATATCTGGGATAAGAATGAACTTTTGTAGCATTAATTTCTGCTGTATTTGAAAAACATAAAAATAACATTTAATGCATTAATTTTAATTGTTTAATGATCCACTTATAAGATTTTTAACGTCAACACACCCATTTACAGGGGGCGCAGAATTAATTTCAAGTCGGAATTAATTTCAAGTCGGAACTAATTTCTGGCAGCCACCGCCGAACCCTTTTTATTTCTTGCTCCGTCACTTGGCATTTTCTGATTGCCACCTGAAATTTTCTAAGCTAACCAATTATTCTATGTCACCTTCAAATTCAAGGACCAGTAACGGCTTCTTTTGAACGAGAGTTTTTACAAATAAATAAATAAATAAACATAATAAATAAATAAATAATTAGCTAAGCAACCTACTGTTGTTCTTGCTATAAACAACATTGCATTTTTATTGGATCAGATTTAAATGAAAAATAAAAAAAAAGTACCACTTTATTCATTTGCAACAAAAATGAATGAAAGTTGCAGGAAAGATGAATTCTGAATTATCTACTAAGGATTTTTAATGCTAAATTAAAAAAAAATTAACACCAACTCATTTTACTGTATTTACATTAGTCGGACTATTGTCCTCATCTTTGTCGCCATATTTGTCACAACGTTTCGGCCGTTGTACGCTCCGGCCTTCTTCAGGTGGTTGGAATTTCGAACTGAACCCTTTATTTCGATCTCAGAAATATAGACAGACAACAACTCATTTTGTTTAGAAATTCACGGAAATTGATAACTTTGATTTTAAATCGAGTTGAAATAGTTTCGAGTTGAAATTAATTCCGAGTTGAAATTAGTTCCGAGTTGAAATTAGTTCTGACACTGATTTACAGATGTCAATTTACAGTCAGACATATTCATAGGCGTTGACTAACACTGACTGCTTTAACATCTATTCATTCTGCATTGTTATTTTGCCTCATGATTTAACAACGTACAGTTTATACCAATTTTCTAATTAACAGTTAAAGAAAAAATACAGTTTTTAGACGAGTTATTATGATCCCAAGAGTTCGGACAAGGAAACCCATTCATTATTTTAATTATACATTATCTAATTTTGTTGCTATTACTCCAAGACTAGACCGGAGTACTGATCCAGTTCTTTATGTCATTTTGGTAACAGTTATTATCCAAAAGTAGTTGGGAGTATTGATCTCATTCATTTTATTCAGCACACTTCATATAATTTTGGTAACTTATCATTATTTCAAGAACTGTCCGGTGTACGGGTCTTATTAATCAATATTTCGTTTAGGATACCTTATGTAATTTTGGTAAGAGTTATTGTCCCAAAGTTGTCTGGAGTACTGGTCTTATTAATCAATATTTCGTTTAGGATACCTTATGTAATTTTGGTAAGAGTTATTGTCCCAAAGTTGTCTGGAGTACTGGTCTTATTAATCAATATTTCGTTTAGGATACTTTATGTAATTTTGGTAAGAGTTATTGTCCCAAAGTTGTCTGGAGTACTGGTCTTATTAATCAATATTTCGTTTAGGATACCTTATGTAATTTTGATAAGAGTTATTGTCCCAAATTTGTCTGGAGTACTGATCTCATTCATTTTGTTTTATATATATATATATATATATATATATATATATATATATATATATAGAGTTTTGATGTTAGATTGTCCGTGATACTGATTCCATTCATTTTCTTTTATGATACCTTATGTAATATTGATAAGAGTTATCCTTATCCCAAGTGGTTTCCGAGTTACTGATCACATGCATTTACTTAATAAACCTTTTTGATATGCTATTATTATACAATGCGTTGTCAGGACTGGTGATCACATTTCATTATGTTGAATATATATTATGTAATTTTGATGAGGTCGTTGTTATTCCATTATTGTTCCGGAGTACTGATCTCAATTATTTTGTTTAATTATTTCATGTAATTTTGAGAAGAATAAATGTACGCAATATGAAATTTATTTTTTCCGTTTAAGATTTATTTTGTAATTTTGATGAGGCTCATTATATTTCAGTTGTTGTTTGGACCCAATTTTCGTAGTAAAAAGAAAGCTAATAAAAGGAATAAGATTAATAATTCCAACAAATCGAACAAAGTGTAATGTGTGATTGATTTGGTTCTGGTTCGATTTAATTACATAATCGAAGGTAAATTGGATCTGCTCAATTGCTTTGTTTATTTAGAAATAACTTGGAGAAACATTTAATTAGTAAGAAAAATAATAAAATAGAAACAAAAACTGTAACTTTAACTCAAGGAAAAAATGTCATGATCTCAACGGAATTAGATGATTTGTTTATATGTCGTATGCAAACTATGAAGTATCTGTCTATATTTCTGAGATGAGGTATTATTTGCACTATTTACATTATTCGGACTATTGTCCTCAACTTTGTTGCCATATTTATTACAACGTTTCGGCCCTTCAGTATCTGTCTGTATTTCTGAGATGAGGTATTATGTACACTATTTACATTATTCGGACTATTCTCCTTATCTTTGTTGCAATATTTATCTCAACGTTTCGGCCTTTCAGTATCTGTCTATATTTCTGAGATGAGGTATTATGTGCACTGTTTAAATTATTCGGACTATTGTCTTCATCTTTGTTGCAATATTTACCTCAACGTTTCGGCCTTTCAGTATCTGCTATATTTTTGAGATGAGGTATTATGTGCACTATTTACATTATTCGGACTATTGTCCTCATCTTTGTTGCAATATTTACCTCAACGTTTCGGCCTTTCAGTATCTGTCTATATTTCTGAGATGAGGTAATATGTGCACTATTTACATTATTCAGACTATTGTCCTCATCTTTGTTGCCATATTTATCACAACGTTTCGGGCTTTGTACGCTCCTGGCTTCTTCAGGTGTTTGGAATGTCGAGCTGAACCCTTTGTTTCGCTCGCTGGTGTAGACTGTTCTAGTTCCACGTGCCATGTCTAATGGATGTCAGGTATCAGTTATCTCCTGTTAATTCCCCTCTGAAAGTTCTCCACTGCCTTAACCGGGTATTGAACTCACAACTCTTTGGGTCCTGTCAGTGGATCTAACCAACGCCTTTATCCATTCTGCCATGTGTCTTTAAGATCTGGGAAATACAGTTGAAAAGCTCGATTTTTGAATTGGGTTCCGTTTTGTGTTTAACTGAAGCGCTTATAATGCAGGGGAGAAGTACAGATAGTATATACTAATGTTTCGCTCCTTTTAAAATGTTTACAGAACGTGAAATACACATGTCAATCTTGAAGCACACCTCACGGTTATCATTGTGCAGATCTAACAAGATTTATAAATTTTCTATTTATATGGTTTTCTTTAAGAGATTGCCTCGAGTGAAGTTATTTAATGTAGTCAAATGCTCTTGTAAAATCAGTGAAGACAATATAAGCGGGTTTACTGAATTCTAAGAACTTTTCAATAATTTGGTCTTCGGCTATGATCTGGTGAAATGTCTCTCTTCCAGACTCATATAAGGCCTGCAATTCCTGAGGCGTACATATCGTTTTAACGCGATCTGCGATGCTGCAGATGAATAATTGATGTATGTGACTCAGTAAACTGAGAGGTCATTAGTTCACCTCCATTCAAACTTAGGATATGTTGATGATATCGCTGCTGTGAATGTGTTGAGCTGCGAAATGCAGAAATATATCAACTGTTTTTCTATGTACCGTGTCAATTCAGGACGTTAGCGCTCACGGCCCTCTATAATTTCCTGTCATTTGAAGCTCTTAATAAATGTTATCTTCTTTTTATCTCTCCTAAACCCTGTTCTGCCGTCCATATACACAAGCTCGCTAAGTAGGTTATGCATTGTTTTTCTCTGTCTCTCTTGGCTTCAATCAGTCCCGTGAGTATCAAATTCCCAGTGGAACAAGACAAGCTTTTGATATAGGCCTCCCATCCTGAAGTTTAGTAGCACTACGGATAAGTCCGTAGTATAGAATGCTATGGAAATCCTTCATCGGAATCTGAATTCAAATCTATAGGGATATGGTTTCTGTCAGGTATTCTTGCCTTTGACACTCGACTGTTGCTATGTCTGTAGTACCTGTAGTGGCCCTACGACGATATCCGGTAAATTACTCGAAATCAATTGCTCGAAAAATAATTTCTCAAACTATCAATTGCTTGAAAGGCAGTTTGCTCAAAACCTTTTGTTAAAAAAAATAAAACTACATTGTTTGTAATATTTACTATAATATAAAATAATACAACTTTATTGTTGTTAACTGAACAGTTAAAATTGAAGAACGTGTACATTTATATAGCAGGTTTTTTTTTCTACATTGCTATTTTGACATAGTTTAAAATAAAGGTACATTTTTATTATTACTGTTATTATTCTTGATTTAAAAAATATAACTATTGTTGCTAATATTTACTCTATTAGTATGAAATATTATATGCAACACTTAAATATTCTTCAACATTGTTGTGTCATAATTTGATACAATGTTCTTTAATCGCATTGCAGAGTCACTGTACTTTTTTTCTGCCCTCAGCTGCACTCCCTCTTCCCACATATTGCTCTATTCGCAATTCTTATAAATGTCTTGTTTTTTTTGCACATTTCACATTTCCAGTAAATCTTGTGTTGTGGCTTCGAGCAATCTGCCTTTCGAGCAATTGATAGTTCGAGAAATTATTTTTCGAGCAATTTACTGTCGGGCAATGGATTTCGAGCAATTTACCTAGATCCCCCTACGACCCTAATGGCTTACGGGACATGTGACATCAGGACAGTTGAAAATTCTGAGACATAATAAGAAAAGAGGTAATAGAGAATGTGGCACTCATTGGAACTACTGAAGGAAGTGGAAGCAGAGGGAGAAAAACTAACGAGTTTGAGTCTATGGATAGCAGAACAAGGACAAAGAGGAATGGTAAATAGCCAAAAGTTACTTAGAGCAACCAAAGACAGGAAGATGTGAAGAGCCATGATCACATATTTAATGAGTTTGTGTAAATGGATGTCAGAACAAGGACAAAGAAGTATGGCAAAGATTAAAAAAAAATACTTAGAGACAAAAGACAGGAAATTGTGGAGAGACATAACCTGTCATGAAAATACCTGACTCATAAAGGAAAAAGATAATCTTGGGACCACATAAAGTCCCAATTGTAGGGCACTCAGTGAGGAGCAAACTTATTTCTGTTATACTTACCTGGCACATGTCAGAGGGTACCCCCCCAGACGAGGTTCAGCCGAAGGGCAGAGTCTCGTCTAGGGAAACTGACTCCGTTTTTACGTGGTCTATAGGGAATTTTTGCCCGAGCCTACGGGCTCGGTACCCCATTTTAAAACTCAGCCTTGTGCCACATCTTGCTGTGTGGGGCAGCGGGTAAATAATTTAATAACTTCTGAGATTAGCTTACTGTTACGTCACGACGAGGTGCCACTGTATTTCTCTTAAAACGGCGTGTTTTTTTTTCAGGAAACAGTAAATCATGGCTCTCCACGGTTTCTTTTTCTTTATTATATGTGAATACTCATGCATTCTTGAGAAAATAATGGGGCGCTTTCCTGTTGTCTTCTCTTCGGTTTAGAATGCACGCTTTTCTATCTCTTAGATTGGTTGACAAACACAGCTAGATAAATTAGTTTACCCTGTTATTTCACCTACAACCGGAGAGCAGAAGAGATAGATCCTTTGCTGGGGATATTTATTTGAAAGTGGACGCAACAAGCAGGGATTTGAAATCGGATCCCCAATTCCACTTGTAACTTCTTCTCTATGTACCATGTCCCCTTAGGACGTTGACGATCTCTCGACAATTTCCTGTCCCTTGCAGTTCTAAATTGTCTTTTCGATATTTCCAAACTCTGTCCTTAGTATGACGATAAACTACATCCGGCAGCAAGTGTTTTGAGGAGCGGGGAACCAACTTTTAATTGCTGTTGTTCCCAGGTCCACCCTGACCCGAGGTAGTAGCACCTGTTAGGGGGTCACAGTTATAGGCAAATAATTAACTCCCAGACTGGGGTCAGTATACTATGAAAGTATAAAAATCTATTATTATAATAAAAATACCATCAATACATTTTCTTAAAAATATATCCAGCATTATATTTTTGAAAATAAAAATATTACCAGCAGTAATTTAAAAAAAATAAATAAATACCAGCCATACATTTGATTCTTGACAAAAACCCTCTTTGCAAAAATAGGTCAATGAAACCTGATCTTCAAACTGATTATTCTCAAAGAATATATATTCTATTCATATGAAGCTATCCTAAAAATCTTGTATGTTATTCCTTGTTTTCCTCTGTCCCTCTTGCCCTCATTTTGTCTTGTGAGTATCAGATTTTCCAAGCCTCTTTTCTTCATTATGAGACACAGAAACCTCAGCTGTCTTTTACTGATGATAAATATTACTTTCCCTTTTGTTTCCATTTTTCTCCAAAACTTCGTCGTTGCTCATATATTCGGTCCAGGGTATCCTCAGCATCATTCTGTAGAACCAGATTCCTGTTGCTTCAAGTCTCATCTTCATGGTATTTAACAAACAAAATATATAAAATCGTTTCTATTATATTGAATCAAATACCAGATCTACTGCTGGGAAAGATGGTTCACTGTGTCGTGCCAGAATTTGAATAAATGCATGACGGAACAGGGTTTAGGAAAGATAGAAAGACAAGGTTTATTGAGAACTAGCAGTATAACCCGTCTTTGCCCGTGTGTTTCATTAATGGGAATTTTTGCCTTTCAATTGAAGCAGTTTAAGTTTAAAGTCAAAGAACGAAAATCAATATTAGTAACAACATTTGGGTGCAACTGAGGCACATCTGTAAACGGGGGGGGGTAACAATTTGAATGGGTAGGGTGACTTTGAAAAGGGAACTGAATAATAATAATAAATAATATTATTGTAATAATTTAATCTATTTATTTTTATTAAAGTTTTTTTTTTATTAAAGATATATATCCAAGAACAGATAGTAAATGGTAAAAAGTTGCTGAGAGTTATAATGGACAGGAAGTAGTGGAGAGCCATTGTCGCCAACAATTTAGACTCAAAACCGGCACTGAAGAATTATCTATCAAACAAAAAAAAAGTTTCATCAAAATCGGGTGAAAACTGTGGAAATGCATAAGCAACATCCGATCACACATAGATTCATACACACATACATTTTGAGTATTATAGATATAGATAGACTACAAGGGACGGGAAGTCGTTGAGAGCCATGATCACTTACAGCTTGAAGGAACATACAGAAGAAGATTTAATATATATTCATTCTGAATTTATCTGTTATCTGTGGAAATCCCAATGAATTCTCTTCCCCTTTCCATTATTAATCTTTCACAACAAATAAACTTTTGTTCTCCACATTGTAATATGAAACAGTCATCGATTTTTGCTAATGTCACAATCAATATATATATATATATATATTGACATATACACACACACACATATATATATTTATATTTATATATATATATATATCCTTCTTAGATTTAGACTTGCATTTAAATTCCATGCCGGGTGCCCATCACGTTAAGAAATGTTTAAATTGTCAGCTGTATATAACTTTCTCAGATCAATGATCAAAAATGGCTTTCAACGAAATGAACCCGGTAGGTCTTAGTAAGGAAAATCCTTTTTCGAGCTTCGTGGTCTGGCGTTACAGAATCAACCAAACAACAGAAACCAAATGTATTTAGCATTTTCAACAGCATCAACAACTAAAATTGATAGAGATTATCATGTGAGGAGAATAGTTATCATCTTTGTCATTTATTCACCCTCCCCATATTGGCTAGATATGACACAAGACCGGTTTAAAGTGAGCAGCCCAATCGACTTGCCCCGGACCCTGCAACCAGAGTCACACTTGCGTCGATATTCCATCAACCATTTCTCTCTGGCGCCATGAGTGAGATACTGCCGCGGGGTTGGATCCACCGGGGCCAGGCATTCGTCATTTATTTGTTGTGTTCTATCCGACGACAGAAACACAAATCATTGTCATTGTCATAGAAACTACAAATAAAGTATCGTCCTGGGTAAGACGTTAAGCTACATCTGCGTCCTGGGTAGGACATTAAACTACGTCCAGCAGAAAGGCCTCTGATCAGAAGGTTTTGAGGAGCGTGGAACCACCTCTTAATTGCTGGTGTTCGCAGATCCACCCTGACCCGAGTAGTAGCACCTGTTAGGGTCCCAGCTATGGGTAAATAGTTAACTATTACCAGCAATGCTTTTTTGAAAAAAAATTATTGCTAGCAATACAATTTTGAAGGAAATATATTACCAAAAACAGATTTTTGACAAAACAAAATATTACTAGAAATAAAAAAAAAATATTGCCGGCATTAAATAACCCATTGAGGTTGATATGCCGTAAAACAAAATAAACCAAACCAATCTAAACCAAAGAATACATATTCTATTCATACGAATCTACCCTAAAAGTTTTGTCGGTATTAAATAACCCATTGAGGTTGATATGCCGTAAAACAAAATAAACCAAACTAAACCAAATAAAGTACAAGTTTGAGATTAGCATTGTCATATAAAGTACAAATAAAGTACAACTTTGAGATAAAAAAATTTAAGAAAAAGCTTAGATGATATTTTTTTTTAAAGAAATCAAACAATAAAGAGTATGTTTTGTGATACAATGAACTACAAACCGAAACAATTGGTAAATGTTACCCAGCACCTAATCTTTTGTTAGTGTTGTCATTGACATAGGTGTATAGACTCTCTTATATGGGCACATGACATTCTAGGAACGTTTGCATTCTGACCGTGATACCCGGGTTCGAATCTCACCATGGTCGAT
Source organism: Acanthosepion pharaonis (assembly GCA_903632075.3). NCBI lineage: Eukaryota > Metazoa > Mollusca > Cephalopoda > Sepiida > Sepiidae > Acanthosepion > Acanthosepion pharaonis. The sequence continues at coordinate 1,711,004 of CAHIKZ030002035.1, read as the reverse complement.
TTGTCAGGAATGAGACTTCTTGATGCTATTGGACTGGAGGGCACTTTGGAAAGTGCATGCAAAACCATAACATGAGTTGACCCTTGTGAGTGAAACTGGGTAGACAGAACCCGACAGCTGTGCTTGAGGGCTTGAGAGTGGCGTGTTCAGATTGTTGATCATGCTAGATAACACGCTTTCTCCCAGATACTGTAACAAAGGTCCGATCAGCATAGTTGCAGTATAAACCACAGGTGGACTCTTTGGGTGTTGAGCAAACACAAATGTACCTAAGCAGCCACCTCAGTAGACGCTATGTATGTATGTATGTATGTATGTATGTATGTATGTATGTATGTATGTATGTAATATGCATATGGGCGCGTGGTTAGAATGTTTGCTTTCTGACCATGAGTCTCAGGTTCAAATCTCACCACATTTTGTCAGTTCTGGAGGGACGATCCCACATTTGGAAAGTGCCTGAAACCCATACCAAGGGTTGACCTAAGCCTTGTAAGTAAAACGGTGTAGCTGTCGATAAAAAGTGACAAGTCATCATGACCGAGTGTTTGAGTACTGGCTTTATTCAGATTGTTGATCACACTCTCTCCCAGAAACTGTAACTAAGGTCCGCTCATCATAGTTGCAGTATAAACCACAGGTTGGCTCTGTTGGCGATAAATAAACACATGCGCCTGAACAAGCGTCTGCAATTGGCTGGGCGACCTAGTAGACGGGTATTCTCGAATACGAGTGGCCAGCTATATATATATATATATATATATATATATATATGACATTATTTTTGTTTGACTCCATATTCAGAAAATAGAAAAACACTTCAGGATTGGAAAAGAGAATGTTTGCACAACACTCGCAATACAGTGAACCCCCGCCTATTCGCGTTTCAGCATTCGCGGCTTCACACATTCGCGGCTTCACACATTCGCAGTTTTTTCTTTATGACATATGTACTTGTTATTTGCAGAAACCCCGAATATTCGCGTGTTTTTCTGAAGAACATATCTACAAATTATTCGCTGAGAACTCGCTTATTTTTTCGATAGAACATATCTAAAATATTCTTGTATTATTCTCCTGTTATTTAAGTGACTTAAAGCATATAACAGACCATTTTTATGGTAAAAATTGGCCGAGTTGTACATCTTCATTGTAAAAAACAAACGCAGAAATTGGGCTTTGTTCTTTGTTAGGGGCTGCGGCTAGGGTCATAAAATTGGCTTATGCTAAGTCTGGAGGAGGCATCATTACAGTTCTGATTTTAGAAAATGTTTTAAACTTTATATTTTATCTTGTTACACATATTTTATACAGCATTTTCAATGGTTGTATCGATATATGCATAATTAAAATCGTTTATTGTACGTAAGAAAGAAAATTTACGCTAATTGTACGGTCAAAAATACTATTTTTCAAAAATGTTTTAAAAAGTGTTTAGGATGAAAGTTTAAGGCATATGAGGTTTTAACAGTCAAAATAGGTATTTATAAGCACTTTTAAGGGGGCTACAAGTATTCGCGGATTCTAAATATTCGTGACAGGTTCTGTTCCCTAAACGCCGCGAATACGGGGGACTTACTGTATGTGAAAATGCTATTCTAAGTCTTCTTGGAAGATTACAAATTTACATTGACGAGAGTGAGTCATCTGCTGCAAAATAGGAAGTTGATTCATTTTTCATTTTGCTAATAAATTACCTGCTTTATATAAAATTTTGTGTGTCTTCTGTTTTGGCGTTTCAAATGTGGCACTTATTTTCACGCACACATTATATATATATATATATATATATATATATATATATATATATATATATATATATTTAAAACGATAGAAAGACGCTCACTCGAATTCTAGCCGCTTTTACTAGTATTCAAAACATGTAAATCGAAAGCTTAGATTGGACTTAAACATGTATCAATATGATGTTTACTTTTCGTCCTTTCAACGATAATCTGATTAAGATTATCAGACAATATGAAAGGAAATTACTTAACATACATACATACATACATACATACATACATACATAGGAACAGACGAAAGCTTGTAGTAAAAATAAGAACTAATACGGCAGAAATTTATAGAAACAGGGATCATTTCATTCATAACGGATTCGGAGGTTTTTATATATTATTTGAATTGTTTGCGACGATGGATTTCTCGCCAATTAAATCATTAACCTTTGCATTTGTTTTTTGTGTGAATAATTCATGAATTTGTAAATTGATTGCACGTTTATTGTAATATATATATATATATATATATATATATATATATATATATATATATATTGCCACTCTTTTTGAAATTATAAATTTCAAAACCCAAATTTGTTTAGCTTGCCTCGCAAGAACTTCATACCTTAGAATAAAAAAATTACCAAAAATTAATGAGTTATTCGCATTTCGTAAGTGCGGATGATATTTGAGGTATTTACGACGATCCTTTTACAATTTGAAAAAAAATAATCTGTTTCTGGCTTGTTTATCGAGGTGGACGCGAACGTTGGCACCTACACTTTGAAATAGCGCAACTATAAGTAGGACTGGTGGAATTAAAGAATGGAGTACATTTGAACGTTTATCAAGTAAGTAGGAACAAAATAGCGAGACGTTTGCGACGTTGTGTCCGTAGGAAAACGTCTGTCTCTAGATTAGGTTATTTCGGAAAGTTTAACATTTTAAATTTCACTACTATCGAATTTTAGTCTATTTTTTAAAATAAGCTGGATCAATTTAGTCTGTTAAAGGCACGGCGTTTTCTTTTTTCAGCATTAGCTTAAATAATAGCGTTCATTAGGCTTCCTAAACTTTGGTGATAGACAATCTAAGAAAGACAGTTCTGAATTCAATACCGTTGGGGAAGGCAACGGGAGAACACTCCACTGTCATTCTGAAGAAATCATGACAATTCGTAGATAAAAACGAAAAGGAATCTATAGAGTGTCATGATCTCCAACTTCCTGAAACAACATGACGTTTAAAATAGGTGAGAAGAAAATCAGTTCAAAATTTTGTAGTACTTGAATTTCAAACTTAGCTACAATCTGGCAACTCTTATCGAAACCAAAATCTCCATTCCTGTAAGGTCTTGGAGACAATTTTTATATTTCCATTTTATCAGCTCCCTCAAATATTTTCTTAACGGTAATAATTTCTTTTAATTTTCATCTATTTTTCCCCAAATACAAAGTTACTTTGCAAACAATACCGATCTATCTTATACTGCGAGCATCTGTAGCCAGGTGTCTGCCAGAATTCATTAGATCTACCCACTCTCCTTGTCATCAGAGGTCTCTGTTGGTTCTAAAGTAAATTACTGTATTGCGATTAATAATTGGACGTTCATTGAAATTTTCCCTTGGTTGACTAGAAGGAAACCCCAAGACATTTGCTGCCTTAGCATCACTATTCATTATTGATGCCTAAGGTTAAAGGTCAGCAGAAACCTACATCACTGATGATAGGTTAAAATGGAGGGATATGATATAATTCTAGATGACTAAATATTGGTCGTCAGCCAAAATCTGTTCAGATACGAACAAATACTAACTCATATTAATTTGTATTTCACACACACACACACACACACACACACACACACACACACACACACACACACACACATATATATATAAATGTATATATATATGATAAAATATAGTTTTATGTTATTGCCTGAAGATTGCGTTTAGCATGAAACAGACAGTTGCCTCTGGTGTTGACTTCAATGCTCCCTTATATATATATATATATATATATATATATATATATATATATATATATATATATATATATGTGTGTGTGTGTGTGTGTGTGTGTGTGTCTGATATGGGAAAAATAGGAAAGAACACGGTTCTTTAGTATTTTTTGTTTTTATTTTTAAAAACAGTGCTCCATACAGAAATAGAGATTAAATTATAATTATTTTTAAAGAAATATATGATTCTTTCGCTACATAACGATTCTCATATTTCGAAAACAAGAGCCGAAAACCTCAATATAATTATTAAAATTAAATTGAACTATCAAGCCCTGTTTCATCCTCAAAGATTATATGAATATAAAAGGGATATTTTACAAAATAACACGTTTAGCAACTAACGCATTGGGTGTGTTATTTTGTAAAATATCCCTTTTATATTCATATAATCTTTTATTTAAATTCCTTGTGGTTTCTCCTATGTATTATTTGTGGCAGTTATTAAGGGTAAGAGACTAAATTCCGTTTTCAAGTTTTAACTTATTATTTTCTCTAATTTTGATTAAGTATTTTATTGTTCTAGTCGAGGTGAAAAACTTTATATTGTGATCAGATAAATATTTTTCAATTGTGATTGTGATAGAATTTGTGGTTTGAACAATATATTTTGAATTGTTGGGTTTGTCAGGAAGTTCCGTTTTTTTTATTTTGATATATTTTACAAGCCTTTTTTTTCGCATTGAACATGAAATAATTAGCATATTGGATATATTTCTTTTAGTTTTTAGCACATAAACGTGTTCAACAAAAATAATCCTACACAATTTTCATATGAAATATGCGATTTATTTAAATTTCTATATTCAAAGTTTCACAAAACAATTTATATAATAATCCATACTAGAATGATCCGTGAATAATTTACGGTTTTCCTATCTGAATTTTCAGATAAATCTTAATTCTTAAATTAATGATTAAATAATCTCATGGTTAGTTATATGATAATAAAATATGCATTGTTAAATGTTTGAGCTTAACAACTTTAACATAATATTGTAATAACAATCTTTAAAAGGCAGGATTTGTGTGTGTGTGTGTGTGTGTGTGTGTAACGAATGCACGGCCGCGATTTTCGACGGATTTGCACCAAAATTTACATGCACATGCTCCAAGTTAGCGAGAAGGCCAAGACCGACTTTGCATTTCCCAACTCCCATCGATAGTGGAAATAATCGATTTTTTCATGCTTCTACGGCACTTTTCATGTAGTTTGAGACCATTTTCTACTGGCCAGAGTGAGAGCCTATAGCTGGCTGCCACGAATAGGCAGGAAGATTCTATTGGCCAGCGTGAGAGTCAACAGCTGACTGACACGAATGTTAACTAGCATGTTAGCATGCAAAAAAATTCGATAGCTGCGTTCGTCACAAGTGTGAAAAATTTAAATCTGCATGACACTTTACTCCACTTGGCTCATTCACTTGCTTAAACTCAACGTTGATTCTAATTCCGCAGAACTGGGTTGGGTGTGAACAAGTATTTGTTTTTAACATTCTTTTTTTTATTCGGTTTTTCCAGTTACGAGTCCTTTTTTAAAGCTGATCGTTTTGTGTTCATTTTGTTTAGTTCTTTTTTCGTAACAGATTTAATGTTTAGTATAGAGCTTAGAAAAAATTTGCAGTGTGAGATAGGCAAGAAGTAAGGCATGTAGCAACATCAGCATGGCAAATGGCACTCCTTTAAAGGCAAGGAAGGGCAAAAATATTTTAAGTCAAGTGATAGTAATTGCTGTATGAGTCGTACGATTTTTGAATCAAACACGGGCAACGCCGGGTCATGCTGCTAGTTATAAGTATGAATGCTGGTCGTTATTTCAAGAAGTGTGTAGAAATACAGTAGAACCCCTGACATCCGGACTAAGAAGGCCTTCCAGATATGAGGAATTGTTTACATATATACTTATACACAGAGTATGCCAAAAGTAAGTTTATAGTTGTTTTACTATTTGTTTTAGATATAATTTATCCAACCCATAATTCCAATCCAGTAATCTATATCCCTTATTCACGTTTTGAAAATGTTATCAAGCTACCTTAACCAAATCTTTCCACAACGTTGTTTCGGAAGAAGGGACAGAATTAAATGGTCAACACGTCCAGTGACCTAACACAAATAGATTACTTTTTTTTTTGCGTATAATAAAGAACAAGGTTTATAAGAAAAATCCCCACACAGTGGACGAGTTAATTTGTTTGGGTTTTTTGGCATATCAACCACTGTGGGTTATTTAATGCCAAATCCAGTTTATATATATATATATATATATATATATATATATATATATATATATATATATATGCCAAATATATGAATTTTAAATGCCTATTTTGTATGGAACATTTTTAGCAACTTGTAGCTTATTTGCTTGCACATTGCAGTGTATTCATAGGTATTTTTGTTTAAGTCAAGAATTTCCATTTGATAAGGACAATTTATTTGCAAAATAATAAAAGGTAGGATATGTTGTTTATACATCAGTCTATATCTTTGATAAGAGACCAATTCTTTTTAGAAAATCCAATATATTTTTTGGTTCAGTTTTTGCAAATAATTTCTTCATGTTCTTCGTGTTATAGAATTTTCTACGGATGTGTGTGAGGTTTGTACCTTCTGTTAGTATATGTTTTACAGTTCAAAAACGTATAGCTGGCAACATTATTGTTTCCAAAACGTATAGCTGGCAACATTATTTTACCGAAAACATTATCTGAGGCCTTGTTGTTGGACGTAGTTTATCGTCATACCCAGGGCGCGGATGTAGTTTATCGTCATAGCCAGGACGCAGTGGACGAGTTAAAAGAATTCACGTCAAAAGTGCTTCTTGAAATTGATACAGATCGGGACTTGTGTCGAGCTGTGTGTCATCGTGTTCTGGGAAGGTTCGAGGAATCTGGCAGTCTAGAAGGAGGAGATTTTAAGTCCTTAAAACTGTGCTAAAAAATGTTAAGCTTTAAACAAATGTACGGTTTTGAACAAATCTGATTGTAACAAATGAATATAAATGTAATAAAATGTTTTTAAAAAAAATGTAAAGTACATGCCTATTATGTATAGGCTTACTTTTGGCCCACCCTGTATGTATTTTCTTTCATTTTTCAGGTTAATGCCAGATTGACCTATATCAGAACGACCACTTCTGCCCTAAAAAAGCTGATTAATTATTCAACATATTGTAAACAATCTTTCACTTACAAATGTCAAAAAGCCCCTTTACATACAGGAGGTAAGTCCATTTCTTTCTCTCTTATTTCTCCATCCAATATCTTTCGCCATTTTTGAGACCTCATTACCTTACCTTGACGTATTTTAGGTGCGCGACACCTTCTTTGTGTTAATATTTCAGGTGGATTACGTCGCACTATAAAGAAGACAAACTTTCACCTTTATTCTTGGTAATTAATATGCTTGATATAATGCAACCGTGACATTTACAATTTAAACATATCAGTGTTGTAATATATACGAAAATGTGGCTTCATCACAGAAGTTCATGATAGTACATGTCACTTTAACACATCAATGTTACACCATCAAATGAAAGTTAAGCGCATAATCAGTTCACGTGATTTAAGTATACGTATGACGATGTGTTTTTTTTTTATTATCGTAAATACGTATAATAGCCAAGATAAAGGTTTTGATTTCCTAGAGGCGGTGGACTTAATTCTCATTCATAAATGTTCTTTACGTTATAGTAGTAAATTTCAACCTTTGCATGGCCTTTTTATTTTAAATATTCCTGTTTGAGATGCCTGACAACGCTCCTGTGTACACGTTACAGACAGACTGTCTTCCTTCTCTAAACGTCTTTAACCGAACACTAGAATCACTGATCAAAATATAGTCCTGTTGTAATTCAAATGACTTGGTATAATTTAGTGGTCACAACTCCCAATAAACGTTGCCGTGTTACATTTTTTTAGAAACGATATCTCCTTGCAGTTGACATGGAGTGATAAGGAAACGTCTGTAGTCACAATCAACATTGTTTTGAATTACGATTCGAAACAATTTCAGGGAAGAAAAAAATAGAAAAAATATTCTAGGATACATAGAGCTTCGTGACGGAATAAGACAGAGTCAAAAGAAATTTTTTTCCCATGACACCGCTTTTTTAACTGCCTTCACTGTTCGGCAATATTTCTTGTTTTAAAAAGCAATGATAAGAATTTGAATAAAACCTAAACATATAAAAGTTAATTTATACATTTTCTTTGTTCTTGAGAACTAAGAAACAAAAATAATAAACACTATTTATTTATTAGATTGACTGTCTACACTATTTATATTATTTATTGAAATAGTTCGAAAAACATCAGCTAATTGTCAATTGATTAGAACTTTATGAAATGGTAAAAGATTTCCTCATAGTTTTTCACATTTTTTAAGTATTTCACTCCAAGCAGTGCCACTAGTTCGCAAGGAGATACAGAGAGTGTAAGCAAGAGAAAAGACTGGGTATATAGGAGGGGTTGTGGAAATGATAAAAAGTAGAACGGGGATTAAGGCAACAAAAGATGTCGATTGACATTACATTTAAATTTTATAGTTATCAGGGAAGCAAGTAAGAGGAAGGGAGTTCAACTGTCGGGAAGTTCGAGAGAAACTGTTACAGTAAAAGAGGTGGTTACATTTAACTCTGTCGACAGTAAAAGGGACCGAGATGCCAACCTAGTAGCACGTTTAAATTCATGCATTCGGGGCACCAGTGAAAATAGCTCGTCAGAAGAGATGCCATGAAAATTTATAGAAAAAGGCTATTTATAGAAAAGAGAGAGGGAAGCCACGTTATGTCGATAAGAAAATGACTGGAGTCGAGAGCCAATGTCAGGACCGATCACATTGCATATCCGTCTTTGCATTTTGTTGAGAACCTCGAGATGAACAGCGGGGGTAGCAGACCATATATGGCAATAGTATTCCATGCATGGATGAATGGTAGATTTGTAGATATGAAGTTCATGGTCGAGAAAAACCTTCTGACGCGACACAGAAAACCAACTTTCTTTACGGTAGATTCAACTATTTATTCAATGCAGTTGCTCCACCTCAGGTCAGTGGGAAACGTAAGACCAATAAGGCGCAACAGGATCTTCCAATATTTTGATAATTTAGCAAAGATCTGTCTATATTTCTGACATGAGGTATTATAACTATTTATATCATTTACATTGGTACTGACTGTTGTCATCATCTTTGTTGTCATAAAAGCACTGGAGTAATCCAATGACTTGACCCAAAATAGTGACCTGGCCACAGCAGAAGCGAAGAAAAACTTTGAGTGTAGAGTTACTAAGGGAAATAACTGAAACTGAGATATTCGGAAGAGGTATGGCACGTGGAACAAGAACAATCTCCCGCAATGGCCGAGAGAAAGGGTTCAGAATTCCAATCCCCTGAAGAAGGCCGGAGCGTACAGTGGCTGAAACGTTGTGAATATGATAACGAAGATGAGGACAAAAGCCCGAACAATGTAAATTTGGTAAATGTTTGTATAAACATTAATTTCTTTATAAATTGGTAAATTAAAAATATTGTATTGATTTAGTATTATTCCCAATTGTATTAGTTTTGTTGTAAATATAAAATAATTCTTGTAAATAAACAATCTACTAAATATATATTCCTTAGTATATTTCTTTTAAATTCTCAAGAACATAAATAAATGTATAAATTCACTTTCATCATATGTTTAGGTTTTATTACAATTTTAATCATCGCTTTTTGAAACGATAAACATTGTCAAGGAGTGAAGGTTGATTCTCCTATTACGGCCACGAAGTTCCATGTTTGCTAAACGTCTCTTAAATTTTGTCAGCTGTTTTCTCAACAATTCTTAACAACAGCCTGCAATAAATCAAATTGATGTCGCGATATGTTGATCGAAAATCTCTAATCGTAATCGCTTGTGAAAAATATGACACCAACCAGAAAGAAAAGGCTGAATTGCACTTTTCTTCGTTGCTTATGCATCAGAAGTTCACGGATTACACTGATCACCAAATGGTGTCGAGACACCAAACATCTTTTTTAGCTAATTTGAGAACGCTGAATCTGAAAATGACTTTACTTTTTTGGGGGTAGCTACCGTTTTTACTGTACAGAAATGCCTCATTTGTTTTCTATATATATGACATTGACCAATGACAATATTTCTCAAAATAAAACCTCTCAATTCGTATTTAAATCAACAAATAGCGGTCTGTTTATTGAGAAATACTAGTTTTGAAATAACAATCAGAGCCTGAGTCTTTAAAAATAACACGATTGAATATACCAAGACCAACAATTATTTTCATCAAATCATTTAATAAACTAGCAGCACAGATAAAACCTTCGTGAACATAAGAACTATGTTAAAAATTTTCTCTTTCTTGATTGTCAGTCATATTCCATATTATTTAAGTCCCTTTTGATGCTACGTCAGTATCATGTACAATGGAATAGGTGCATTCAACTGGGATGCCTTTAATTGGAATTTCTTTCCAACTGTGAAAATAAAATGCTCTCAATGTGCTTTGTTTTCTTCAGCAGTTAAAGGATAAAAGAAATGGGATAAATTTGTGAATATCAAACAAGATTTTAGGGTTTCATTTTTTTGATGTCACCTTAATTATCAACTTTGCTAAAGTGTATGACTGATAAAGTTTATCAGTTAATTTGAATTTTAAAGATAAATTGGAAAACCTCAGTGCATCTTTTTGTAAACTTGACTGAAAATATTTTTTCATATAAAAATAGTTTATTTCAGGTGACTGACATACATTGCTCGGCCTACCTGAAAATTGATGTGTTTCTACGAACTTTATTAACTAAATTTTGCGATCAGCCAAGATCGTAAATTGATCTTTTTTTTTTTCCAAAATGTGCAATTTCAGTACAGCAAAAACGATAGCTAACCATGAAAAACTAATGCCTTTTTGCAATCATCTCCATGAAATTAGCTAAAAAATGTTCTGTTTTTTTTGCACCAAAAATCGTGTTGACCAATTTTATATCTCCATCTATTTTCTTGATTATCGGTTGTTTTTCTACAGTGTGTATTGACCGGTTATTCTCTGACATGATAATGCTAAACAGAATTCTCGCAAGTCATTGTGGAAGACGCTTTGAAGGATCGGGGGGACTTAGATAATGGAATTTCCTTCAATTGCGACAGATATTCGATAAATTCTAGTCTATACCGTATCCTAAATAAATTAATTCCCTTTAAAATGTATTTTTGTACGCCTGTTTATCATCTTATGCTCGGGATAAGAAACCGAGGAGCCGAGTTCGAATCCTAGCCTGGTTCGTTAAATTCACTTATGCGCAAATAGCATTGGAAAGGGCATGAATTTATCTCCTCCCTTCAGATATGGATTAAATTGTTAGAACTTTCACCCGTTTAGCCACCTTAACCAAATCGATCAAGATAAATAGATAATCGAAACAAAGACCTAAGCAAACGCTATTTACATTATTCGGTCTATTGTTCTCATCTTTGTCGCCATATTTATTACAACGTTTCGGCCGTTGTATGCTCCGGCCTTCTTCAGGCGGTTTAATGTCGAACTGAACCCTTTATTTCACTCACTGAGTTAGACTGTTTTAGTTCCACCTGCCATGTTTAATGGATGTCAGTTATCCCCTGTTAATTCCCCTCTCCAAGTTCTCCACTGCCTTAACCGAAACACATGGCACAGTGGATAAAGGCGTTAATGAGATCCAGTGACTGGACCCAAAAGAGTGTGAGTTCAATACCCGGTTAAGGCAGTGGAGAACTTGGAGAGGGGAATTAACAGGAGATAACTGACAACTGACATCCATTAAACATGGCACGTGGAACTAGAACGGTTCACCCCAGTGAGCGAAATAAAGGGTTCAGTTTGACATTCCAACCAACTGAAGAAGGCCGGAGCATACAACGTCTGAAACGTTGTAATAAATATGGCGACAAAGATGTGAACAATAGTCCGAATAATGTAAACAGTGTACATAATACCTCATAGAAATATAGACAGATACCTAAGCAAACATTGGCTGATGATAGAATAAATTTGTCTCTTGCGGGTTTGACGGCTATCTAGAACACCATTGGAAATGAATGATCTTCTAATGATTATAGAGAAGGAAACATCAATGATGTTGATTAGATCTTCTTTTTGGGTTCTTGCCATTGATGTTCAGTGAGAGGTGCTGGCAATGTAAAAGGATTCTTCTCACTTTAAAACGTTTCATGCGCAAATATTATTCGGTATGCTTTCATCATTATCATCTAGTCACAGATGAATTTGATTCTGAATTGTTTCCAATGATGGTTATACTTAATAATAAAGAACTCGCCATATTTTATATATGTAGGTTGTTTTGTACAGGGCCTGGCCTGTTTTGTAAAGTCTGTTCAGCCTGCTTTTAGATTTTAATGTGGCTGGTGAGACTAGAGCGGTTTCTGCAGGTTGTCTGACACCTTGCATATTAGGTCATTTCTACTATAGTATAGTGCCACATCTCTGTAATAATCATTGCAAGTAACTTGCAGTCTTCAAGGGCCAATGTTGTTCTCAGGAGAACCAACAACATTAATCAAATTTGACAGCGATGATCATACAACTTAATCGAGTCGGCAGCTAAAATGTCTGTCTGTCTCTATCTATCTATTTAACTTTGGCTTACGGCCATATTGTGTCTGAACACCACTTCCAGTGTGACCACCGAAGTTAAGCAAAGTCGAGCCTGGTCAGTACCTAGATGGGTGATCGCATGGGGAATATCAGGTGTTGTTAATTTGGATGTGCGGGTGGTGTAATTGATAATGGCTTGGAATTGTTAATCGGAGAGTCGAGTTCAAATTTTAGTTGGGTTCTTTATATCACTTACACGCAAATACTCTTAGGAAAAGTATGAATCTATTTTTTCTCCATCAGCTATGGGTTAATTAGTAAAACTTGTATAAAAAAAAACATTAATATCTCAAAAGCAACATTCTAACAATATAAGAAATATTTTTCTGGCTTTAAATTACCTGGAAAGGGTTTATGAACCGTAGAAAAGTAATCCATCTGTTTGTTCACATCTATCTATCTATCTATCTTAGTATCTATTTATCTCAGCATGTTAACCAATATGAATCTATTTTGAAATATAAACGCTTGTATGAATCAAATGATTAATTTGATTTACTGTTTATCAATCTTTGTGTGTTATTTAAAGCCGAAATATATTTTGCATTGTTTGAATAATTCTGCACACCCACGTATGAATTAAAGTATAAAATGGCATAAAGAAATGATAATATTGACATTAATATAGATTTCTATATCTGAGAAAGTTGGGATAGAAATTTAGTCTATAAAGATGGCGGATTACGTAAGATTCGTTTGTAAGCTTTGCTTCCCTCTCTTTTTGCATATCTTTGTCCATGGCTCTGTAATATGCAAACAAACAATCGTTAACATCTTCAAAACCCGTTTTCTTTCTTTTAGTTCTGTCCCTACTGCATATGTACCCCAGTTACTCACTAACCTGATTAGCTAAGTCGTTATAACGTATCTTTTTTTGTTTACGCAACAATATGACATCTTTGATCTATTCTGCGTCTCAACTTCATTCAACAGTTTCTTCTATTCTAAAAAACATTATTAGGGCAGGCGTTATAACAAGGGAGTTAACTCGTTTTCGAGTTATTCCCCTTGATCAGAACTTTTTAGGACGAGAAAAGAGAGTTCAAGATGGCGGTCAAGCATTCTCCCATTTTCACTGCCAGGGAACTATTAATCAACAATAGTCAACTGGTCATATTTAACTCTATTATTATCTAATAGTGAATAAAATGTATAAAGGCTCGAACTGCGTGTTCGTTTTTATTTGACACAAATAAGCACACCCACAGACACAACAATTTACTTATTTGCCAATCAATAATATTCTAATTTGGGTGCACAGACCAAGACGGCATTAAAATTTGGGCAACCTCAGGTAAATATTTTTGATATTTCTTTCAGCCAATTTGCCTTTTTCCGGTCCCGGAGGAATCAGTTTAGCGTCAGTTAAGTGTGAATGTGAAGAAAACAAAAACTGCGCCAAGAATGTGAAATGTAATTGCGATACCAATGACAATACTGAAAGGTGAGTTGATTTATCTTATAATGAGTCTGGCACGAGGACACAAATTTTGGGCTTCCAGGAAGAGTCGAATCACACTATTAAGTTGCAATGGTCAACTAAATACTTCTTAAATACCGTTTAGGATCAATGCAGAAAGTTTTATTGTTGACTTTTTCACGGTTTTGAATTTATAGTTTTCAGTCAGGACATAGGCGGTCACAGCTCTCCACAGTTTCCTTTTATTTGTTATCAGTGAAGTAGCATGGCTTCTTGGGAAATATAGTAGAGTGGCTTCCTGTTGACTTTTCCATGGTTTGTGAGTTCATAGCCAGCTACGGTTCCTCACAGACTCATTTTCTTTATTATCAATTGACTGCTATATTTTCCCGTAAAAGAGAATGATGTGGTAAAATGAGCGAACTGGGTACTCTAGCCTTGATTGGCAACAAGTCTAGAACAAAAACCGCTTTAAATTCAGGGTAGTCGAAAAACAACGGGCAAACAATAAAGCTATAATTTTGACTAACAACCATGAAAGATATAATTTGCATATATTAAACGGAAGCATTCTGTATTCTGATCTCCCTGGTTTTGACACTTGGGAAAATAAAAAGAAAACTTACATACTGGATCAGTAAATATAATTGCATTTTCTAGGGACATATAATGAAGAAAAGTAGCCTTGAATTATTTGACACTCTCAAGCGATACGAGATATAAAAGGAACAGAGCAAAAGCAGCGAGTAACCTACACAACCAGATTTTGAAAATGGTTGGCAGAACAGGTATTAAGAGAGAGAGAGAGAGAGAGAGAGAGAGAGAGAGAGAGAGAGAGAGAGAGAAAGAAAAAATAACTTACTAAGAGCTAAAAGGACTGGTAATTGTGGAGAACCATGACCGTTCACATTCTTAAAGTACAAGACATATAGAAGAATATAATGTATTCTAATAATGTAATGAAATAGATACAAAGAAACGTATACTTACAATAAGAAGGAGATAGCTGAAATTTCTGTGACACATAATGAGGAAAGATAGCCTAGAGAATGTAAAACTCACAGGACATACTGAGGACAAGAGAAGCAGGGGACAAGAAATGATAATAGATGTTCAAAAGTGACTTGCAGCAACGAAATGAAGGAAGTTGTCGAGAGCTATAAACGTCTACGCTCTGAAAGGATCTGGCATACAAATGAAGGAAACTTGAATTGTAAATCCAATGCTGGCGTACAGGAATGAAACTGAGTTTGACAAAGAACACACTTGTTTCTCAAGATATGATTGTAAGATTAGAAATGTTCAGCATGAGATTTAAGAATAAGCTTGAATTATGTTCAGCTTAGATTCACATAATCAACTGAGTTCTCAAAAGACTTCAGATATTTTAGACAGCATTAAAACAGGTCCTGTATGTGCCCATTCAAACAGCTGTCATTAAAACTAGTCCCTTCTTCAAATAAAAACGAGAAAACACTGTAAAACGGTCTCTGGTCTACACATAGTCAAGAAAAAAAGAACCTTGACCAACAAATAGACGATATAAAAAATGTACACTGACCAGCACATAGACGATAAGAAAAAAGACATTGGCCAACAAATAGACGAATTTAACAGTAACTTTTATCTGTTTAATATAACAGTAATTAGAAAGAAATAGATTCCAAGAGAACGTCAAAGAATATGACGACAAAGGCGTTTCTCAATTTTGACGCAAGACAATCACTTAGTGGACAATATGTCGTGTGAGTGCATCAAAGCAAAGGTTTCTTGCAGGCCGGTGTATTCGCTGAGAGATAAACACATGTGTCTCACAACAAACATGGCAGACTCGGTATGTGAGTCCACGTAAATAAATCGAAAAGAAAGGACAAGAAGCAATATTATGTGTAAAACAACTGATAATATATTAACAATAAGGGTTACAAGTGACAAAGACAAAGAAATGTGTGTCAAATAAAACTGAAAACTTTTTTGGTGGAAAGTACGTGTAGTGAGTGAATGCGTGCGCGTTTGTGTGTGTGTGTGTGTGTGTGTGTGCATTTGTGTGTGTGTGCATTTGTGTGTGTGTGTGTGTGCGTATTGTTTATGCGTTTTCTCCGCGAGAAATTTACCTGTTGACGAGTAAGCGGAAAAGTTAAAAGAGCGAGAAAAAATATCGCCGAGTATTTATAATCTGGAAAGCGTCCCCTAGTAGCGATTTCGAAAATTAGGAGGAGGTAACCCGACATATTGAACAAATAAGACTTCAGTCTAAGAAACGTAGTAATAAAGGAACGGATTAATTAAGCGGTTCATTTTGCTTGGGATATAATTTTGTTTAAATAAAGATAAATATTTTATTAAAATGATTAAGAGAAGTAACCACTTATAGAAGTACCATTTTAGGTTGATTTATCTTCCTTTCCAAGAATAAAAACAGACACGATAAATAAATAAAAATGCTAATTATTACATCGAAGATTTTCAAGAGGTTTTATTGCATGCAATGCATTCAGAGTAAACTTATCAGACTATTGCTTTTTCATTTTATTTTTCATACCCAAAAAAACATTTTATTGAAACGTGACAATAATTTTGACGATTATTTCTATGTTATATATTATTATTAATATTCTGCATCTATTATGCAAGCAATATTTCTGAAAATTATTATTCATATAATGCCTCAATACAAACATATAAATTTCCATCACTTATAAAGGGTTGATAAAGGAACCATTACGTGGAAACGTCTCCTGCCAGTTTCACAGATTTCTTTACCCCAAACTGAAGGAAGAATCAAAGCTGACTTGCTTATCGGACCTTTAATGTGCTACGGTGAGTTTCAAATACCCTATTTTCTACCCTATTTCAGATATCCTATTTTATTGTATAATGAGTACTTCCTTGTCTTAAATGACTACCCTAGAAACATACCTTGCGCATTATACAACGAAAATCATGTTTTCGAGTAGGCTAAGAAACAGGCAATTAATATTAATTCGAATCAGTTACAGCTGCTCTAGTAACATAGCAACATTAGTTATTTGCCACAATAATAAAATATTGAAGAATCACAACGATAATATGGTTACTATTGCTAAAGAATGCATCTGCAATGACAAGCATGGATGCCTGCTGCAGGGGAAATGTTTAAGTAAAATGTTATATATAGAGCCTCAATCCACAGCCATGAAGAAGAAAAATATTATATAGGTGTCACGGAGGGAGAGTAGGAAAAGATGTTTTATGATCATGAACTAAGCCTAAGTAATGAAAAGTACAGAAATGCAACAACACTACATCTTATTGGAGGCTTAAAAAAATTAAGCGAGACAGTAAGGTGTTTTAACCACAGAATAGCAGCAAAGTTGAGAGGTGCAATTTGTTTAAGCAGAAAAAACTGACAATATTGAAGGACATAAGATGTTAAATACAAGGCAGGAACTTATGTCTCTATGGAGGCATAATAAAGTATTTTTTAAAAATATCGGATGAGGGTGATTTATTATCCCTCCTCCTGTTTTTAGTACATTCATCCATGCGATCTGTAAAATATATTCTATATAGTAATCCTATACTTTGGCAAAGAAAACGTCTTTCTTATCGCTCTCAGCCTTACTTTCCCACTCTAAATATACTAACAAACAGTTTCGACTTTAATTCAGAAAATATATTCTGTTTCTCTTTACCGCTTGAAGAATATTCGTAGCCCATATCACTGTCAGCTGCGGGAAAATTCACGAAGTGAAGTTCATACATACATACATATATATATATATATATATATATACAGGGTGTTTCAAAAAAATTTGATATCCTTTGAGATGTAAATATCACAGAAAGTACATGATTAAGGCAAATGAAATTAAAAAATTATTAATGTTGAAGATCATAAGATTTATTCTTCCAAATCTGAATGAGAAATTCAAAAAAAAAAAAGCATGTGGATTATGTGAACACAAAAAAACGCCTTTTCTCTTCTAGTAAATAGCATTTTTATACCTGTAAAGAAAAAAGATTAAAGATTAAAAAGAACATAAAAATACAAATAAGAAAAATACAAAAACATAAAGACATAAAAACATAAAACAAACATTAAACATAAAGATGCTATTAAAATTTGAAGTCATTTGAAGGAGATCTAACAAAGTTATTAGATTGCGAAATGATATCAAAGTTTTTGAAACACCCTATATATATATATATATATATATATATATATATATATATATATTTATAAATTAACTGATTTAAAAATATGGTTCTTTCACTACACAGCAATTACCATGTTTCAAAAACCGAAGCTTAACACTTCAAATATAATTATATAATTAAATTAAAAGCAGTAGTTCTGTTTTATCTTCAAGCGAATTTTGGACAGCAACAGCAAAATTATCTAATTGTTAGATTAACTCTTTGAGCTGTGTATCTGAAAAATTTTAACCCTTCTACTAGATCTTCTGAGTCAAAATTCGCAAATAATTTGTATGTAATGATTCACGATAGATATAAAAATAGTTACAAAAAATATAAGCATTATATTTGCATGCCTTCACTTTATCACCAGAATTCTTTTTGTGTCCCAGCCTACCCAAATAAGACAGCCAATAGTAAAACACGATGCAAGTGTTTACCCATCATTCAACCGCTGTCTGGGCATTAGGTCATTTTTCTTTGGCAACGATAAAGCCATGGTCAGGGCTTAAAGGGTTAAGATTTGAACCGTTTTATCTTAAAAATGATTAAAGATATGTTACTGAAATTCTTTGAGGTGTTTATAATACTATTGGACTCTACTCTCTCGTGCCAAACGTCTTATAAATTGAGTTGGATCTTTTCTAATTGATCGCTTGACCTCTAAGTTGAAATGATGGCCCGTCTTCCTGTTGGAATCTCCTGATCCAGTTTTCCTCTTTACTGTTTCCTCTTTGTTAAACTTATTCACCATTCTCTTGATGGTTCTTGAATGGACTTTGAAGATGGAAGCCAGAGTATGAATGTTGGTACTATTACTTAAAGCCTGAATGATTTTCCTCTCACCACTGCTCAGTTGAGAAGACAGTGGGTGAGACAAAAAACAATTTTAACCTGTTCTTTTTTAACTGAATAACACAAAGGGATTTTCACTGAATCTTACAACTAATGACATCAAGATGGCTAAACGTCTTCTCTGAAAATTTTGGAATAAAAAAACTCATTTAATGTAATGGTTTTTTAGATGTTAAACATTTTTTAGGATTGAGAATTATGTTGCAACACGGTTTTTTGACAATTTCTCTGTTGCATCAGGTATATATATATATATATATATATATATATATATATATATATATATATATGTATGTATCAAAGTGAACATTGAAGTCAAGACTCAGAGACGATAGACTGTTTACTCTTAGACGCAATCGCCAGGCCGCGAGTGTTGTATTTTTCTCAATTATTTATACTTTGTTATAAATGTAGCGAAAGTGCACTACTGTTTATCAGGAGCTGAATAAGCAGAAATATAGTTTTAAAGTGTGGTATATTTATATTTATATTTACATACACTCTATCTTTGATATAGAGCACTTTATTCCATAAATATAGCGCACTTTAAAACTATATTTATGTATATATATATATATATATATATATATTTATATATGAAGATGAATAAACCATAAATTTAGGTTTGGTCACACTGCCTTTTGCTCATGTGTGCTTATAGTTGGTACTATTGTGTTCACGTGATCGAAGTTTGAGCTTGACCGCACCAGTTTTCTTGCTGTTAACACAATGTAAACATGATCGCTCCACTAGAAGTGTGCACCAGGGAGGAACAAAAATCAGTGAACCGATTTCTTTGGTCGGAATCTGTGTCAGGAGCTGAAATTCATCGGAGGCTTTGAACACAATATGGCGGCATTGCACTACCGCGTAGAAGTGTGTATTAGTAGATCGAGAAGCTTAAAAGTGGTCGGAGAAGCGTGACACACGAAGGAGCGGGACGCCAGTCAACCTCCACCACTGACGAGAAGATTCAGCAAGCTCGAAACATGGTAATGGCGAACCGTCGAGTTATCATCGATGAGGTAGCATATTCTCTGTAAATTCGGATTACTGCTCTTTGTTTCTCTTTGGGGCACATTGCAAGGCAATAAAACAACTAAAGTGTTTATTTAGTTTGATAAAATAAGAAAAAAATAAAAACATTATTAAAAAGCGAGAACCATGAATAAAAGACAGACGATAACTATTGGCATATAATTTAGATTTTTGAAGATCACACTTGACGGGAAAACAAGAAGTCGGGTGAGAATTCCACAAGCGAGAAGTTCGAGAGATGAAACTGTTAGCATAGAACTTGCGGTTAGATCTACCCATTTGAAATGTAAAATTTGCCGCCCGTCTGGTTCTGCGTTTAAATTAATAAACTCTATGTCCCATAGAGGAAAGTACATCAGAAGGATTACAATGAAAATATTTATAGAAAAGACACAGCGGTGGCAAAATTGCTGAAGCCGAGATACCAGTTGAGGAACAATAATATTACAGATGCTTCTTTGAATTTTATCAAGAATCTCTAAATGCATAGCAGGAGCACCAGACCAGATTTGGCAGTAATATTCAATGTGTGGACAATATCTAGATATATGAATATGTAAGAAATTTTCTGTCGAGAAAAAAAATGTCTAGCACGATATAATGATCTAGTAGCATGCTTAACAATTGATTCAACGTAATCTTTATACTTTATATCAGTGTGAAATGTTAGCCAGAGAAATCGCAATCAGTCACTCTTCTGGAGGTTAGCATCAGCCATAATAATGCTAATGGAACTTAAAACATGTTTTCTCAGATGATTAAAAGAGAGCAGTTTTGATATGGCGGCGTTAAAATTAACAAGCCATTCCTTGCTCCTATTAACAGCAGATTGTAGGTCATTTTTCAGATCAACTGCCAATTTGTCCTTATCAAACCGATCAGACTTACTATCAAGTCAGGAGTAAATATCTGTGTCATCAGCATAGCTATTGAGTTTACAATTTATGACATTATGTAGGTTGTTGATGAAAATAATAAATAACTTAATTTCATTAGCTACCAGTTTAGTACTACGCTTAAATTTGTAAAGTTTAGTTATCAAAGCGAAATGCTTATCAGAATAGTTAACATGGAAATGTTCTGAGAAAAGACACATTATTTAGAGATAATTAATAGTAATAGCTAAATTTAAGTCCTTCAACCTTTATTTTTCATGCGGGCTTCATACACTAGTTTTAAAAAGAAGTGCTTATATTTTGCTTATATTTTTTTGTTGTCGTTTGTGTGTAAACTCATGATGTTTTATCTTAAGATGCAACGGTTGACATAGTTCAAGTAATTCTTTGATTAATTTCGGAGGAGATTTTAAGATTTTAAACTTGAACGATTTTGTTCTCTGGCATTTTTGTCGTAATTTGCTGCTGATATGAAAAGAAAACAATTTATATTCCCAGAATTGAGAAAAAATTGTGACGGCATTGTCGGAAGGAGGCGGCTTTATGACCAGTACCCGCTCAAGTCCGGCTTCTACACGATCGACCCAGATGGAGCAGGCAAAATCGAACCATTTAAAGTAGAGTGCAAATCACGCTTAACATTCATTGACACGGAAGGTTAGTCTTTTTATTAATTTTCTTTTTGTAATCATTTCACCCCAAGCAAAGCAATAAAGCCACTAAAACGCAATGAGTGGTATTGAGTGTTAGAGAGTATTTCAAAAATATAATATTAAGCAGAAGACAACAAAAGAAAAATAATTAAGAACAAAAAAGATAACGAGCAATACTAAATTCAAATTTTCGAAGATCAAATTTGTCAAGGAAGTATCTGTTTATATTTCTGAGATAGGGTATTATGTACATTATTTATATTATTCGGAGTATTGTCCTCATGTTGTCATATTTATCACAATGCTTCTTCAGGCTGTTGGAATGTCGAACTGGACCCTTTATTTCGCTCACTGGGGTAGACTGTTCTAGTTCCACATGCCATGTTTTAATGGATGTCAGTTATCATTTATATCCTCTCAAAGTTCTCCACCGCCTTAACTAGTTATTGAACTCACACCCTTTGGGTCCTGTCACTGGATCTAAGTAACGCCTTTATCCTTGAGGACACATGGCGCAGTTGTGATAAATATGGCAACAAAGATGAGGATAATAGTCCGAATAATGTAAATGTGATCAAGGAAAGTCGAACCCGGAAGTGAGTTCCACAAGCCAGAAGTGCGATAGAGTGTATCACAATATATTAAAACAAAATATCATGTAGTATGAATGTTATATGTTATTATATGATATATATATATATATATATATATATATATATATATATATATATATATATATATATATGCCATAAATATATGTTATTATATGAAATTATTGCATACTAATAAGACAAGGTTAGTTAACATCATTCATTGGCATGAGCATTTACCCAAGCCCCCCCCACTGAGACGTTAGTCTTAACTTGGGGAAACCAGTGAGCGTATAATCAGGCCAAGTATAAAAATTCCCCAAGCCCCCTGCAACAGTCGGTTGCATTGGCCTTGGTGGCGACCATCAATCTACCTCTCTAATACAATGAAGGGGTTCGGCCTCGAGCAACTGTTCCCCAGAGCCGGACAGCTCAAAGTATTATTTTCCTCAGACAGAGGCCACAGCTGAGTCGTACGCTACCCGAAGACAGAGGCCGCAACTGAGTCGCACGCTGCCCGAAGACAGAGGCCACAGCTGAGTCGTACGCTACCCGAAGACAGAGGCCGCAACTGAGTCGCACGCTGCCCGAAGACAGAGTCCAAGACAAGTCCACAAAGAGTGATGGTATGCATCCGCGGCAGATGCAAGATAACATTGATTGGTTATTTTTGTTTAGTGGCACTCTCTGGGTTATTTAATGCGAAATCTAAATATTTTCTGCGCAATTTTATTATTTTTTGTTATTATTATTAGTGAAAATATTTTGCCTAAAAGATTGGGGAGGGGGAGAAGGGATTTTTTTTACTTAAGTGAATATAACGAACCTAACTCGGCTCTCTGATTAACAATTCAGAGGCTTTATCCATTATCCATTACAGCAGTTGCACATCCAAGCTTACAGTCTCTGGTATTTCTAAGCGGTCACCCATTAAGTTGCTTAACTTCGGTGGTTGTATAGGCTTATAGGCTTACTACCCGTCAACATACTGGGATTATTTATGTACAACATACATATATATTGAGAAAAAAAGGAAATAACTTTTTATTGACAACACATTACAGCTTCCTTAGGTAGGCGTCTTCAGGTTAGAATTAAAAACACAAATATTTGCTGAACTGAAATTGGCTACAAAAGAACATGGAAAATGCGTGCGGGAAATGGGGAGCTAAAGCAAACACATCCAAGTAATGACAAATAAAAATGCTAACATTATGACATGGGGTAGCTATTGAAAACTTTCTTTTCAGAATCCGTTGTTTAAGCGATATCTGATGGTGATGATATAAAGCGAAAAATCGCACTTGACTCGACTGTTTCTGAAAGACTGACGGAAAAGATCGGGGGACATAAAGGATATCCCATGCTACACCAAGATCAGGTTTTATTACGCTCCCCACTAACAATGTCTGCCTGT
This sequence comes from Acanthosepion pharaonis, assembly GCA_903632075.3. Taxonomy (NCBI): domain Eukaryota; kingdom Metazoa; phylum Mollusca; class Cephalopoda; order Sepiida; family Sepiidae; genus Acanthosepion; species Acanthosepion pharaonis. Next base: position 1,687,528 of record CAHIKZ030002035.1, on the reverse strand, counting down.
AAAACCTAGGCAATGCAAAGAAGACACACGAATGCTCCTAGTTTTGGAAGAAAAAAACTGCCTCAGAGCCATGATTAAGAAAAAAATATTAGAGGCAGAATCAATGGTTGCCTTAAAGAAAACCTAGATGAGAAATCTGATGCGATTACCTTGTTTAGAAGAAGGAGTCTAAACTTGATTGGCCAAGTATGAGGTTGACTCAAAAATGTGTGTGTGCGTGTGTGTGTTTATATTAAAATTGTTAATATCTATTTGATCGATTGGCGTCTTCCGGTCGGAATGAACAGAACTGGATATTTTCATTATATATAATGGATTAGAAATACATCCATTAATTCTTTAGAAATTGCTTTGTTTACGTTTCGTTTACTAAAATGACCAGATAAGGTCTTTCGAAAAAATCGGAACGATGGGATTTGCTTTTCTTAAAATGACTAAATAGAACCTTTTTGGGCTTTGACGCTCTCAGTGGCCGAGCATTCTAAAGCACGACTGATCAAACGGTGGTTTCTCTTACAAAGGAAGTCGTAGGTTCGAACCCTACCGGAGAACACATTATCTTTATTAATTTTTCTTGAATGCGTATGCTAGTAGACACAAATTGTTTTAGAAAAAAATAACGTGCATCTGTTTCAAACACGGGTATTGTATCACAGCTCATCAGTGTGCCTAGACGTTCGCTTGCCTCTAGATAGGATAGAAACCCGGCTTAATTGGCGTCAGTCGGAGAATCTACCCCTAAGCCGTTGGCACACGGTAGGGATAAAAGTGAATTCAAGCGTATTTATTTTTAGATAAATACGCCAGTGACTGCTAAGAAGTTGGTTCGTTTTATAGAAGAGTATTGCATTAGTAGCAGTAGTAGTCATTGTTTACAAAGTCACACTTTTTCCCTCGAGAGCTCAACCAAATATATATATATATATATATATATATATATATATATATAAAGAAATATAGTCTTAAGGTGTGGTATATTTATGGGATAAAGTGCTCAATATCAGAGATAGAGCGTGTGTAAATATAAAAGTGAACATAGAAGTCAACACTTAGAGGCGACAGTCTGTTTCATGCTATATGCAATCGTCAGACCACATATGCTGTTATTTTTCTCGGCTATTTATATATATACGGGTTAGTGGTGCATTGTGGGTATTCTATTATGGCGGTTAGTTTTTACCGGAAGTCGCTTTGTTTATTTATTTGGGTCAAATTATATTGCTCGTTTTTATTTTTTTTGTTTCTTATTTTATATATTTATTTCTTAACGTAGTAAAATTGTTTATATCACGTATTTAAGAGTTTTGTTTTTGGTTTGAGAATTTAATTCAAGCTATTTGTTCAATTTTGGGGTTTGTTGTTGTAGTTCATTCTAACTATTATTTTTTTTGGCGGGAACAGTTTTTTAATTTGGGATTGGTTTGTCTATTTACTTGGATGAATTTAGGTCAATTTATTTGTATATTTTTCTTTTCGGTTTTTCGGTTTTTTAAGCAATATAGTATTTATTTATTTATTTTATTTTATTTTTATTTTTATTAGTGTATTTGTTTTTATTTTTTCCGTTTTTCCTTTTTTAGGTTACGTAGTAAAAATTTATTTTCATGCCTGCATTTTGAGATGAGCTCGGATCTTTTATTTAATAATTTATTTTGGTCGGGAAAGTAATGATTGCTATTTTTCCTCCAAGCAAAGTTTGCAAGTTTTTGATTGGTTGTTGTAGGCTGATGACTTTTCCTTATCTTCCAAGATATTTTTGGTGTGATGTGCGTTTTGTTTTTATTTCCCAGATATACTTAGAAAGCATAGTACTGTTCGCGTATTTACTATTTGTGAACGATGTTTTTTGTGTGTATAATTTCTTTTGCTTCCAGGGTCCTTCAGTTACTCCTATGTATACTTTTTCTTCATTATCTGGTGATTTTATCGTAGCTTGGTATATTACGTTGTTTTGTAAACAATTTCCGTTTAAGGGACATTCGTTCTTTATTCTGAACAAATAGCTTGAATTAAATTCTCAAACCAAAACAAAACTCTTAAATACGTGATATAAACAATTTTTACTACGTTAAGAAATAAATATATAAAATAAGAAACAAAAAAATAAAAACGAGCAATATAATTTGACCCAAATAAATAAACAAAGCGACTTCCGGTAAAAACTAACCGCCATAATAGAATACCCACAATGCACCACTAACCCGTATATATATAAATAGCCGAGAAAAATAACAGCATATGTGGCCTGACGATTGCATATAGCATGAAACAGACTGTCGCCTCTAAGTGTTGACTTCTATGTTCACTTTTATATATATATATATATATATATATATATATATATATATATACACACACACACACACACACACACACATACATATATATATATATTTTTTTTTTTTTAAAGAAAAACAGACCACTTTAAGGTACCATTATAATATTTTATTTCATCAGAGTATTTTTAAAGGACGCCGGATCATCAGATAGCACTTCCAAAAATATTTCAATATATATATATATATATATATATATATATATATATATATATATATCGATTGAGCTCTCGAGGGAGAAAGTGTGTAAGTTGAATCTCCGCTACTTAACATTTCACTTCAATGCCGGTTATTCTTAGCCACTCTGTGGTATACAAGCAGCCCAGGTTGCTTCTCGCCTGACACGTGGACCTTATATTCTATTTGAGATGTGTGTGATAGACTGCCGTCGTTTATTATATATATATATATATATATATATATATATATATGCATTTACTCGAAAATTCATCACATCATATAATCTCGAAAAATCAGAGTTAGTAAATTTGATAAGAATTTTAAAAAGTATATTGTGCATCGTTGACATTAAATATATAAAAATATGGAACATTTTTTTAGAATGTCGTACTTCCTGTGGTACAAATTTCAAATTAGTACAAATTTCAAATTAGTACAAATTTCAAATTAGTGTAGAGTTTATGATTATCGTTAAAATGTTCTCTTTAATTAAAAATATAATCCTGGTTATTGTTAGTATAGATAAAAAACATTTTTAGACACAAAAAGAACGATTCGTATTCATAAAGAGGCTGTAACAAAAGTATATATATATATTACCGTCAAATGCTAATACCAAAATATAACAACAATTAAAACAAAAACAAATAAATCGTTCCTGTTTCCTCAGAGCAAATAGCGAAAAGAAAACATATGCACAGTGGCTAAAAAAATTATACACCCCCAGGCAAAATGTATCCAAAAACAAAAAAGAAAAAAAAACCCAACAAAATCGAACAAAAAACAAAAACAAACAAACAAAAAACAAAAACAAACAAACAAAAAACAAGCAATATTAATGTCATCAGCTGCTCCTTCTGCTTACAGTGAGGTGGCTGGTAGGACTTAATATACACAGATTTCAACACGTTCAAGTGATAAGTGGAATTAGGCCTACTCTGTACTGTGAACATCTCGGGACAATATATATATAACGACGCCATGAAAGTCTCTCACACATGGCAGGCAGAATATAAGGACGAGCACATTGCTAGCTGATAACAGAATATTCAGCTATCGCCGAAGATAGTAAACTAACCCACTGTTTTTATATTCCGATATTATCATTTTACGGTAAGATATTTATTTTTTACACCTCCTTCATTTTTGTTAGGAATTGTTACTATTTCTTTATAAATTACGTTTTTAATATGTCTGCTTTTATCTCTCTAATAACATTATATATTCCCGTGAAGATATAAACTTGTTTACTAATCAAATGTAATCTATGGATACACTGATTAATTGATAACAGGTAAGTTGAATTTCCGCTACTTAACATTTCATTTCAATATTTTGCCGGTTATTCTTTGCCAGTCTGTGGAATACAAGTAGCCCTGGTTTCTTCTCGTTTAAGACGTGGACCTTATATTCTATTTGAGATGTGTGATAGACTGCCGTCGTGGTTTTTTATAACTGCATGTTTTACAAAATCTTCGCCACGCCTGCAAACCGAATGCAGATGTGAGATCATGTGCTTCCCCACCCGGCCTATTTGAGGTCTGTTAGGTGTTTCGTGCAATTTGTATTGCGTGCAATGTCTATTCAGACATCGTGCTACAGAAAATACTGGTTATCTACAAGCATGCTTTTCGGAATTACTATCTCTTAAAGTCGTCTCATTCACAAAATTACTTTATTTTTTTCTTTCTATAATTAGTGATCAGTGAAACAGAAGGCCAAACACATTGCTACAATGTTACGTACAATTATGGAGTCAAGCCTGAACAAGTAACGGTGAGTGAAAATTTAATGTCCAATTGGAAAGAAATATTCAAAATACTTATGAATTATTCTTTTTCATGGGATGAAATACTGTGAAATTAAAAAGAAAACTATTATTTATTTCATCTTCATATTTAAACTGCTTTAATTATTTTTATTTTTTTATTAAATGATGCATTGTCAAATTTTTTAAAATTTTTACTCGTATTTTTTCAATTTAATGAATATTAAAAATATTTTTTATGAATTATAGGTTTTTATGAGATGAAGCATTGTGATATTAAAAATATTATTTATTTGATCTTAATATTTAAAATAATTTAATGAATTATATTTTTTATTCGATGAAGCATCGTTTTAATTTTTACAATATTTCATTTATCTGTTATGTTGTCTTTGTTTCAAATAGTAGAGAGTTAAGAAAGCCATAGTTAGAAAGAGTATCGAAGGAACAGAGAACTAGGTAGAGGAAGCTAAGAAGAAGAGGTTTATTAAATACTCATAGAACGGAAAAACTTGAGTACATTCAAATACTACTCAAATCCTCCTTTAATGTGGCTACTTTGCCATATTGATAAAAAGGAGCAGTCCATTTTCACAGTAGTAGGGAAGAACAGGAAGTATGTTGAGTCCTACTCTGCAACACACCTTAATGCTTAAAATAATTTTATTATTTATAAATTGTTATCAGATATTTTTTATTTTTTATTTTTTTAATCGGTATCACCCCAAACAAGGCTTTACAGTCATTAACACGAAAAGAGTAACAGGATGTGGAGGAATTAGGAACAGAAAGATTAGTAATGAAAGAGAAAAGTGTTGTCAGGAGGACAGTAGATAGCGATTGACATTACATTTAAATCCCACAAGCGAGAAAAGAAACTTAGCATAGAAGTTACGGTTACATCTAGCCATCTCAACTGTAAATTGAGGAGATGTCGAAGCCAGTATAGTACTGCGCTTAAATTCCAAAGGTTTACCTACCATAGCGAAGATCTCATCCGAACAATTACCGTGAAAATATTTATAAAAAAAGACGCAAAGAGGCAACATAACGGCGGTGGACGTTTGATTGAAGCCGTGCCGCCAGATCACGACTAATAATATAGCTGTTTCTTTTTTGGATCTTATCAAGGTGCTCCAGTAAAAAAGAAGAGGCATCGGACCATATATGGTAGCAATACTCAATGCAAGGGTGAATGATAGATGTATAGATATATAAAATAGATTTTGGAGATAAAAATTAAAAACATTAGGTCCATTTCATCTTCAAGATAATTTTGGAGTAAGATGAAACGGAACTAATGTTTTTAATGTAATTTTAATTTAATTATAAATTAAATCTGAAATTTTTAGCCTTCATTTTTGAAACATGGTTATTACTGTGTAGCGAAATTAACATATTTTAAACCAGTTAATATATATATATATATATATATATATATATATATATATATATATCCGATGTGATGAAAACGAAAGTAATATATAAATTCCAACGTTCACAGCATTAATCCAAAAGAAGGCTCGATACCGATAGTAGAACGATAATTATTTATTTATTACAATTTTATCATATAGACAAAACCATTTTACTTACTACAAAGATGCAACTTCGTTTCAGCGCATTTCAACCGCACCAGTCGAAGTGCAGTTGAATTGCACTGAAACGAAGTTGCATCTTTTGTAGTGAGGAAATGGTTTTGTCTATATGATAAAATTATAATAAATAAATAATTTATATATATATATATATATATATATATATATATATATATATATATATATATGTATGTAAAGATTTCTCAGAATTAACCTGCAGAAAAGAGAATATGTATTAAGGAAAAAGACAATAGGAATTGATTGTTTACTAACATTTAAAGTGCGACCCAGACTTTTACAAGTGCCCCCTAAAGTAAAAAAGATTGAGAAACACTGATCGATATTAACGAAGACGAGAACACTTAGATCAAAACACCACCATCACCACCAACAACAACAACGACAACAACAATATTCTCATGTTTTTCAATAATGAAATAATTTCTCCTTTATTTTTTAATGTTTTCTTTTAATTTTAAAGGCACTGGTAAAAAACTCCTTATTTTGCACCCAGAAATTAATTTATCATTGCCACCAGAATCCAGCAACTGACCACATCTATTTTGCAACTTGTGACGGTGTCAGGCAGACAGGTTTGTATGGTATTGCAATTGGGCATATCTAAGAATATAAAAAAAAAAATGAGTAACGTGTATTGATAGAATGCATTTTAATCTATTTGCACATTGTATATACAACAGCAAAACTGTAGTTCAAGGGTAGAAAAAAACATTAATTTTGTAAAGCGTATGTTTATTTTCAACATAATTTAATTCTCTGCAAATCACTTAATTTAAATCAGGTTACTAATTCTATAATTGAACATTACAGAGGGAAAATAAAATCAACTTTCACCTCACAATCCCGTATCAGGCTACAGACTTAATAGTTCAAACTCCCCGCTTATATATATATATATATATATATATATATATAGATAGATAGATAGTCATTTCGACTTGCAGTATAACAAATCGGTACACAAGGAAAAATGAGTAATAAAAAAAAGGAAAGAAACAAGAACATTAAACCAGGTCGAAAATAATCGTCCAGTCTTCAAGCTCTAAGTCCAAAGAAGAAAAAAAACTTTAAAATGAGTAAAAAGACAACTACGTAAAGTGCTCAATACACGAAGTAGACCAAAAACCAAGGCAAACCTACCTAGGTTTCACCTAAACGAATCGTCACTGAAATAGCAGTTAAGCACTTATATCTTCCCTTCTTCTTCATTCTTTCTTTTTTTCTTTCTTTCTTTCTTACTTTCTTTCTTTCTTTATTTATTTATTTATTTCTCTTTCTTTTTTTTCTTTTCTTTCTTGTGTTCATTTTCTCACTGAAAGGAAGTAGTGTCTTTTCCCGTCTTTCCACGCGATTAAAACGGAATAATCCATTATTTTTGAGGTACTGGCAGGGCAGTAAACGTTAAACACGTCTATCTTCTTTTCTTTATTTCATTTTATCCCTAAAACCAAGTAGTGTTTTCTTTCTTTCCACGCAACCAAAACGGAATAATCCATTATTTAACAGGGCACGTTGAAAACGTCTATTTTCCCTTTAAGGAAAAACATCTTTTTAACCATTATATATATATATATATATATATATATATATATATATATATATATATATATATATATATATATATATATATATATATATATATATATATATATATATATATATATATATATATATATATATATATATATATGTATATATATATATATATTTATATATATATATATATATGTATATATATGTATATATACATATATATATATATATATATATATATATATATATATATACATATATATATATAAATAAATAAATATATATATATATATATATATATATATATATATATATATATATATATATATATATATATATATATATATATTTATTTAAATGGAGATAGACTGATTGATTGATTAATTAATCAAACCAAAAAAAATATATATATATTTTATTTACTGAAATATACTTTGTTTCTTTAATTCTTTTTAGGCTGGGCCGGAAGTGATGGGAAAGACATGTGCGCATGCGGTGTGACCGGAACTTGTCAAGGTAAAGCCGGAAGTAAATGCAATTGTGATGCAGAACTGAAGCAATGGCTGAATGATTACTCTTACATACAGAACAAAAAACGACTTCCGGTATGCAGAGTGTGTGCTACTTTAAAAAAAGCCGTTCCTGGAAAGACGCACCCCATCATCGCAGTACAGGTGCTCGGACTCTTTTGCGCCCAGAAGCCTCTATGTGAGTTACAAATATCTTTTTAATGTCGACAATATGGGAAAACGATATATACGTATTTATATTTCAATTTAGGAAAATCTACGAAAAAGCGGGAAAAATTTTTTCGTGTGACGCGTTTCGGACTTGAGATCGATGATGTTCGATGTAAAAAATCTTTTCCATCCTGTTATAGATTTTCCAAACGATTTTTAAAAAAAAGAGATTGAGTTAATCTCTTGATGCTTTTTTTTATTTTTATTTTTGTTTTGTTGGAGTGGGTGAATGGGGAGTTTGCAACAAACATTCCTGGGCGACAGCTGTAGGGCAATGTCGGAGAACCGTCTTTTCAACGTGATGTGGCCGTAAGCCGAACAAAGATGGAAACAGTCGTCTTCTTGAAGATAGTGTAAATAAAAAAAAATGTTATATTTGTCTACCATGAATAAGATTCACTCCGGAATATATACAATACGCGTAAAAATCGTCCGGTGTGAACTTAACTTTTTCTTTTCAATTTGTTGCTATTGATTTAAAAGCGCTGTCGAGACGTAGAACAATGTTTGTAAAACAACGCTACGTCATGGGATATTTCTTCGTACACTACATACAGAATTACTGAGGTTCTACTTATTAATATTTCCCTCCCCATATATATATATATATATATATATATATATATATATATAATAAAAAAGAAACAACAGTAAGATATATAATCCGATGTTCTTATTGATATTATATATATATATATATATATATATATATATATATATATATATATATATATATATATATATTTGAATAAAAACAGACCACTTTAAGGTTCCATGTAATAAATTATTTCACCACAGCCCTTTTAAAGGGATCTGGATCATCAGACTTTACTTCCAAATTCAAATTTATTTGATTTATTCAAATTTATTTATTTTAATTCAAATTTATTTGCTCTGAATTTACATTGAGCTCTTCGGATATCATCCTCCTTGGGTCTACCCATACGGATTAGCTAGTTTTGCATAAACTAAATATGTATATATATATATATATATATATATTTTGTTATATTTATTTTTATATTTTATTTGTTCTGATTTTGACTTTTTACACTTTATATATATATATATATATATATATATATATATATATATATATATATATATATATATATATATATATATATATATATACTAGAATGGTACGGAGTAATGAGTTTGTTAATGCATTCGCAATGATTCTTCTCCCCAACTCCGTTAGCGATTTGCAAAACAACAGCATAGTACGCTTGACTCTACCTTTTGAATGATAATTATAACATTTTTAGGCAACCACCCTAACATAATTGTAAAAAAAGCTGATAAAACCAACATTTTCGTCATTCTAAACAAATTGGATTACAACAAAAAAACTTGACCACATACTCCATGATCACATAAAGTTTAAAAACCTCAACAAGAATCTGACCAACCAACGAAAATCAAAGCTTAATAAACTTATTAATGCTAATAATGCTGAACAGAACTCTTTAAAACTCCCTAAAATTGTTGGTGATTATAGACCTGGCTACATATACGGCACTATAAAAAACATAAACCTAACTATCCTCTCCATCCTATCATATGTTAAATTCCAACTCCTGTATATCATCTAACAAAATACATTAACCAACACATTGCTCCTTACCTCCATCGTAAATATAGTGTTAAACCAACATTAGAAGCAATCCAAATCCTAAAAATTGAAAAACCCAACAATGAAATCATAGCTTCGCTTGATGTTGAAAACTTATATACATATACATTCACACAGAAGTACAAGGTTGGTACAGATGCAATAAAATTTTGATAACCGAAAACACTATTCTTAAAAGAGTGCTCAATTCCAAGTAGAGCAAATAATATTTATACTGAATTATAAGATCTGCGTGTTATAACATCACTACAAAAACAGCAATTTTGTTTCAACACTACTGGTGTCTTATCAAGTGATGGCGTTTGAAAAAAAAAAAACCTCAAGTATAGCTTGCACCTATCTCTAAACCTATTGGGAATGTTTATGAAAACTAAAATTTTCCAACTTATTTGGGGATTCAGACCCTTTTCTTTCAATTCCCAAATTTTTCTCGAAAGTGCTGTTTGGTGCTTGGAGGGGAAAATTAAGATAATAAAATACAAAAATCGATTCAAACTATTAAATCAACGGAAAGACATAATTACAAAATGTAGACATAAGAACAGATTCAAAATTACATAAGAATCTATGTATATGTATGTATGGGGGCGTGTATGCGCGTATGGTTAGTTATATACATGTATGTAGGTACACATAAGTGTATGTATGTGTAAACGCACAGACACGTGTATGTGGATACATATGGGTGTATGTGTGTTGTATAGCATGATCTATTCAATTAAATATCCTCGTATAAACCACAATATATAAATCCACCAGTCTACTGATTTACTTAAATTTAATTACTTATAATCCGCTCTAATTTAATAATAATATTAAACCCTTATGGTCTAAAAACTATTTACTGTGAATCCCCGAAAAAAAAACACACACACTTGTTGCTAGCATACGGAGCACACCACAGTAGAAGCCGAAATTTAGTTAAAATTTAGTTACAGACAACGAATATATAAACAGACATATATAAACTCTAACCCTAGATTATTTCGCGCGTAATGAGATACCTCAGACCCGCCAATCACCAACACAAGCCCCTTATCATAAACAAGGCGTCTCTCAGAGGAGAACTGATATTGAAAATAAATTTTAATCCCTCTCTTCCAGACAAACACTTAAGAGTTGAAGACGCTGGGTTCAGATCAGCCAGAAATAGACTATACTCATGTTGAGGTAATTTTGCTTTTTACCGTAAAAATATATATATGCTCTGTTATAATAAAGACATTGAGCTCTCTGTGGATCAATTTTACTATTTATTACTAGGATCCACCTGGATTATATACCAACGGACTTATTACCTGTATTATATATATATATATATATATATATATATATATAGCCTATCATCCGGTTCATATCCTCCACGGATTTTTGGACAGGAGTAAAGATTTAGTCCTTCTTCCCTGTTTAAGATGAGATATCTGGTTCCTTCTAAAGCCCTTTCATTCTTTTGCACTCTTATTACCCCTTGCGTCTTCGAGGCATTATCACCTTGCTTGGGGTGAATGCATTAAGAGAGAAAGAGGGTGAAAGAGAAAGTGAGAGAGAGAAAGAGATAGAGATGAAGGTAAGTTAGAGCGAAATATGATACTTTGAATTAAAGTAGGCATTATAATTCACTCCATTCAACTAATTCTTCATTTTTCTACCAGGGAAATCGAAAACCTGTCAAGACCATCGCAACAGCAGAGTTCTACAATCGGGCAATTATTTCTTGTACGCACAAAATAAACAGAAGCAAGTTCCAGTCTACTGCCAAATGATAAACACGCCACCTACCGGAATACTGGTGAGTTACAAATCCAATTTTCGATAACTCACGTTCTCTTTACTTTCTAATTCGCCATTCAATATTTACTGGACAGTCGATGGAAAGCCTGGGAAAGCATGGCGTCATTTAAAACGTAACTAGACTGTGTGAATGGATGGCAGATCAAGGACTAAGAGGAATGGTGAGTTTGTTCAGAGCCACAATAATGGCAAGAGGTGAAGCGTCAGTGATCATCTCCGTCCTGAAAAGACATTGCACATAAAATTGCCAGATTTAAAACGTAACTTTGTCACTAGGACATATAAACTATTATATGAGAATATTTGTCGAATTTCATAATCTCTATCTATAAAAGGCAGGATGTGTGTGTGTGTGTGTGTGTAACGAATGCACGGCCGCAATTTTCGAAGGATTTGCACCAGAATTTAAAATGCACATGCTCCAAGTTAGCGAGAAGGCCAAGACCGACTTTGCATTTCTCAACTCCCATCGATAGTGGAAATAATCGATTTTTTCATGCTTCTACGGCAGTTTTCATGTAGTTTGCGGCCATTTTCTACTGGCCAGAGTGAGAGCCTATAGCTGGCTGCCACGAATAGGCAGAAAGATTCTATTGGCCAGCGTGAGAGCCAACAGCTGACTGGCACGAATGTTAACTAGCATGTTAGCATGCAAAAAAATTCGATAGCTGCGTTCGTCACAAGTTAAATGGCACTTTACTCCAATTGGCTCATTCGCTTGCTTAAACTCAACGTTGATTCTGATTTCGCAGAACTGGGTTGGGTGTGAAAAAGTATTTGTTGTTAACATTCTTTTTTTCATTCGGTTTTTCCAGTTACGAGTCTTTTTTTTAAAGCTGATCGTTTTGTGTTCATTTTGTTTAGTTCTTTTTTCGTAACATTTAATGTTTAGTATAGAGGTTAGAAAAAATTCGCAGTGTGAGATAGGCAAGACGTAAGGCATGTAGCAACATCAGCACGGCAAAGGGCACTCCTTTAAAGGCAAGGAAGGGCAAAAATATTTTAAGTGATAGCGATTGCTGTATGAGTCGTACGATTTTTGACTCAAGCCCGGGCAACGCCGGGCCATTCTGCTAGTACTGTAATAAATATGGTTATTTTTTTTGTTGCTGGCTTGCCTTTTACCAGTTGGTATTGGAAGGTCCCCGAACCTTTATCTTCTATCGGATTCCGTAACTAATTTCTCTCATGTCAAAGAGCTGATGGGTTGCTTGGAGACAGTCCTCATGGATGGATACATTAATCTTTCTATTTTTATAATGATTAGTCGTTCCGAATGCTCATCATCTTAAAACCGGTATTCAACCACCTTTGAAACGAGCGAGCTACTCAAAAGCCTGTGTTCTATCTAAAGAATATTCGCCAAAAATGTCTGAGAGAAGAATTTCATGCTTCTTAGTTGCAGAATTTTCGAGCTTTACGCACATTCTTTTTTTTTTCTTCAGCTGGCACATTTCCCGGAATTTGCCAGCTTTTGTAAAGATCACTTTGCCTATCAGACGCAACATCAGAAAAACATCAGTTAATAAATTGAATGCCTGCTGATAGCACGAAGTCTATTAGTAAACTGATTCAGTCGGCTGGATAGGAATGAGTTGCGCGCGCATTTTCTCTGAATGTTACAATCACGGCATGTATAGTTCAGGAACTTTCCAATATAGCATCGTAACATCGTCAATGAAAAGAAAAAAGCAATGTTATACCAGTAACACTTTTACTCATATTAGCTGCCGTGAGACAATTAAAGTACATTTTATTTCTTTAGAATTACAAGAATTTATGTAAAACCGAATTGTTTCGATTTGCTGAGAACGAGGAATTTCGATAAGACAGTCGACTTTCGATGGTTGGTTGATTTTGTTTAGTTCATTACATTCACTTACGTGTTAATATTCTTGGGAATGGTATAAATCCATCTCTTTTCTTTTCAGCTATGGGTGGATAGCAGAGCAGACTGGGCCCTTTAGCTTTTAGTGGTGACTAGTTTAGGAGAAGGAAAACTCTGAATTCAAACCAGACTGAAGAGTCAGACTATCTTTCCCAAGAAACATTATTTTTACTAATGGGATAAGGGACTTGTGATCGTGAAAACTAGTGACTTTTAAGTACGTCAAAAACAAGCCAGTGGCGTGGAGATGGGGGCAGTGCATGTGACGGTTCTGGGTATCCATATCTGGAGGGCATCCGTGTTTTGATAAGCTAGACTGGAGTAGTCCCCCACCCTTGTTGAATCTTAGGGGCATACAATCAAGGTGTTGGCCTCGAGCATCAAGAAACTTCTGCACGATACTGGGTGCATCATCAAACAAAGGTTAATAAAGAAACTATATTATTTTGAAGGAATGTATTTTATTTTCTAAAAATTAAGTCTAACACTCTTAAATTTACCTTTACCTGACTAGGAAGAATGTCTTCCTCTGAAGGTGGGGGCAGAGAGTAGGGTGGCCCCGGGAATCTAGATCGGGAGAGCATCCAATCAAAGAGTGAAATAAAAATCTAGTTTATATTTAATTTGATTAACGTATTTATTTTATGTTTCATCTGTAATTACATATTTAAAATGTCTTCTTTTCTCACATTTCTCAGTACTGGCCCCCTTGAGACTTAGGGATATATAATGAAGGAGTTCGACCCGGGCATCACCAAGCACTATACGTAATACACACACACACACACACACACACACACACACACACACACACACACACACATATATATATATATATATATATATATTACATGAATCATTCATACAAAAAACAGATATAGAATTTGTATGAATGATTCATGTAATGTAAATTGAACTGCACCACATACTTTTTATATATATATATATATATCAGGAGGTGCGGCAGTTCCGGTCATCCATATCGGGAGGGCATATAATCAGAGAGTGAAACCAAAATTTAGATTATATTTAATTTGAATAAAGTGTTTATTTTATGTTTCCTCTCTTTTTACATATTTAAAATGGCTTCATTTTTCACATTTCCCAATACTAGACCCTATATGTATCCCTATTTGAGTCTTGGGGGCCATACAATCAAGGCGTTGGCACTGGGTATCACCAAAAATCAACAAACCTCTGCTCGTCACTGACTGAAAATGGTTTTGAACTCTCGATAACATTAACGAATAAAGTCCATTCCTTTATTTCACGTAAACATGTTTTGTTAAAATAATTATTAATTATTGTTTGTTTTAATTCTGTTTTGTATTTTATTACCCGGACTCACACGGATTCTGGAAGAAAATACCAGAAATCCGAAACCGATTATTATTTCTTTTCTGTACCAATTATTTTGAGGTTTTATTAATTTTTATTTTTATAACCTCTCTTTATTTATATTTTAGCTGATATTCCCCAAAGAATCGTTTTACACGGTTAACGTTACGGGTATTGATATCATGATACAGTATTATGTTCTGGACATGGTCTACATTAAAACACTTATTTTGAATTCTGTCTACTGCACCCAAGAACTGACATTAACTTGCAACAAAGCTAAACTGGAATTGAAGGAAACTTATGGCTGGTATTCAAGAGATGGAGTCGTGCAGAAATTTTGGCCTGGAAACGAAGGTAACAACCCCCCCTGCAACCCCCCCAAAAAAAAACAACTCTTCCTACATCTTTCTCTCTTTCTCTTTCTTTCTCTCTCTCTCTCTCTCTCTGTCACAACAACACACGTACACAACAAGGTACGAACATGCACACACAAAGAAAACATTCTCATACATGTTCTCAGTTGCACACACAAACACACACGCGCACGCGCCTACTCAGAAACGCATACACACACACACACACACACACACACACACACACACACACACACACACACACACACACACACACTTAGGCATAGGCGTACAACACAGCTCCAGATTTTGTCTGTGAATGTTTCACTACAAATATTCATCCGTTCAGTTCCATCGCCAGTCACCTCGAATTTATTATCTTAGGAATAGAAATTGGGCTTAGGATCCAAGGAAGTTAATAAATTTCAAATTCCATATTAATTTTCAAGAAAATGACCTATGACGTAAATTGCCTTGCGCTGAGGAAACTTCAAAAGTGAAACAGAAAAATAAACTAATAATAGCAATCAGAACTATGTAATAACTATATGTATTCACAATCACGTTGGGTCATTACATTTAGTGCGACTGTAGCAGTAATGGGTGTGTCTAATGCAATGGAGAAAAGTTTTCTTCAGGCTGGTTTTGAATTCAGAGTTTTCCTTCTACTAAGGGTAAAGATTCCAATTTTACCCTACTAATTATGGAAGTTCAAGTGAGAATTTACTAGACTGCCACCCAGTTCAAGACAGTTTAAAATGCCTTGCTATTTATTCCAAAGTTGATCCGGTTATAATTTGAACTCAACACGCCGAATCCACTTTTCTGTGCTGATAATCGTTGTGCTACCTGCAAGTCCTTCAAATTATCACGAACACCCCCCCCCAAAAAAAACAACAAAAACCAAAGCCTAAAAGAAACTTGATAGAGGCGATCAGTAAATGCCTCTGTGACGGAAAATCGTATGAGTGAATGTAGCTAGTTAGCCAAAAATTCAAAAGATATAGATTGATGCATAGTAACGTTCATTTCTTAGGAATTGTATAAGTAAATTGTCATCCTAAGTATGACTATAAACTACACTCAGCAGCAAGGCATCTGACCGGGAGATTGGTGGTTGTTCTAAGGTCCACCCTGATCCGGTGTGGTAGCACGTGTTAGAGTCCCAGTTATGGGCAAATAGTGAATCCCCAAATCAACAGTAAATTTTTTATCATAAAATGAGAAACAATATATTTCGATAGCAAAATGACAATCAACGCAAAACTAATAGAATATAAAAATAGATTTTTATAGTAAAATTACCAGCAATAGATTTTATGATCTAAACACTATATATCTAAAAAAGACATGTTTACTCTAAAATATATAAAATTATGTACAAAATTTATTTAGTTTAACCCATGAAATTGTGTTCAAAATATTTAGATTCCGGCATTAAATAATGAATGGAGGTTGATATGGCGCTAAACAAAAGCAACCAATACATATTTATAGTTGCTATTTAGGAATAAAGTGTTGCTGCCGACACTTGAGTTTGAACATAGACTGCTAATGAGCAAACACAGGCAATCCCATTATTGAATTAAGCAGACAACGTGACCATAGAGGCAACGCATATATAGGATGTCACGTGACGTCTAAATGATCTACGGACCACTATTCTCTATACTATTTCACTATACGGATTACTATTCGAGCGAGTATTATCAAGCAAGTACTATTAATGCAAGTTTTATTCGAAGGCGTCTTACACCAGTATTGTTCAACGGCGTAAAAGTTGTATCTGCGATTACAAAGTCTCTACTACAACGAGCATTACGAAATTAATAACGATTTTTTTGTTGATATCACAAAAGTGACAACGAGTTTTCGTTGACATCACAAAGATAGTAAAATTACCAACAATAGATAATTAAAGCCAAATGACCAAATTCTGGAATTAAAGGTCAAAGAGCCACTCGTGGTAGAGAGTTACAGAGTAAGATGCATCACCCAAGCAAGGTGCTAATGTCACCAAGATGCAAGGGGGCCATCTGAATTTTTATATCGGAAAAATCGATAGACGGAACCATTCGGAAGCTTTCGGTAATTGTCGTAGTTGAAACTCTTGACCATGCCAGATTCTGTACTTTCTCCTCCAAACTGTAACTTGATGATATTCATCCGGTACAAGAGCCAATTGGGTATAAATGGTTACACAGAAAGAGGTACCATCTCAAGCAAGGTGACCATGCCACCAAAACACAAGAGACCCCCAGAAATTGAAAGATAAGGAAAATACTTTAGAAGGATACGGAAACATCCCTAAACAGAAGACAAGTGATAAACCTCAACTCCTGTTCCAAAAGATCGGGGAGGAGTGTGAATCGGGCGATAGGTGAATTTATCTACGCTTATTGATTATGCCTACTAAGTATAGTTACACTTTAAACCATAGATGGGCTCTGTGGGTGTTGAAAAAACGGAAATTATTCTGAGCAGGTGTCTGTAATAGGGATTTGCTAGCCACCCTTAGCTGACCACTATGCTCAGAAATGAGGAACCGGCTAGTATACAGGGTGTTTCATTATTGTTGAAACAAAGCAGCGGCCTCTCGGATGTGGAGAACTCGAGGAATGGGAAGACCTTGATGAGGAGCAATAGTGGTTCCAGTTGGATAGTACCTCTCCTCACACTACTAATGTTATTATGGAATGGCTCTGTGAAAAGTTTGGACACCACAATCGCGTGACCTGGACCCACACGCCAGATTTCTTCCTCCTGGGGTTCCTCAAGGACAACATCTACCAGAGAAACCCATGCACTATTGCTTCATTGAGGGCAGCCATCACTGAAAAGCATCAACAGATCACCGCGTCGGAATGTGCTCGCGTTATCAACAACAGTGCATTCAACAGTGCCTTGAACTGAATGGAGGATATCTGGAGCCTGCAATCTAGGGATCCTCTTGATATTTTTGGTTCTTGTCTAAATGGTTTCAGATCCTAAAATATTATCCATTTACCTTTCAATAAATGTAATTTTCATTACTCTATCATTTGTGGTCCTTGATTTGTGCCCGACCATTTTGTTTCCAAAATTGTTAAACACCCTGTATATATTTATAAGGAGGATAAGTCAATCAACTATGTGCCATATGTGATACACGCTTAGGCAATCATGTATCTTTCGATACATGACTGACGAGGCAGATTTTTCCCGCAGTAGGTTGCCATTTCTTTCTGCGGTAGACCAGTTACCATTCAAGGCTACAGAACCCGGTCTGTCCTGCTATTTACCCATAGCTGGGTGGAGAAGAGGAGGATTCATACCTTTCTCAAGGGCCAGTAAGTTATGTGCCATGCGTGATACACGTTTAGGCGATCATGTATCTTTCGATACATGACTGACGAGGCAGATTTTTCCCCTAAGTAGGTTGCCATTTCTTTCTGCGGTAGACGAATTGCCATCCAAGGCTATAGAACCCGGTCTGTCCTGCTCTTTATCTATAGCCGGAGAGAGAAGAAGAGGATTCATACCTTTCCCAACGGTATTAGCACGTAAGTGAATGTAATGGATTCGACTGGAATTTGAACTCGGCTCTCCGATTCCTCAATCCGTGCCTCCAAACAGGATAAGCTAAGCTAAGATAACCTCTTTCTTGGATATGATATTTTATAAAGAATTAGGCAAAATAAAACAGTTATCAACAGGAATTATGCCAACTATTTTGACGAGCAAATAAAATTAGCCTTTGAAAAATTCAGAAAAAAAATGACACAACCCAAGCAATAATTCTGATATAAACAAAGTAAACACATTATTGACGTCTTCTATCGTAACGACAGTCATATCACGTTGAAGTTCTCGTATGATCAGCGAAGTTAAGAAACGTCGAACCTAGATACTACCTAAATGGGTGACCCCTTGAGCATACCAGGTGTTGCAATATTGAATACGCGGGTACCACCCCAAGCAAGGCGATAATGCTACCAAAATGCAAGGTGACACTGGAATTGAAAGAGAAGGAAAATACTTTAGACACATTTTTAAACAGAAAACAATGAGTAACGGCTTGAGATTGAAAATATTCGGGTTTGTCATATTCATTTACGCATAAATGCAGTTGGTAAAGGTATGGATCAGCTACTTCTCACCCAACTATGGGTTAAATAGTAGGTCTTGCATTAGTAAATCATTATTATCTCCAAAATATTCTTACAATCTCAAAAATATTTTCTAACTTAAAATAAATTGCAAAAGAGTGTTAAGCCGTAAAAAAATCAATCAGTAACCAGAGAATACTTAATCCTAATCAAGATGAAAAAATATATATATATAATTCGCATGTACATATTATTTTACAATCCCAACAAATACTTTAGATTTATAATCTGGATAACAGTTAATAAAAAAAACTAAAAAAAAATAACCTGATTACTACCAAGGGACGCGATTTTCATGCTTAGAATGTTATCAGAAAGAGCAATGCAAATGCAGAAGGACGTGTGCCTATGTTTCATAGACTACGCAAAGGCTTTCGACAAAGTACGCTGCAAGTGTCTGCTGGAACCGCTCAGCAACCTTGATATATTCGGGAAAGATCTTCGAATAAACAAGAAATTATGCTGGCAGCAAACGGCATACATGCATATTGAGAATGAGTTCAGCGAATATACAAAATAGAAAGGGGCGTAAGGCAAGGATGTGTCTTCTCACCGGACTTATTCAACCTATACAGCGAGGTAATTCTGAGAGAATTAGAGATCTCACCGGGATTCATCATTGGCGACCACAATCTTAATAACATAAGATGTCACAGTACTGAAAGCAGACATGGAAAAGAAACTACAAAACCTCCTACAGAAAGTATCGAGGGAGAGCGAGAAGAAAGGACTAAATATAAACTACAAAAAGACAGAATGCATGGTCATCAGTAAAAGGATGAGCCCAAAATACGATTTGCTGGTCGAGGACACTAAAATCAAGCAAGAGCGGAAGTTTAAATATCTTGGAAGCGTTCTGTCAGAATAGAGCGCGCAGCAGAATCAGGTCAGAGATAGGACAAGAACAGTGCAGGTTCGTTAAAGACACCGGAACAAGGAAGGCAATATTCATGTTCAGAATGTTATCAGAAAGAGCAATACAAATGCAGAAGAACGTGTACGTATGTTTCATAGACTATATAAAGGCCTTCGACAAAGTACGTCACAAGGATATGCTGGAACTGCTCAGCAACCTTGATATATTCGGAAAATATATCAGAATAATCAAGAACCTATACTGGCAGCAAACAGCATGCATGCGCATAGGGAACGAGTTCAGCGAATATACAAAAATAGAAAGGGCGTAAGGCAAGGATGCGTCTTCTTACCTGACCTGTTTAACCTATACAACGAGACAATTTTAAGAGAGAATTGGAAAGCTGGGATTTAACAATGGCGGTCACAGACTTAACAACAATAGATACGCAGATAACACAGCACTTATAGCAGACATGGAAAAGAAATTACAGAATCTACAGAAGGCAGCGATGGAGAGTGTGAAAAAAGGGACTAAGCATAAACTGCAAGAAAACAGAACGCATGCTCATGAATAAAAGGGTGAGCCCGAAATATGGTTTGCAGGTCGGGAACACCAGAATCAATCAGACGCGGAAGTTTAAATATTTGGGAAGGGTTCTGACAGAGGACGGTAAATGCGACACTGAGATCCGTAGACGTATTGGGATGGCCAAGGCCGCATTCCAAAAGATGGACAGAGTATTGCGAGACAGGAGGATTCCTTTGGTAACAAACAAAAGAATACTGAGCTGTTACGTGACGTCTGTCCTTCTTTATGGCAGCGAATGGTGGACGATTTGCTCAAAGAAGAAGAAACTCAAGATGACGGAGATGTGGTTCTACAGAAGGATGCTACGGATATCATGGACCGAGCGTGTGAGTAACGATGTGGATGCAAGCAAAGAGAAGGCTTATATTTAATATCAGGAAGATGTAGCTGAAGTTCCTGGAGCACATAATGAGAAAGGAGGTCCTGGAGAATCTGATACTCACGGGTCGAATAGAGGGAAAGAGAGACAAAGGAAAATAATGATATACCTAGCCGTCTTAAGCAAGTGGATGACAGAACGTGGTCTGGGGGAAGTGCAAGAAGGAAGGAATTGTTGAAAGCTGCAAGGGATGGAGGAATGTAGAGAGCCATGATCGCCTACGTCCTGAAAGGACATGGCACATAGAAAGGAAAGAATCTTCAGATGCTGTGTATAGACTGGCAGTTACGTAATTTAAATTAATATATGTATATATATATTTCTTTCTTCGTTCAATGATAATGTTATTAAACTTATTAGACGTTATGAAAAGAATTTACATAAAATAAAATAGACAACACTTGTCTATATTATTTAATGAAACGTGTATATATATATATATATATATATATATATATATATATATTATACTAGGATTACAGTTTTTAATTTTAAAAATGATATTTGGAATTTAAAATAAACTAGAATGAACCAAGGTTATTTACGAGTTTAAATGCCGCTTGAAGAAACCAAAGTCATAAATAATTACATTGGTCACACTACTACATGCTTATCTATAAGACTTACGTTACACTTATCCGATCATAGTTCTATTAGGACTCATTTAAACACAGAAAAAATCTACCACACTTCATCCGAAACATACCAGTAGAAAATACAAGTATAATAGCCTCATCCACGTGTAAAAAAAAGATTAAAAATAATCGAAGCTCGAATAACGAAAAAGGAAAAACCAACATTCAATAACATTAAATATGAACACGGCCACATTGTGGTGACCGTTTTCAGAAAATAAAGCATTCCTGTAACTTCAGACATATACATAAAAAAAGCGCACATCGTTAAAAATAAATAAAATTCGTCTTTGATAATGGCTAAAAGAATAGACAGAGACTCTGGGGTATTCAGAACTTTTGTACAGTTTTTACATACTTTGTGTCCAGAAAAGAAAACAATTGTACGAACACACAGATATATATATATATATATATATATATATATGTTCCAATTGTTTTTACAGGTGGAAATGGTTGTAAAGGAGGGAAGTGCAACTGTGATGGCGTTTTGAATGACACACGTATTGACGGTGGTATTTTGTTAAACAAGAAACTTCTGCCTGTATCCAGAATTAAACTCGGACCTTCCGAAGGAACTCGAATCTTGAACATTGGACCCTTGAAATGCTACAGTAAGATATTTTCTTCGTAAATTTTTTAATCGTAAAACTATTGTATAATACGCAATACCATTTTTTTCATTAAATGCCATAATTTGATGTAAGGAGGCGGCCACAAAATACACACGGGGTTAACTTAGATTTTATAAGTGGGTGTTAAATAGATACTATGTTATGAAGATTCCTGATTCCATAATTTCATTTTATCTTATAAAATGAATATTCTTATATTTTTATTCGTTTTGGTTTTAAATACACAGTTTTTATTTTCGTCATTTCAATTGCATTTATTTTCTGGAATGAATCTGTTCCCACCTATAAGACTGAAGTTTACTTAACTATTTTGAAAATTAATGACAGTCATGATTTTAGACAAATGATTCAGTAGCATTGTCATATAAGAATTAATGGCAGTTCTGATTTTAGACAAATAATACAGCTGATTGGCTTGTGAAGAGGGATGGACTCTGCGAGATCTACTTGCCCAAGACATACTACTGTGCTTATAAAATAAATATATCTCCGACTTTCAACCCAGATATGTGGAGGCAACTGGTCACGCGCTCGGTGACCCTATGGCTATAGTAGATGATGATGATGATGATGATGATGATGTTACCTTTCAGTAATCACTGACAATATGTTGATTAAAATAATATCTGATTCTATATTTTTTTTATCTGATCCTCTCCGAAGAATGATTTGAAATACGCACACTTGTAGCTACTTTTTGGAATGATTTTTTTCTACATATAAGAGTTTGAGAAACTAATGTAGCAAAAAGGTGGGGAGAGAGAAAGAAAAAATGCGGTAAATGACGTTTTCATATTTATTTCGAAAAATAATGGCTGTAACGATTTTAGACAAATGCCACAGCTCATATTACAAGCTTTGTATGGTGAAACATTCATAAAATAATTCAGTTAATATCTGTGTTAGCTTACGAAGTCATCGATCTAAATTCTTGAAACGGATTTTAAAACCCAATAAATGTAAGGGAATTTATAGGCGTTTAGAACAAAGAATAAAGAATCAGGAAAAAGCGAAAGAGAAAAAAAGAGAATAAATAAAAAATAAAAAAAAGAAATAAAAAATAAAAAAGAGAAGAAGCGATAAAATAAAAAGAGAACGAATAAAAAAAGAGAAAGAGGCAAGAAAAAAGAGTAAGAACGAAAGAAAGAGAAGAATTAAAAAAGAGAAAGCAGAAAAGTAAGAGAAAGAGAAAGAGAACAAGTAGAAGTGAAACAGCGAATAAAAAGAGAGAGAAAAAGAGAAGAAATAAAAAAATGTCGATAAAAAAGAGTTAAAAAAAAGAGAAAAAGAAAAAAAAAGAACAAGTAAAAAAAGAGAATGAAAACAAGTAAAAAAAAAAATCCGACAACCCTAAGATTATCATGAACCAGTAGATTAGGTAAGATTTGCTAAAAACTGAAGAAAAAATTTGTGCAGCAATTGTTTAAATTCGTTATTATTATTATTATTATTATTATTATTATTATTATTATTTTTTATTATTATTATTTTTATTGGTTAGATGATTAAAAAAAAAAAACTTTCGGAAGAGAAATTTCCTCGGTCTGGAAGTCACCTAGAGTTTTGAAAAAGACACGCAACTTTCAATTTTAGTAAATTCTTCGAAATCCAAATTGTCGATTTAAATCTTCGACCATTTATTATGCGTCTCAAATTCAGAATCCTTTATCGCGTATCCGGAACATTTGCCGTAAACATTTTTGCCTTAGCAAAACTCGCCTCAAGAATTTTCGCTGTATGAGGTTTCGCCGTATAGGATTTTTGGCGTAGGACAATTTCGCCGCATTTCTTTTTCCATGTTCTTATCTTGAACGTCCCTTTTAGGGTAATGTTCAATTTAATATACAAAATTCTTTGTTATCAAGTATATTTTAATTATATAACAAGGTGGTATTTTAAATGTTTTTTGTGTTTGATGAATTGAATGTCGATTATACTTTTGATCAAAAGGTGGTGTTTTATAATATATGTTCAAATATAAGAAATTAAATTTCAATATTTTTGTATTTATAATGAATTTAAAACAATTTATGTTTGCAAATAATTTGTGTAAATTTCAAAAGATTTACAGAGACTTTGAAAGGGTTATCTTTCTTTAATCAGATATTTTATATTTAAGTTGGCTGTGTATTCAAGTTGTAAGTTTGTTTGAAGTAATATATATTGCTTGAGTGAGAATTATTGGCGGACTGATATTATGTTAACAGAAAGTTTAACATTAAATCTGAAATATGAAATTGCGTAACGTACGTTCTGGTGTTAAGTTGAAATTTTTCCGCTCCTCACTGACGAGGATGAATGGTGTAAGATTTTGATCCTATAACTTCGCTTATTAAAATGTTTAAATCAAAGTAACAATAGTGTGAGCCAGAAATACCTGATAACAAGGTACTTCGCATATTAAAAAAAAAAAATCAACGAAATTAGCTTACGGCAAAAATCCTATACGACAAAATTTTCTATAGCGTAAATTTTTGAGGCGAATTTTCCTACGGCAAAACTGTTTACAGTGAATATTCCTAGAACCCATTTATTGAAATATTTATATATAAAAACAATTTCATAATAATAATGATTAAAAAGTACTTTTATATCTGTGATGTCGCGTCTGTCCGTTCCGCTGGAAGGCGCTGCCTGATATACTGATGGGTTCGATCCTAACTACTTCTTCATTGCTGACAAAATCGTTCTACTTTGCTCGTAGTATTTTCATTAGAAATGAAACTACAAGGAGCCTCTAGTAATCTTTTATCGTAAAGATCACTAGAGGTTCCTAGCGACTTGTTTGATAAAATAATGTTATTTTAGATCGTTTGCAGCATTTTATTTTTTTTTACTGATTTCTTACAGGTGTGTACAGAGACTGTGACGAGATAAAAAAGATGCGAATGATGAATAACCCACTGAGGAATAACATTTACAGTATTGACCCCGACGGTGCAGGAGGCCAGAATTTATTTGCTGCCAAATGCGATTTCAAAACGGAAAGCGATATCGGAATTACTGAGGTAAGCAAATCAGCGACAGACCCACAAACTTTATGAGAGAAAGGAAACGGCCCTCTAATGGTATGCAACTTTAAATTGTATCGGAGGTTTGCCAATTGTCATATAGGAATAAAGTGTCACTGCCGACACTTGAGTTTGAACATCGTTTGACATTCAGTATTTGAATATATATATATATATATATATATATATATTTTAACATTTAGATATTTATCAAACCGTAACCTCCCAAATATGAACGTTAAAGCAACGCGAACTGACAGCGTCTAAGAATTTGAATGAAACCTGTCGTGTAATTTATTGGGGTTGTTGTAACTTCTTCCTTTAATGTCGTTCTTATCATTCACCCGTTAGCTACCTATATCTAGAGACGAGACGCGTTAAATTTCAGCAAAATCTAGCCGACACACTGGGGTTAAAATAGGAAACTAAAATGATACATATGACACACTCATATCCTCTCTCCCCTCACTTCCTCACTTCGTTAACTTTACGTATACTTGATGAGGTCCGTAAAAACGTGTGAATTTCTTTTCATTTTTCATTTCAGCTTTTGGAAGTAAATTTTGCACCTCTGATGATCCATAACCCTGTTAAAGGGGATTATGGTGAAATAACTTATTACATGGAATCTTAACGTGGTCTGTCTTTTATTCAAACATATCTGCTCTTCAATTTTACATTGAGCTCTCTGGATATCATCCTCCTCAGGTCTACCCATACGGATTACCTAAATTTGCATAAACTATATATATATATTTGGATATATATATATATATATATATATATATATATATATATCTTCATACCTATTATTATTTGCTTCATTCTTGAAATTTGGATCTTCATTCCTTTGTATGGAATTTGGATCGTCATTCCTTGTTGTTTTCCATTCCTTTCTTGTCTTCAGCTTCTTCTCATTACTATTTGGATGTACCTTTTGGATCTCAAATCAACGAACATCATTCTTTTTCAGTCTAGGAGGCAGTCGGGCGTCTTTACTTCCTTGTCCTCTTTCATTTAGATCGCAGACGTGGAGGTCTTTCTATTATTATTTGAATCTTTCATTCCTTTAAATCCTCTAATATTTGTTTTTCTCCTTTTAATTTGATTCATTATTTCTATCCTCTAAATTATTAGAACCTAATTCTTGTCTAAGTCTGATTTCATTCGTCTATGCTCTAAATTTGGATCTTCTTCCTTGTCTAAATTCATTCCTTGCTATCAATCGATCTATCAAAATTTGGATCTTAATTGAATTAAGTATTTGACCTTCCGTCCTTGTCTATCGCATTAGTATTTGGATCTTCATTCCTTGTCGTCCTCTATTAATTATTTGGATCTTCATTCCTTGTCTATCCTCTATTACTATTTGGATCTTCATTCCTTGTCTCCTCTATCCTCTATTACTATTTGGATCTTCATTCCTTGTCTATCCTCTATTACTATTTGGATCTTCATTCCTTGTCTATCCTCTATTATTATTTGGATCTTCATTCCTTGTCTATCCTCTATTATTATTTGGATCTTCATTCCTTGTCTATCCTCTATTATTATTTGGATCTTCATTCCTTGTCTATCCTCTATTACTATTTGGATCTTCATTCCTTGTCTATCCTCTATTATTATTTGGATCTTCATTCCTTGTCTATCCTCTATTATTATTTGGATCTTCATTCCTTGTCTTCTATTATTATTTGGATCTTCATTCCTTGTCTATCCTCTATTATTATTTGGATCTTCATTCCTTGTCTATCCTCTATTATTATTTGGATCTTCATTCCTTGTCTATCCTCTATTATTATTTGGATCTTCATTCCTTTGTCTATCCTCTATTATTATTTGGATCTTCATTCCTTGTCTATCCTCTATTACTATTTGGATCTTCATTCCTTGTCTATCCTCTATTATTATTTGGATCTTCATTCCTTGTCTATCCTCTATTATTATTTGGATCTTCATTCCTTGTCTATCTCTATTATTATTTGATCTTCATTTTGATCTCTCTTCATTCCTTGTCTATCCTCTATTATTATTTGGATCTTCATTCCTTGTCTATCCTCTATTATTATTTGGATCTTCATTCCTTGTCTTCTATTATTATTTGTCTTCATTCCTCTATATTATTATTTGGATCTTCATTCCTTGTCTATCCTCTATTATTATTTGGATCTTCATTCCTTGTCTATCTCTCTATTATCTATTTGGATCATTCCTTGTCTATTCTCTATTACTATTTGGATCTTCATTCCTTGTCTATCCTCTATTATTATTTGGATCTTCATTCCTTGTCTATCCTCTATTACTATTTGGATCTTCATTCCTTGTCTATCCTCTATTATTATTTGGATCTTCATTCCTTGTCTATTCTCTATTACTATTTGGATCTTCATTCCTTGTCTATCCTCTATTATTATTTGGATCTTCATTCCTTGTCTATTCTCTATTATTATTATTTGGTCTATCTTCATTCCTTGTCTATTCCTTGTCTATTATTATTATTTGGATCTTCATTCCTTGTCTATTCTATTATTATTTGGATCTTCATTCCTTGTCTATTCTCTATTATTATTTGGATCTTCATTTCATTCTATCCTTGTCTATTCCTCTATCCTCTATTATTTTTGGATCTTCATTCCTTGTCTATTCTCTATTATTATTTGGATCTTCATTCCTTGTCTATCCTCTATTATTATTTGGATCTTCATTCCTTGTCTATCTTGTATTTGATCTTCATTCCTTGTCTATTCTCTATTATTATTTGGATCTTCATTCCTTGTCTATCCTCTATTATTATTTGGATCTTTCATTCCTTGTCTATTCTCTATTATTATTTGGATCTTCATTCCTTGTCTATCCTCTATTATTATTTGGATCTTCATTCCTTGTCTATCCTCTATTATTATTTGGATCTTCATTCCTTGTCTATCCTCTATTATTATTTGGATTTGTCTATCCTCTATTATTATTTGATCTTCATTCCTTGTCTATCCTCTATTATTATTTGGATCTTCATTCCTTGTCTATCCTCTATTATTATTTGGATCTTCATTCCTTGTCTATCCTCTATTATTATTTGGATCTTCATTCCTTGTCTATCCTCTATTATTATTTGGATCTTCATTCCTTGTCTATTCTCTATTACTATTTGGATCTTCATTCCTTGTCTATCCTCTATTATTATTTGGATCTTCATTCCTTGTCTATCCTCTATTATTATTTGGATCTTCATTCCTTGTCTATCCTCTATTATTATTTGGATCTTCATTCCTTGTCTATCCTCTATTATTATTTGGATCTTCATTCCTTGTCTATCCTCTATTATTATTTGGATCTTCATTCCTTGTCTATTCTCTATTACTATTTGGATCTTCATTCCTTGTCTATCCTCTATTATTATTTGGATCTTCATTCCTTGTCTATCCTCTATTATTATTTGGATCTTCATTCCTTGTCTATCCTCTATTATTATTTGGATCTTCATTCCTTGTCTTCTCTATTACTATTTGGATCTTCATTCCTTGTCTATCTATTATATTTGGATCTTCATTCCTTGTCTATCCTCTATTATTATTTGGATCTTCATTCCTTGTCTTCATTCCTCTATTATTATTTGATCTTCATTCCTTGTCTATTCTCTATTACTATTTGGATCTTCATTCCTTGTCTATCCTCTATTATTATTTGGATCTTCATTCCTTGTCTATCCTCTATTATTATTTGGATCTTCATTCTTGTCTATCCTCTATTATTTGGATCTTCATTCCTTGTCTATCCTCTATTATTATTTGGATCTTCATTCCTTGTCTATCCTCTATTATTATTTGGATCTTCATTCCTTGTCTATTCTCTATTACTATTTGATCTTCATTCCTTGTCTATTCTCTATTATTATTTGGATCTTCATTCCTTGTCTATTATTATTATTTGGATCTTCATTCCTGTCTATCCTCTATTATTATTTGAATCTTCATTCCTTGTCTATCCTCTATTATTATTTGGATCTTCATTCCTTGTCTATCCTCTATTATTATTTGGATCTTCATTCCTTGTCTATCCTCTATTATTATTTGGATCTTCATTCCTTGTCTATTCTCTATTATTATTTGGATCTTCATTCCTTGTCTATTCTCTATTATTATTTGGATCTTCATTCCTTGTCTATCCTCTATTATATTTGGATTTCATTCCTTGTCTATTCTCTATTATTATTTGATCTTCATTCCTTGTCTATCCTCTATTATTATTTGGATCTTCATTCCTTGTCTATCCTCTATTATTATTTGGATCTTCATTCCTTGTCTATCCTCTATTATTATTTGGATCTTCATTCCTTGTCTATTCTCTATTACTATTTGGATCTTCATTCCTTGTCTATCCTCTATTATTTGGATCTTCATTCCTTGTCTATCCTCTATATTATTTGGATCTTCATTCCTTGTCTATCCTCTATTATTATTTGATCTTCATTCCTTGTCTATCCTCTATTATTATTTGATTTCATTCCTTGTCTATCTTCATTCTTCATTCCTTGTCTATTCTCTATTACTATTTGGATCTTCATTCCTTGTCTATCCTATTATTATTTGGATCTTCATTCCTTGTCTATCCTCTATTATTATTTGGATCTTCATTCCTTGTCTATCCTCTATTATTATTTGGATCTTCATTCCTTGTCTATTCCTCTATTATTATTTGGATCTTCATTCCTTGTCTATCCTCTATTATTATTTGGATCTTCATTCCTTGTCTATTCTTCATTCCTTTGTCTATTCTCCTATTATTATTTGGATCCTCTATTATTATTATTTGATCTTCATTCCTTGTCTATCCTCTATTATTATTTGGATCTTCATTCCTTGTCTATCCTCTATTATTATTTTGGATCTTCATTCCTTGTCTATCCTCTATTATTATTTGGTCTATCCTCTATTATTATTTGGATCTTCATTCCTTGTCTATTCTCTATTATTATTTGGATCTTCATTCCTTGTCTATCCTCTATTTGGATCTTCATTTTGTCTATCCTCTATTATTATTTGATCTTCATTCCTTGTCTATCCTCTATTATTATTTGGATCTTCATTCCTTGTCTATTTGGATCTTCATTCCTTGTCTATCTCTATTATTATTTGGATCTTCATTCCTTGTCTATCCTCTATTATTATTTGGATCTTCATTCCTTGTCTATTCTCTATTATTATTTGGATCTTCATTCCTTGTCTCTATCCTCTATTATTATTTGGATCTTCATTCCTTGTCTATCCTCTATTATTATTTGGATCTTCATTCCTTGTCTATCCTCTATTATTATTTGGATCTTCATTCCTTGTCTATCCTCTATTATTATTTGGATCTTCATTCCTTTGTCTATCCTCTATTATTATTTGGATCTTCATTCCTTGTCTATCCTCTATTATTATTTGGATCTTCATTCCTTGTCTATCCTCTATTATTATTTGGATCTTCATTCCTTGTCTATCCTCTATTATTATTTGGATCTTCATTCCTTGTCTATCCTCTATTATTATTTGGATCTTCATTCCTTGTCTATTCTCTATTATTATTTGGATCTTCATTCCTTGTCTATCCTCTATTATTATTTGGATCTTCATTCCTTGTCTATTCTCTATTATTATTTGGATCTTCATTCCTTGTCTATTCTCTATTATTATTTGGATCTTCATTCCTTGTCTATCCTCTATTATTATTTGGATCTTCATTCCTTGTCTATTCTCTATTATTATTTGGATCTTCATTCCTTGTCTATCCTCTATTATTATTTGGATCTTCATTCCTTGTCTATCCTCTATTATTATTTGGATCTTCATTCCTTGTCTATTCTTGGATCTTCATTCTATTACTATTTGGATCTTCATTCCTTGTCTATTTATTTGGATCTTCATTCCTTGTCTATCCTCTATTATTATTTGGATCTTCATTCCTTGTCTATCCTCTATTACTATTTGGATCTTCATTCCTTGTCTATCCTCTATTATTATTTGGATCTTCATTCCTTTGTCTATCCTCTATTATTATTTGGATCTTCATTCCTTGTCTATCCTCTATTATTATTTGGATCTTCATTCCTTGTCTATTCTCTATTACTATTTGGATCTTCATTCCTTGTCTATCCTCTATTATTATTTGGATCTTCATTCCTTGTCTATTCTCTATTACTATTTGGATCTTCATTCCTTGTCTATTCTCTATTACTATTTGGATCTTCATTCCTTGTCTATCCTCTAATATTATTTGGATCTTCATTCCTTGTCTATTATTATTTTTGATCTTCATTCCTTGTCTATTCTCTATTATATTTGGATCTTCATTCCTTGTCTATCCTCTATTATTATTTGGATCTTCATTCCTTGTCTATCCTCTATTACTATTTGGATCTTCATTCCTTGTCTATCCTCTATTATTATTTGGATCTTCATTCCTTGTCTATTCTCTATTACTATTTGGATCTTCATTCCTTGTCTATCCTCTATTATTATTTGGATCTTCATTCCTTGTCTATCCTCTATTATTATTTGATCTTCATTCTTGTCTATTCTCTATTATTATTTGGATCTTCATTCCTTGTCTATCCTCTATTATTATTTGGATCTTCATTGTCTATCTTGTCTTCATCCTCTATTATTATTTTGGATCTTCATTCCTTGTCTATCCTCTATTATTATTTGGATCTTCATTCCTTGTCTATCTCTATTATTATTTGGATCTTCATTCCTTGTCTATTCTCTATTACTATTTGGATCTTCATTCCTTGTCTATCCTCTATTATTATTTGGATCTTCATTCCTTGTCTATCCTCTATTATTATTTGATCTTCATTCCTTGTCTATCCTCTATTACTATTTGGATTTCATTTTGTCTATCCTCTATTATTATTTGGATCTTCATTCCTTGTCTATCCTCTATTACTATTTGGATCTTCATTCCTTGTCTATCCTCTATTATTATTTGGATCTTCATTCCTTGTCTATTCTCTATTACTATTTGGATCTTCATTCCTTGTCTATTCTCTATTATTATTTGGATCTTCATTCCTTGTCTATCCTCTATTATTATTTGGATCTTCATTCCTTGTCTATTCTCTATTACTATTTGGATCTTCATTCCTTGTCTATCCTCTATTACTATTTTATTTGGATCTTCATTCCTTGTCTATCCTCTATTATTATTTGGATCTTCATTCCTTGTCTTGTCTTCATTCCTCCTCTATTATTATTTGGATCTTCATTCCTTGTCTATCCTCTATTATTATTTGGATCTTCATTCCTTGTCTATTCTCTCTTTGGATTATTATTTGAATCTTCATTCCTTGTCTATCCTCTATTATTATTTGGATCTTCATTCCTTGTCTATTCCTCTATTATTATTTGGATCTTCATTCTTGTCTATCCTCTATTATTATTTGGATCTTCATTCCTTGTCTATTCTCTATTACTATTTGGATCTTCATTCCTTGTCTATCCTCTATTATTATTTGGATCTTCATTCCTTGTCTATCCTCTATTATTATTTGGATCTTCATTCCTTGTCTATCCTCTATTACTATTTGGATCTTCATTCCTTGTCTATTCTCTATTATTATTTGGATCTTCATTCCTTGTCTATTCTCTATTACTATTTGGATCTTCATTCCTTGTCTATCCTCTATTATTATTTGGATCTTCATTCCTTGTCTATCCTCTATTATTATTTGGATCTTCATTCCTTGTCTATTCTCTATTATTTTGGATCTTCATTCCTTGTCTATTCTCTATTACTATTTGATCTTTCATTCCTTGTCTATCCTCTATTATTATTTGGATCTTCATTCCTTGTCTATCCTCTTCATTCCTTGTCTATTATTTGGATCTTCATTCCTTGTCTATCCTCTATTATTATTTGGATCTTTCATTCCTTGTCTATCCTCTATTACTATTTGGATCTTCATTCCTTGTCTATCCTCTATTATTATTTGGATCTTCATTCCTTGTCTATCCTCTATTATTATTTGGATCTTCATTCCTTGTCTATCCTCTATTATTATTTGGATCTTCATTCCTTGTCTATCCTCTATTATTATTTGGATCTTCATTCCTTGTCTATCCTCTATTATTATTTGGATCTTCATTCCTTGTCTATCCTCTATTATTATTTGGATCTTCATTCCTTGTCTATCCTCTATTACTATTTGGATCTTCATTCCTTGTCTATCCTCTATTACTATTTGGATCTTCATTCCTTGTCTATCCTCTATTATTATTTGGATCTTCATTCCTTGTCTATCCTCTATTATTATTTGGATCTTCATTCCTTGTCTATCCTCTATTACTATTTGGATCTTCATTCCTTGTCTATCCTCTATTATTATTTGGATCTTCATTCCTTGTCTATCCTCTATTATTATTTGGATCTTCATTCCTTGTCTATCCTCTATTACTATTTGGATCTTCATTCCTTGTCTATCCTCTATTATTATTTGGATCTTCATTCCTTGTCTATCCTCTATTATTATTTGGATCTTCATTCCTTGTCTATCCTCTATTATTATTTGGATCTTCATTCCTTGTCTATCCTCTATTATTATTTTTGGATCTTCATTCCTTGTCTATCCTCTATTATTATTTGGATCTTCATTCCTTGTCTATCCTCTATTATTATTTGGATCTTCATTCCTTGTCTATCCTCTATTATTATTTGGATCTTCATTCCTTGTCTATCTTCTATTATTATTTGGATCTTCATTCCTTGTCTATCCTCTATTATTATTTGGATCTTCATTCCTTGTCTATTCTCTATTACTATTTGGATCTTCATTCCTTGTCTATCCTCTATTATTATTTGATCTTCA
Organism: Acanthosepion pharaonis; assembly: GCA_903632075.3. Lineage (NCBI taxonomy): Eukaryota > Metazoa > Mollusca > Cephalopoda > Sepiida > Sepiidae > Acanthosepion > Acanthosepion pharaonis. Next base: position 1,653,243 of record CAHIKZ030002035.1, on the reverse strand, counting down.
TTCCTTGTCTTCCTCTATTATTATTTGATCTTCATTCCTTGTCTATCCTCTATTATTATTTGGATCTTCATTCCTTGTCTATCCTCTATATTATTTGGATCTTCATTCCTTGTCTATCCTCTATTATTATTTGGATCTTCATTCTATCCTTTATTATTTGTCTATTCCTTGTCTATTCTATTATTATTTGGATCTTCATTCCTTGTCTATCCTCTATTATTATTTGGATCTTCATTCCTTGTCTATCCTCTATTATTATCTTCATTCCTTGTCTATCCTCTATTATTTGGATCTTCATTTTTTGTCTATTCTCTATTACTATTTGGATCTTCATTCCTTGTCTTCATTCCTTTCCCCATCCTCTATTATTATTTGGATCTTCATTCTTGTCTATCCTCTATTATTATTTGGATCTTCATTCCTTGTCTATCCTCTATTATTATTTTGGATCTTCATTCCTTTGTCTATCCTCTATTACTATTTGGATCTTCATTCCTTGTCTATCCTCTATTACTATTTGAATCTTCATTCCTTGTCTATCCTCTATTATTATTTGGATCTTCATTCCTTGTCTATCCTCTATTATTATTTGGATCTTCATTCCTTGTCTATTCCTCTATTACTATTTGGATCTTCATTCCTTGTCTATCCTCTATTATTATTTGGATCTTCATTCCTTGTCTATCCTCTATTATCTTCATTTGTCTATCCTCTATTATTATTTGGATCTTCATTCCTTGTCTATCCTCTATTACTATTTGGATCTTCATTCCTTGTCTATTCTCTATTACTATTTGGATCTTCATTCCTTGTCTATCCTCTATTATTATTTGGATCTTCATTCCTTGTCTATCCTCTATTATTTTGATCTTCATTCCTTGTCTATCCTCTATTACTATTTGATCTTCATTCCTTGTCTATTCTCTATTATTTTGGATCTTCATTCCTTTGTCTATCCTCTATTACTATTTGATCTTCATTCCTTGTCTATCCTCTATTATTATTTGGATCTTCATTCCTTTGTCTTCTCTATTACTATTTGGATCTTCATTCCTTGTCTATCCTATCCTCTATTATTTTGGATCTTCATTCCTTGTCTATCCTCTATTATTATTTGAATCTTCATTCCTTGTCTATTCTCTATTACTATTTGGATCTTCATTCCTTGTCTATTCTCTATTACTATTTGGATCTTCATTCCTTGTCTATCCTCTAATATTATTTGGATCTTCATTCCTTGTCTATCCTCTATTATTATTTGGATCTTCATTCATTCCTCTATTATTATTTTGGATCTTCATTCCCTTGTCTATCCTCTATTATTTTTGGATCTTCATTCCTTGTCTATCCTCTATTATTATTTGGATCTTCATTCCTTGTCTATCCTCTATTATTATTTGGATCTTCATTCCTTGTCTATCCTCTATTATTATTTGGATCTTCATTCCTTTGTCTATCCTCTATTATTATTTGGATCTTCATTCCTTGTCTATCCTCTATTACTATTTGGATCTTCATTCCTTGTCTATCCTCTATTATTATTTGGATCTTCATTCCTTGTCTATCCTCTATTATTATTTGGATCTTCATTCCTTGTCTATCCTCCTCTATTACTATTTGGATCTTCATTCCTTGTCTATCCTCTATTATTATTTGGATCTTCATTCTTGTCTATCCTCTATTATTATTTGGATCTTCATTCCTTGTCTATCCTCTATTATTATTTGGATCTTCATTCTTTGTCTATCCTCTATTATTATTTGGATCTTCATTCCTTGTCTATCCTCTATTATTATTTGGATCTTCATTCCTTGTCTATCCTCTATTATTATTTGGATCTTCATTCCTTGTCTATCCTCTATTATTATTTGGATCTTCATTCCTTGTCTATCCTCTATTATTATTTGGATCTTCATTCCTTGTCTATCCTCTATTATTATTTGGATCTTCATTCCTTGTCTATCCTCTATTATTATTTGGATCTTCATTCCTTGTCTATCCTCTATTATTATTTGGATCTTCATTCCTTGTCTATCCTCTATTATTATTTGGATCTTCATTCCTTGTCTATCCTCTCTATTACTATTTGGATCTTCATTCCTTGTCTATCCTCTATTATTATTTGGATCTTCATTCCTTGTCTATCCTCTATTATTATTTGATCTTCATTCCTTGTCTATTCTCTATTATTATTTGGATCTTCATTCCTTGTCTATCCTCTATTATTATTTGGATCTATTCCTTGTCTATCCTCTATTTTATTTGGATCTTCATTCCTTGTCTATTCTCTATTATTATTTGGATCTTCATTCTGTCTATCCTCTATTATTATTTGGATCTTCATTCTTGTCTATTTGGATCTTCATTCCTTGTCTATCCTATTACTATTTGGATCTTCATTCCTTGTCTATCCTCTATTATTTTGGATCTTCATTCCTTGTCTATCCTCTATTATTATTTGATCTTTCATTCCTTGTCTATCCTCTATTACTATTTGGATCTTCATTCCTTGTCTATCCTCTATTATTATTTGGATCTTCATTCCTTGTCTATCCTCTATTATTATTTGGATCTTCATTCCTTGTCTATCCTCTATTATTATTTGGATCTTCATTCCTTGTCTATCCTCTATTACTATTTGGATCTTCATTCCTTGTCTATCCTCTCTATTATTTGGATCTTCATTCCTTGTCTATCCTCTATTATTATTTGGATCTTCATTCCTTGTCTATCCTCTATTACTATTTGGATCTTTCATTCCTTGTCTATCCTCTATTACTATTTGGATCTTCATTCCTTGTCTATCCTCTATTATTATTTGTCTATTCTATTATTATTTGATCTTCATTCCTTGTCTATCCTTATTATTTTTGGATCTTCATTCTTGTCTATCCTCTATTACTATTTGTCTATCCCCTCTATCTTCATTCCTTGTCTATCCTCTATTATTATTTGAATCTTCATTCCTTGTCTATCCTCTATTATTATTTGGATCTTCATTCCTTGTCTATTCTCTATTACTATTTGGATCTTCATTCCTTGTCTATCCTCTTCATTATTATTTGGATCTTCATTCCTTGTCTATCCTCTATTATTATTTGGATCTTCATTCCTTGTCTATCCTCTATTACCTATTTGGATCTTCATTCCTTGTCTATCCTCTATTATTATTTGATCTTCATTCCTTGTCTATCCTCTTCATTACTATTTGGATCTTCATTCCTTGTCTATCCTCTATTATTATTTGGATCTTCATTCCTTGTCTATCCTCTATTATTATTTGGATCTTCATTCCTTGTCTATCTCTATTATTATTTGGATCTTCATTCCTTGTCTATCTCTATATTTGGATCTTCATTCCTTGTCTATCCTCTATTATTATTTGGATCTTCATTTCCTTGTCTATCCTCTATTACTATTTGGATCTTCATTCCTTGTCTATCCTCTATTATTATTTGGTCTATCCTTCATTTCATTCCTTGTCTATCTCTATTTATTATTTGGATCTTCATTCCTTGTCTATCCTCTATTATTATTTGGATCTTCATTCCCTTGTCTATCCTCTATTACTATTTGGATCTTCATTCCTTGTCTATCCTCTATTATTATTTGGATCTCCATTCCTTGTCTATTCTCTATCTATTATTCTTGTCTGATCTTCATTCCTTGTCTATCCTCTTCATTCCTTGTCTATCCTCTATTACTATTTGGATCTTCATTCCTTGTCTATCCTCTATTATTATTTGGATCTTCATTCCTTGTCTATCCTCTATTACTATTTGGATCTTCATTCCTTGTCTATCCTCTATTATTATTTGGATCTTCATTCCTTGTCTATCCTCTATTACTATTTGGATCTTCATCTTCATTCCTTGTCTATCCTCTATTATTATTTGGATCTTCATTCCTTGTCTATCCTCTATTACTATTTGGATCTTCATTCCTTGTCTATCCTCTATTACTATTTGGATCTTCATTCCTTGTCTATTCTCTATTACTATTTGGATCTTCATTTGTCTATCCTCTATTATTATTTGGATCTTCATTCCTTGTCTATCCTCTATTATTATTTGGATCTTCATTTCCTTGTCTATCCTCTATTATTATTTGATCTTCATTCCTTGTCTATCCTCTATTATTATTTGGATCTTCATTCTTGTCTATCCTCTATTATTATTTGGATCTTCATTCCTTGTCTATCCTCTATTATTATTTGGATCTTCATTCTTGTCTATCCTCTATTACTATTTGGATCTTCATTCATTGTCCTTCTTATTATTATTTGATCTTCATTCCTTGTCTATTCTCTATTACTTTGGATCTTCATTCCTTGTCTATCCTCTATTATTATTTGATCTTCATTCCTTGTCTGTCCTCTATTATTTTTGATCTTCATTCCTTTTTGTCTTCATTCTTGTCTATCCTCTATTATATTTGATCTTCATTCCTTGTCTATCCTCTATTACTATTTGGATCTTCATTCTCTGTCTGTCCTCTATTATTATTTGGATCTTCATTCCTTGTCTATCCTCTATTATTATTTGGTCTATCTTCATTCCTTGTCTATCCTCTATTATTATTTGGTCTTCATTCCTTGTCTATTCTATTATTTGGATCTTCATTCCTTGTCTATCCTCTATTATTATTTGGATCTTCATTCCTTGTCTATCCTCTATTTATTTGGATCTTCATTCCTTGTCTATCCTCTATTACTATTTGGATCTTCATTCCTTGTCTATCCTCTATTATTATTTGGATCTTCATTCCTTGTCTATCCTCTATTACTATTTGGATCTTCATTCCTTGTCTATCCTCTATTATTATTTGGATCTTCATTCCTTGTCTATCCTCTATTATTATTTGGATCTTCATTCCTTGTCTATTCTCTATTACTATTTGGATCTTCATTCCTTGTCTATCCTCTATTTGGATCTTCATTCCTTGTCTATCCTCTATTATTATTTGGATCTTCATTCCTTGTCTATCTCTATTTTACTATTTGGATCTTCATTCCTTGTCTATCCTCTATTATTATTTGGATCTTCATTCCTTGTCTATCCTCTATTATTATTTGATCTTCATTCTTGTTCCTTGTCTATCCTCTATCCTATTATTTGGATCTTCATTCCTTGTCTATCCTCTATTATTTGATCTTCATTTGTCTATCCTCTATTATTATTTGGATCTTCATTCCTTGTCTCTATTACTATTTGGATCTTCATTCCTTGTCTATTCTTTGTCTATCTCTATTATTATTTGGATCTTCATTCCTTGTCTATCCTCTATTACTATTTGGATCTTCATTCCTTGTCTATCCTCTATTATATTTGGATCTTCATTCCTTGGATCTATCCTTTGTCTATTATTATTTGGATCTTCATTCCTTGTCTATCCTCTATTATTATTTGGATCTTCATTCTTTTGTTCATCCTCTATTACTATTTGGATCTTCATTCCTTGTCTAGTCTCTATTATTTTGGATCTTCATTCTTGTCTATTCCTCTATTACTATTTGGACCTTTCGGTTCATCCTTTTATTATTTGATCCCTTTGTCTATCCTCTATTATTATTTGATCTTCATTCCTTATTCATCCTTAATATTATTTGGATCTTTCATTCTCTGCTATCCTTCATTATTATTTTGGATCTCATTCTTTGTCTATTCTCTATTATTATTTGACTTTCCTGTCTATCCTCTATTATTATTTGGATCTTCATTCCTGTCTATCCTCTGTCATTATTTGGATCTTTCATTCTTGTCTATCCTATTATTATTTGGACCTCCATTCTTGTCTATCTCTATTACTATTTGATCTTTCGTTCCTTTGTTCATCCCTCTATTACTATTTGGATCTTCATTCCTTGTCTATCCTCTATTATTTTGGATCTTCATCTTTGGTCTATCCTCTATTATTATTTGGATCTCCATTCCTTGTCTATTCTCTATTATTATTTGATCTTCTTCATTCCTTTGGTTCATCCTTCTATTATTATTTGATCTTCATTCCTTGTTCATCCTCTCTTACCATTTTCTTTGGATCTTCATTCCTTGTCTATCCCTCTTTTATTATTTGATCTTCATTTTGTCTATCCTCTATTATTATTTGGATCTTTCATTCCTTGTCTATCCTCTATTACTATTTGGATCTTCATCCTCTGTGTCTATCCTCTATTATTATTTGGATCTTCATCTTCATTCCTTGTCTATTCTCTATTATTATTTGAATCTTCATTCCTTGTCTATCCTCTATTATTTGATCTTCATTCTTTGCTATCCTCTATTATTTGGATCTTCATTTCTTGTCTATCCTCTATTATTATTTAGATCTTCATTCCTTGTCTATTCTCTATTATCTATTTGATCTTCATTTCTTGTCTATCCTCCTTCATTCCTTGTCTATCCTCTATTATTATTTGGATCTTCATTCCTTGTCTATCCTCTATTATTTGAATCTTCATTTGTCCTATCCTCTATTATTATTTGATCTTCATTCCTTGTCTATTCTCTATTATTATTCCTTGTCTATCCTCTATTATTATTTGGATCTTCATTCCTTGTCTTCATTCTCTATTATTTCATTCTTGTCTATCTCCATTCCTTGTCTATCCTCTATTATTATTTGGATCTTCTATTCTATTATTATTTTGGGTCTTTGTTCTATCCTCTATTACTATTTGGATCTCCATTCCTTGTCTGTCTCTATTACTATTTGGATCTTCATTCCTTGTCTATCCTCTATGTGTTTGGATCTTCATTCCTTGTCTATCCTCTATTACTATTTGGATCTTCATTCCTTGTCTATCCTCTATTATTATTTGAATCTTCATTCCTTGTCTATCTCTATTATTATTTGGATCTATTATTACTATTTGGATCTTCATTCCTTGTCTATCCTCTAATATTATTTGAATCTTCCTCTAATACTATTTGATCTTCATTCCTTGTCTATCCTCTATTCCTTATTTGGATCTTCATTTGTCCTTCCTCTATGTGTTTGGATCTTCATTCCTTGTCTATCCTCTATTATTATTTGAATCTTCATTCCTTGTCTATCCTCTAATATTATTTGGATCTTCATTCCTTGTCTATTCTCTATCTTCATTCCTTGTCTATCCTCTAATATTATTTGGATCTTCATTCCTTGTCTATCCTCTATTATTATTTGGATCTTCATTCCTTGTCTATCCTCTATTTGGAATCTTCATTCCTTGTCTATCCTCTATTATTATTTGGATCTTCATTCCTTGTCTATCCTCTATTATTTGGATCTTCATTCTTGTCTATCCTCTATTATTATTTGGATCTTCATTCCTTGTCTATCCTCTATTATTATTTGGATCTTCATTCCTTGTCTATCCTCTATTATTATTTGGAATCTTCATTCTCCTTTATTATTTTTATCTATTTGTCTATCTATTACTATTTGAATCTTCATTCTTGTCTATCCTCTATTATTATTTGGATCTTCATTCCTTGTCTATCCTCTATTATTATTTGAATCTTCATTCCTTGTCTATCCTCTAATACTATTTGAATCTTCATTCCTTGTCTATCCTCTATTATTATTTGAATCTTCATTCCTTGTCTATCCTCTATTATTATTTGGATCTTCATTCCTTGTCTATCCTCTATTATTATTTGGATCTTCATTCCTTGTCTATCTCTATTATTTTTGAATCTTCATTCCTTGTCTATCCTCTAACCAACCTTTGAATCTTCATTTGTCATCCCTTTATTACCATTTGATCTTCATTCCTTGTCTATCCTCTATTACTATTTGGATCTTCATTCCTTGTCTATCCTCTATTATTATTTGGATCTTCATTTCCTTGTCTGTCCTCTATTATTATTTGGATCTTCATTCCTTGTCTGTCCTCTATTATTATTTGATCTTCATTCCTTGTCTGTCCTCTATTACTATTTGATCTTCATTCCTTGTCTATCCTCTATTACTGTTGGATCTTCATTCCTTGTCTATTCTCTCTATTACTATTTTGGATCTTCATTCCTTGTCTATCCTCTATTATTATTTGGATCTTCATTCCTTTGTCTATCCTCTATTACTATTTAGGATCTTCATTCCTTGTCTATCTCTATTATTATTTGATCTTCATTCTTGTCTATCCTCTATTATTATTTGGATCTTCATTCCTTGTCTATCCTCTATTATTATTTGAATCTTCATTCCTTGTCTATCCTCTATTTTGATATTATTTGGATCTTCATTCCTTGTCTATCCTCTATTATTTGGATCTTCATTCCTTGTCTATCCTCTATTATTATTTGGATCTTCATTCCTTGTCTATTCCTCTATTATTATTTTTGGATCTTCATTCTTTGTCTATCCTCTATTATTATTTGGATCTTCATTCCTTGTCTATTCTCTATTACTATTTGGATCTTCGTTCCTTGTCTGTCCTCTGTTACTATTTGGATCTTCATTCCTTGTCTATCCTCTATTACTATTTGGATCTTCATTCCTTGTCTATCCTCTATTATTATTTTGGATCTTCATTCCTTGTCTATCCTCTATTACTATTTGGATCTTCATTCCTTGTCTATCCTCTATTATTATTTGGATCTTCATTTTCTTGTCTATCCTCTATTACTATTTGGATCTTCATTCCTTGTCTATCCTCTATTATTATTTGATCTTCATTCCTTGTCTGTCCTCTTATTATTTGATCTTCATTCCTTGTCTATTCTCTATTACTATTTGATCTTCATTCCTTTGTCTATCCTCTATTATTATTTTGATCTCTTCATTCCTTGTCTATTCTCTATTATTATTTGATCTTCATTCCTTGTCTATCCTCTATTACTATTTGAATTTTCATTCCTTGTCTATCCTCTATTATTATTTGGATATTCATTCATTCCTTGTCTATCCTCTATTATTATTTGGATCTTCATTCCTTGTCTATCCTCTATTACTATTTGGATCTTCATTTCCTTGTCTATCCTATTATTATTTTGGATCTTCATTCCTTCTCCTCCTCTATTATTATTTGGATCTTCATTCCTTGTCTATCCTCTATTACTTATTTGAATCTTCATTCCTTGTCTATCCTCTCTAATTTATTTGGATCTTCATTTCCTTGTCTATCCCTCTATTATTATTGGATCTTCATTCCTTGTCTATCCTCTATTATTTTGAATCTTCATTCCTTGTCTATCCTCTATTATTTTTGGATCTTCATTCCTTGTCTATCCTCTATTACTATTTGGATCTTCATTCCTTGTCTATCCTCTAATATTATTTGGATCTTCTATCCTCTATTATTATTTGGATCATTCCTTGTCTATTCTCTGTACTATTTGGATCTTCATTCCTTGTCTATCCTCTCTAACCCTATTTGGATCTCCATTTCCTTGTCTGTCCTCTATTACTATTTGGATCTTCATTTCCTTGTCTATCTCTATTACTATTTGTCTTCATTCCTTGTCTATCCTCTGTTATTTGGATCTTCATTCCTTGTCTATTCTCTATTACTATTTGGATCTTCATTCCTTGTCTATCCTCTATTTATTATTTGGATCTTCATTCCCTTGTCTATTCTCTAATATTATTTGGATCTTCATTCCTTGTCTATCCTCTATTTGGATCTTCATTTCCTTGTCTCCTCTGTATTATTTGGATCTTCATTCCTTGTCTATCCTCTATTATTTGGATCTCCATTCCTTGTCTATTCTCTCTATTCTTTTGGATCTTCATTCTTGTCTATCCTCTATTATTATTTGGATCTTCATTCCTTGTCTATCCTCTATTATTTGGATCTTCATTCCTTGTCTATCTCTGTACTATTTAGATCTTCATTTCCTTGTCTCTATTCTTCATTCCTTGTCTCCTCTATTATTATTTGGATCTCCTCTTTGTCTATTCTATTACTATTTGATCTTCATTCCTTGTCTATCTCTAATATTATTTGAATCTTCATTCCTTGTCTATCCTCTATTATTATTTGGATCTTCCTTGTCTATCCTCTATTACTATTTTGGATCTTCATTCCTTGTGCTTCCTCTATATTTTGAATCTCCATTCCTTGTCTATCCTCTATTACTATTTGGATCTTCATTTCTATCCTCTAATATTATTTGGATCTTCATTCCTTGTCTACCTCTTCATTCCTTGTCTATCCTCTATTACTATTTATTTGAATCTTCATTCCCTTGTCTATCCTCTATTATTTGATTTGGATCTTCATTCCTTGTCTATCCTCTATTATTATTTGAATCTTCATTCTTGTCTATCTCTCTATTATTTGGATCTTCATTCTTGTCTATTCTCTATTACTATTTGGATCTTCATTCCTTGTCTATCCTCTATTATTATTTGATATCTATTCCTTGTCTATCCTCTGTATTATTATTTGGATCTTCATTCCTTGTCTATCCTCTATTTATTCCTTGTCTATCTCTATTATTATTTGATCTTCATTCCTTGTCTATCCTCTATTATTATTTGGATCTTCATTCCTTGTCTATCCTCTATTACTATTTGAATCTTCATTCCTTGTCTATCCTCTATTATTATTTGGATCTTCATTCCTTGTCTATCCTCTATTATTTTGATCTTCATTCCTTGTCTATCCTCTATTATTATTTGGATCTTCATTCCTTGTCTATCCTCTATTATTATTTGGATCTTCATTCCTTGTCTTCTCTATTACTATTTGGATCTTCATTCCTTGTCTATCCTCTATTACTATTTGAATCTTCATTCCTTGTCTATTCTCTGTACTATTTGGATCTTCATTCCTTGTCTATCCTCTATTATTATTTGGATCTTCATTCCTTGTCTATCCTCTAATATTATTTGGATCTTCATTCCTTGTCTATCTTCTATTCCATTGATCTATTCTCTATTACTATTTTGGATCTTCATTCCTTGTCTATCCTCTATTATTATTTGGATCTTCATTCCTTGTCTATCCTCTATTACTATTTGATCTTTGTTCCTTCATTCCTATTCTCTGTCTATCTTCATTCTTGTCTATCCTCTATTACTATTTGGATCTTCATTTCCTTGTCTATCCTCTAATATTATTTGGATCTTCATTCCTTGTCTATCCTCTATTTATTTGGATCTTCCATTCTTTTCTATCCTCTATTATTTGGATCTTCATTCCTTGTCTATCCTCTATTATTTTTGGATCTTCCTTGTCTATTCTCTATTATTATTTGGATCTTCATTCCTTGTCTATCCTCTATTATTATTTGGATCTTCATTCCTTGTCTATCCTCTCTATTTGGATCTTCATTCCTTGTCTGATCTTCATTCCTTGTCTATCCTCTGTTTGGATTATTTGGATCTTCATTTCCTTGTCTGTCTATCCTCTATTAATATATTTGGATCTTCATTCCTTGTCTATCCTCTATTACTATTTGAATCTTCATTCTGTACTTTTTGGTCTTCATCCTTGTCTATCCTCTATTATTTTGGATCTTCATTCCTTGTCTATCTTGTCTATTTGGATCTTCATTCCTTGTCTATCCTCTATTTGTTGGATCTCCATTCCTTGTCTATTCTCTGTTACTTGTCTTCATCCTGTCTATCCTCTATTACTATTCTTGTTCCTTGTCTATCCTCTCTTCATTCCCTTGTCTATCCTTGTCCTCTATTACTATTTGAATCTTCATTCCTTGTCTATCCTCTATTATTATTTGGATCTTCGTGTGTCCTCCTCTATTACTATTTTGGATCTTCATTCCTTGTCTGTCCTCTTTTTTACTATTTGGATCTTCATTTTGTCTATTCTCTATTACTATTTGAATCTTCATTCCTTGTCTATCCTCTCTATTACTTCATTCCTTGTCTCCTCCTCTATTATTTGAATCTTCATTTTGTCTATCCTCTAACCTATTTGTCTTCATTCCTTGTCTATTCTAATATTATTTGATCTTCATTCCTTGTCTATTCTATTACTTTTGTCTTCATTCCTCTATTCTACTATTTGGATCTTCATTTCCTTGTCTATTCTCTGTACTTTTGGATCTTCATTCCTGGATCTTCATTCCTTGTCCTCTAATATTATTTGGATCTTCATTCCTTGTATAATTTTGGATCTTCATTCCTTGTCTATCCTCTATTATTATTTGAATCTTCATTCCTTGTCTATCCCTCTATTATTATTTAGTCTTCATTCCTTGTCCCATCCTCTGTATTATTTGAATCTTCATTCCCTTGTCTATCCTCTATTATTATTTGGTCTTCATTTCCTTGTCTATCCTCTGGCCAGTATTTGGTCTTCATTCCTTGTCTGTCCTCTATTATTATTTTGGTCTACATTTCCTTGTCTGTCCTCTGTTACTATTTTGGATCTTTGTGTCCCTTTATTCCTTGTCTATTCTCTATTACTATTTGAATCTTCATTCCTTGTCTATTCTCTATGTATTTGGATCTTCATTCTTGTCTATCCTCTATTATTATTTGGATCTTCATTCCTTGTCTATCCTCTATTATTTTGAATTTCATTCCTTGTCTATCCTCTATTTATTTGGATCTTCATTCCTTGTCTATCCTCTATTATTATTTGGATCTTCATTCCTTGTCTATTCTCTATTATTATTTGGATCTTCATTCTTGTCTATCCTCTATTATTATTTGGATCTTCATTCTTGTCTATCCTCTATTACTATTTGGATCTTCATTCCTTGTCTATCCTCTATTATTATTTGGATCTTCATTCCTTGTCTATCCTCTATTATTATTTGGATCTTCATTCCTTGTCTATCTCTATTATTATTTGGATCTTCATTCCTTGTCTATCCTCTATTATTGGGATCTTCATTCCTTGTCTATCCTCTATTATTATTTGGATCTTCATTCCTTGTCTATCCTCTATTATATTTGGATCTTCATTCTTGTCTATCCTCTATTATTATTTGGATCTTCATTCCTTGTCTATCCTCTATTATTATTTGGATCTTCATTCCTTGTCTATCCTCTATTACTATTTGGATCTTCATTCCTTGTCTATCCTCTATTACTATTTGGATCTTCATTCCTTGTCCTCCTCTATTGTTGGATCTTCATTCCTTGTCTATCCTGTACTATTTTTGGATCTTCATTCCTTGTCTATTCTCTATTATTATTTGAATCTTCATTCCTTGTCTATCCTCTATTATTATTTGGATGTCTTCATTCCTTGTCTATCCTCTATTATTATTTGGATCTTCATTTCTTGTCTATCCTCTATTACTATTTGGATCTTCATTCCTTGTCTCCTCTATTACTATTTGGATCTTCATTCCTTGTCTATCCTCTATTATTTAGATCTTCATTCCTTGTCTATCCTCTATTATTATTTGAATCTTCATTCCTTGTCTATCCTCTATTATTATTTGAATCTTCATTCTTTGTCTATCCTCTGTCCTCTATTATTTGGATCCTTGTCTATTCTCTATGTCTTCGTCCCTTGTCTATTCTCTATTACTATTTGAATCTTCATTCCTTGTCTGTTCTCTATTACTATTTGAGTCTTCATTCCTTGTCTATCCTCTATTATTATTTGGATCTTCATTCCTTGTTTTGACTCTCTAACCCTATTTGGATCTTCGTTCCTTGTCTATTCTCTATTATTATTTGGATGCTTCATTCCTTCCTCCTCTCTATTATTATTTGGATCTTCATTTCCTCTCTGTCCTCTATTATTTGGATCTTCATTCCTTGTCTATCCTCTATTATTCCTTGTTTATTCTCTATTACTATTTGGATCTTCATTCCTTGTCTATCCTCTATTATTATTTGGATCTTCATTCCTTGTCTATTCTCTATTATTATTTGGATCTTCATTCCTTGTTTATTCTCTATTATTATTTGGATCTTCATTCTTGTCTATTCTCTATTATTTAGATCTTCATTTCCTTGTCTATCCTCTAATATTTGAGTCTTCATTCCTTGTCTATCCTCCTCTATTATTATTTGGATCTTCATTCCTTGTCCTATCTCTATTATTATTTGGATCTTCATTCCTTGTCTATCCTGTCTTATTATTTGGATCTTCATTCCTATTTGAATCTTCATTTCCTTGTCTATCCTCTATTATTATTTGGGTCTTCATTTTGTCTATCCTCTGTCCTTTTGGATCTTCATTGCTCTATTATTATTTTGAATCTTCATTCCTTGTCTATTCTCTCTATTACTATTTTGTCTATCTTCTATTTTGGATCCTTCTTGTCTATCCTCTATTATTATTTGGATCTTCATTCCTTGTCTATCCTCTCTATTATTTGGATCTTCTATTTCCTTGTCTATCCTCTCTATTTGGATCTATTCTTGTCTATCCTCTACTATTTGGATCTTCATTCGCTTGTCTCCTCTATTATTATTTGGATCTTCATCTTATTATTCTATTTTCTTTGGATCTTCATTCCTTGTCTATCCTCTATTACTATTTGGATCTTCATTCCTTGTCCTGTCCTCTGTATTATTTGGATCTACATTCCTCTTCATTCCTTGTCTATTCTCTATTATTATTTGGATCTTCATTCCTTGTCTATCCTCTATTATTATTTGGATCTTCATTCCTTGTCTATCCTCTTATTATTTGATTTCATTCCTTGTCTATCCTCTGTCTTCTTCATTTGTTCATTCCTTGTTCTCCTCTATTATTATTTGGATCTTCATTCCTTGTCTATCCTCTATTATTATTTGATCTTCATTCCTTGTCTATTCTCTATTATTATTTGGATCTTCATTCCTTGTCTATTCTCTATTATTATTTGGATCTTCATTCCTTGTCTATCCTCTATTATTATTTGAATCTTCATTCTTTGTCTATTCTCTATTATTGATTTTGGATCTTCATTCCTTTGTCTATCCTCCTATTATTATTTGATCTTCATTCCTTGTCTATCCTCTGTATTATTTAGATCTTTATTCCTTGTCTATCCTCTATTACTATTTGGATCTTCATTCTTGTCTATCTCTTCTTTCCTTGTCTATTCTCTATTACTATTTGAATCTTCATTCCTTGTCTATCCTCTATTATTTTGGATCTTCATTCCTTGTCTATTCTCTATTATTTAGATCTTCATTCCTTGTCTATCCCCTATTATTATTTGGATCTTCATTCCTTGTCTATCCTCTATTATTATTTGGATCTTCATTTCCTTGTCTATCCTCTATTATTGTTGATTTTCATTCCTTGTCTGTCCTCTGTATCTTCATTCCTTGTCTATCCTCTGTGTGTTTAGATCTATTTGGATTATTATTTAGTCTTCATTCCTTGTCTATCCTCTATTATTATTTGGATCTTCATTCCTTGTCTATTCTATTACTATTTGGATCTTCATTCCTTGTCTATCCTCTATCTCTATTACTATTTGGATCTTCATTCTTGTCTATCCTCTATTGTTAATTTGGATCTTCATTCCTTGTCTATCCTCTCCTTACTATTTGGATCTTCATTCCTTGTCTATTTAGATCTCTTCCTTGTCTCTCTATACTATTTGGATCTTCATTCCTTGTCTATTCTCTTATTATTTGAATCTTCATTCCTTGTCTATTCTCTATTACTATTTTGGATCTTCATTCCTTGTCTATCCTCTATTATTTGGATCTTCATTCCTTGTCTATCTCTATTATTATTTGGATCTTCATTTCTCTCCCCTTGTCTATCCTCTATTATCCTATTTAGTCTTCATTCCCTTGTCTTTATTTCTCTATTACTATTTGGATCTTCATTTCTTGTCTATCCTCTATTATTAATTTTGTCTATCCTCTATTATTATTTGAATCTTCATTCCTTGTCTATCCTCTATTCTATTTGGTCTTTGTTTCTTGTCTATCCTCTATTTTATTTGAATCTTCATTCCTTGTCTATCTCTATTATTATTTGGATCTTCATTCCTTGTCTATCCTCTATTTTGAATCTTCATTTTGGAATCTTCATTCCTTTGTCTATTCTCTATTACTATTTGGATCTTCATTCCTTGTCTATTCTCTATTATTAACGATCTTCATTCCTTGTCTATCCTCTTACTATTTGGATCTTCATTCCTTGTCTCTCTATTATTATTTGGATCTTCATTCCTTGTCTATCCTCTATTATTTGGCCCCGGATCTTCATTCTATTATTGTTGAATCTTGTCCCTATCCTCTATTATTATTTGGATCTTCATTCCTTGTCCTCTCTATCTTCTTCTTGTCCTCCTCTATTATTATTTGGATCTTCATTCCTTGTCTATCCTCTATTATTATTTGGTCTTCATTCCTTGTCTATCCTCTATTATTTTTGATCTTCATTCCTTGTCTATCTTCATTCCTTGTCTATCCTCTATTATTATTTGGATCTTCATTCCTTGTCTTCATTCTCTATTATTATTTCCTTGTCTATCTTCATTTCCTTGTCTGTCCTCTATTATTTGGATCTTCATTCTTGTCATCCTCTATTATTATTTGGATCTTCATTCCTTGTCTATCCTCTATTTCTTCATTCCTTGTCTATCCTCTATTATTATTTGGATCTTCATTCCTTCCTTGTCTATCCTCTATTATTATTTGAATCTTTATTCTTGTCCTCCTCTGTGTGTTAGATCTTCATTTTCCTTGTCTATCCTCTATTATTATTTGGATCTTCATTTCTTGTCTATCCTCTATTATTTGGATCTTCATTCCTTGTCTATCTCTATTACTATTTGGATCTTCATTCCTTGTCTATCCTCTATTATTATTTGGATCTTCATTCCTTGTCTATCCTCTATTATTTGGATCTTCATTCCTTGTCTATCCTCTATTATTATTTGGATCTTCATTCCTTGTCTATCCTCTATTATTATTTGGATCTTCATTCCTTATTACTATTTGTCTATCCTCTATTATTTTGGATCTTCATTCCTTGTCTATCCTCTATTATTATTTGGATCTTCATTCCTTGTCTATCCTCTATTATTATTTGGATCTTCATTCCTTGTCTATCCTCTATTATTATTTGAATCTTCATTCCCTTGTCTATCCTCTATTATTATTTGGATCTTCATTCCTTGTCTATCCTCTATTATTATTTGAATCTTCATTCTTATCTATCTCTATTATTTTGATCTTTGTTCCTTGTCTATCCTCTATTGTTTAGTCTTCATTCCTTGTCTATTCTCTATTTTTGAATCTTCATTCCTTGTCTATCCTCTATTTTATCTTGTTCCTTGTCTATCCTCATTCCTTGTCTTCATTCTTGTCTATCCTCTACTATTATTTAGTCTTCATTCCTTGTCTATCCTCTATTATTATTTGGATCTTCATTCCTTGTTTATTCTCTGTACTATTTGGATCTTCGTTCCCTTGTCTATCCTCTATTATTATTTGGATCTTCATTTCCTATCCTCTAGCCTCCTTGTCTATTATTATTTGGATCTTCATTCCTTGTCTGTCTCTATTCTATTTGAATCTTCATGGTCTCTCCTCTGTACTATTTGGATCTTCATTCCTTGTCTATCCTCTATTATTATTTAGATCTTCATTTCCTATCTCTATTATTATTTGGATCTTCATTCCTTGTCTGTCCTCTATTACTATTTGGATCTTCTTCATTTCCTTCCTTCTATCCTCTATTATTATTTGGATTTCATTCTTGTCTATTCTCTATTACTATTTGGATCTTCGTGTGTCTATCCTCTATTATTTGGATCTTCATTCCTTGTCTATCCTCTAACTGTATTTGGATCTTCATTTCCTTGTCTATCACCTCTATTGTGTTGGATCTTCATTTCTTGTATTTGGATCTTCTCTGTTATTATTTTGGATCTTCATTTCCTTGTCTATCCTCTTGCTATTTGGATCTTCATTCCTTGTTCTATTTGGATGCTTCTGTACTATTTGGATCTTCATTCCTTGTCTGTCCTCTATTATTTTGGATCTTCATTTCCTTGTCTATTTGGATCTTCATTCCTTGTCTATCCTCTATTATTATTTGGATCTTCATTTTGTCCTCTGTCTATTCTCTTGTCTGTTCTCTACTTATTTGGATCTTCATTTCCTTGTCTATCCTCTGTTTGTTGGATCTTCATTCCTTGTCTATCCTCTGTATCTTCGTCCTCTATTACTATTTGGATCTTCATTCTCTATTCTCTGTACTATTTGGATCTTCATTCCTTGTCTTCTCTATATTTTTGGATCTTGTCTATCCTCTAT
Source organism: Acanthosepion pharaonis (assembly GCA_903632075.3). NCBI lineage: Eukaryota > Metazoa > Mollusca > Cephalopoda > Sepiida > Sepiidae > Acanthosepion > Acanthosepion pharaonis. Next base: position 1,635,111 of record CAHIKZ030002035.1, on the reverse strand, counting down.
TATTATTTGGATCTTTATTCTTTCTATCCTCTATTATTATTTTGGATCTTCATTTCCTTGTCTATCTCTAATATTATTTGGATTTCGTTCTTGTCTATCACCTCTTCTTTCGTCTATCCTCTATACTTTTGGATTTCATTCCTCCTTCTCTATTATTATTTGGATCTTCATTCCTTGTCTATTCTCTGTACTATTTGGATCTTCATTCCTTGTCTATCCTCTATTATTATTTGGATCTTCATTCTTGTCTATTCTCTATTATTACTATTTGGATCTTCATTCCTTGTCTATCCTCTATTATTATTTGGATCTTCATTCCTTGTCTATCCTCTATTATTATTTGGATCTTCATTTCCTTGTCTATCCTCTATTATTATTTGGATCTTCATTTTCCTTTATCTATCCTCTATTATTATTTGGATCTTCATTCCTTGTCTATCCTCTATTACTATTTGGATCTTCGTTCCTTGTCCTCCTCTATTATTTGGATCTTTGTTCCTTGTCTATTCTCTATCCTTTTGGATCTTCATTCCTTGTTTATCCTCTATTATTTGGATCTTCATTCCTTGTCTATCCTCTATTTGGATTTGTTCCTTGTCTATCCTCTATTATTATTTGGTTCATTCTTCTATCCTCTATTACTATTTGGATCTTCCTTTCTATCCTCTATTATTATTTTGGATCTATCCTTTTCTGTACTATTTTGGTCTTCATTTTCCTTGTCTATTCTCTCTATTACTATTTGATCTTCATTCCTTGTCTATCCTCTAATATTATTTGAATCTTCATTCCTTGTCCTGTCCTCTATTATTATTTGGATCTTCATTCCTTGTCTATTCTCTATTACTATTTGGATCTTCATTCCTTGTCTATTCTCTATTACTATTTGGATCTTCATTTCCTTGTCTATTCTCTGTACTATTTTGGATCTTCATTCCTTGTCTATCCTCTATTATTATTTGGATCTTCATTCCTTGTCTATCCTCTATTATTGTTGGATCTTCATTCCTTGTCTATCCTCTATTATTTGGATCTTCATTTCCTTGTCTATCCTCCTAACCACTATTTTGGATCTTCATTTCCTTGTCTATCCTCTATTATTATTTGGATCTTCATTTCTTGTCTATCCTCTATTATTATTTTGGATCTTCATTCCTTGTCTATCCTCTATTACTATTTGGATCTTCATTCCTTGTCTATTCTCTATTGTTATTTTGGATCTTCATTCCTTGTCTATCCTCTATTATTATTTGGATCTTCATTCCTTGTCTATCCTCTATTATTATTTGGATCTTCATTCCTTGTCCTCCTCTATTTACTTTTGGATCTTCATTCCTTGTCTATCCTCTATTATTATTTGGATCTTCATTCCTTGTCTATTCTCTATTACTATTTGGATATTCATTCTTGTCTATCCTCTATTGTATTTGGATCTTCATTCCTTGTCTGTTCTCTATTATTATTTTGGATCTTCATTCCTTGTCTATCCTCTATTATTATTTGGTTTATTCTCTATTACTGGCCCGAATCTTCATTCTTGTCTATCTCTATTATTATTTGGATCTTCATTCCTTGTCTATTCTCTATTACTATTTGGATCTTCATTCCTTGTCTTCATCCTCTATTTATTACTATTTGGATCTTCATTCCTTGTCTATCCTCTATTATTATTTGGATCTTCATTCCTTGTCTCCTGTTACTCTTCATTCTTGTCTGTCTCTATTATTATTTGGATCTTCATTCCTTGTCTATCCTCTATTATTATTTGGATCTTCTATTCTATTAACTTGTCTTCATTTCTCTATTATTATTTGGATCTTCCTTATTCCTTGTCTATTCCCTCTATTACTTATTTGGATCTTCATTCCTTATATTCCTTGTCTATCCTCTATTCTCTATTACTATTTGGATCTTCATTCCTTGTCTATCCTCTATTATTATTTGGATCTTCATTCTTGTCTATCCTCTAATCTTCATTGGATCTTTATTCTGTATTATTTAGATCTTCATTCACTTGTCTATCCTCTGGATCTTCATTCCTTGTCTATCCTCTATTATTATTTGGATCTTCATTCCTTGTCTATCCTCTATTATTTGAATCTTCATTCCTTGTCTATCCTCTATTACTATTTGGATCTTCATTCCTTGTCTATCCTCTATTGATTGTTGGATCTTCATTCCTTGTCTATTCTGTGTATTATTTGGAGTCTTCATTGCTTGTCTGTCCTCTATTACTATTTGGTCTTCATTTCCTTGTCTGTCCCTCTATTATTATTTGGTCTTTATTTCCTTGTCTATTCTCTCTTACTATTTAGTCTTCATTTCCTTGTCTATCCTCTGTATTATTTGAATCTTCATTCTTGTCTATTCTCTGTACTATTTGAATCTTCATTCCTTGTACATCCTCTATTATTTGAATCTTCATTCCTTGTCTATCCTCTATTACTATTTGATCTTCATTTCCTTGTTGTCTATTATTATTTGAATCTTCATTCCTTGTATTATTTTTGGATCTTCATTCCTTGTTCATCCTCTATTACTATTTGGATCTTTCATTTCCTTGTCTATCCCTCTATTATTTGAATCTTCATTCCTTGTCTATTCTCTGTACTATTTGGATCTTTCATTCCTTGTCTATCCTCTGTATTGTTTGATCTTCATTCCTTGTCTATCCTCTGTGTTTTGAATCTTCATTCCTTGTCCCTTCTATTATTATTTGAATCTTCATTCCCTTGTCTGTCCTCTATTATTATTTTGAATCTTCATTTCCTTGTCTATCCTCTATTATTATTTTGTCTTCATTCCTTGTCTGTCCTCTGTGTATTTGAGTCTTCATTCCTTGTCTATCCCTCTTGTATTTTGATCTTCATTCCTTGTCTATCCTCTATTATTATTTGAGATCTTCATTCCTTGTCTATCCTGTGTATTTAGTCTTCATTGTCTATTCTCTATTATTATTTTGCGTCTTCATTTCCTTGTCTATCCTCTGTATTATTTGAATCTTCATTTCCTTGTCTATTCTCTATTATTATTTGAATCTTCATTCCTTGTCTATCTCTATTATTATTTGGATTCTTTCATCTCTCTTGTCCACTATCCTTCTATTACTATTTGGATCTTCATTTCCTTGTCTATTCTCTATTACTATTTGGATTCCTTTCATTCCTTTGTCTATCCTTGTCCTCCTCTACTATTTGAGATTCATTCCTTGTCTATCCTCTGTATTATTATTTCATTTTGTCTATTCTCTGTACATTCCTTTTTGTCTGTCCTCTATTACTTCATTTGTCTGACCACTATTTATCTTCATTTTGTCTATCCTCTATTATTATTTGAATCTTCATTCATTGTCTATTCTCAGCCCACTATTTTGGTTGATTCTTTCATTCCTTGTCTTCATTCCCTGTCCTCTATTACTATTTGATCTTCATTTCCTTGTCTATCCTCTTCTAATTTCATTTCATTGGATCTAACCCCACTATTTGTTTCATTTCCTTGTCTATTCTCTATTACTATTTGATCTTCATTTCCTTTGTCTCCTCCTCTATTATTTGATTATTTGATCTTCATTTGAGTCTTTATTTCATTCTCTATTACTATTTGGACTTCATTTCCTTGTCCCCTCCCTCCCCACTATTTGGATCCTCATTTCCTTTGTCTATCCTCTGTATTATTTTTGATCTTCATTCCTTTGTCTGTTCTCTATTACTATTTGATCTTCATTCCTTTTCTGTCCTCTGTTTATTATTTGAATCTTCATTCCTTGTCTGTCCATCCTAATATTATTTGGATGTTTCATTTCCTTGTCTGTCCTCCTATTATTTGATCTTTCATTTCCTTGTCTATCCTCTATTATTATTTGATCTTCATTCCTTGTCTATCCTCTATTGTTTTTGATCTTCATTCCTTTGTCTATTCCTATTTTATCTTCATTTGTCTGTCCTCTTCATTTGCTCTTCTTGTCTATTCTCTATTATTATTTGGATCTTCATTCCTTGTCTGTCCTCTATTACTATTTTGAATCTTCATTCCTTGTCTATCCTCTATTATTATTTTTGGATCTTCATTCCTTGTCTATTCTCTATTACTATTTGAATCTTCATTCCTTGTCTATCCTCTATTACTATTTGAATCTTCATTCCTTGTCTATCCTCTCTTATTATTTGAATCTTCATTCCTTGTCTATCCTTACTATTTGACTATTTTGTTCATCTTCATTCCTTGTCTTGTTCATCCTCTATTATTATTTGATCTTCATTCCTTGTCTGTCCTCTATTATTATTTGGATCTTCATTTCCTTGTCTATCCTCTATTATTATTTGGATCTTCATTTCCTTGTCTATCCTCTGTTATTATTTGGATCTTCATTTCCTTGTCTATTCTCTGTATTTCATTTGATCTCTTCATTCCTTGTCTTATTTGTCCTCTGTACTATTTGGATCTTCATTCCTTGTCTATCCTCTGTGTTTTCATTTGTCTACCCTTTGTGTGTTATTTCATTTGCTTGTCTATCCTCTATTATTATTTGATCTTCATTCCTTGTCTGTTCCTCCTTTTTATTTGATCTTCATTTCCCTTTTGTCTATCCTCTATTATTATTTGGATCTTCATTCCTTGTCTATCCTCTATTATTATTTGGATCTTCATTTGTCTATCCTCTATTATTATTTGATCTTCATTTCCTTGTCTGTCCCCTAATTATTATTTGATCTTCATTCCTTGTCTATCCTCTATTATTATTTTAGACTTTATTTCCTTGTCTATCCTCTATTACTATTTTGGATCTTCATTCCTTGTCTATCTCTATTATTATTTTATCTTCATTCCTTTTGTCTATTCTCTATTATTATTTGATCTTTCATTCCTTGTCTTTATTTCTTATTTTATTCTCTATTACTATTTGATCTTCATTCTTGTCTATCCCTCTGTGTATTTATTTGATCTTCATTCCTTTTGTCTATCCTCTATTATTTTATTTCATTCCTTGTCTAATGTATTCTTCATTTTGTCTGTCCTCTGTATTACTTTTGGATCTTCATTCCTTGTCTGTCCTCTGTATTATTTTGATTTCATTCCTTGTCTGTTCTATATTATTATTTGATCTTCATTCCTTTGTCTATTCTCTCATTACTATTTGATCTTCATTCCTTGTCTATCCTCTATTATTATTTGGATCTTTCATTCCTTGTCTATCCTTTCTATTATTTGATCTTTCATTCCTTGTTCATCTCATTATTATTTCATGGATCTTTCATTCCTTGTCTATTCTCTATTACTATTTGGATTTTCATTCCTGTCTATCCTTCTATTATTATTTGGATCTTCATTCCTTTTATCTATCTCTCTATTATTATTATTTGATCTTCATTCCTTTGTCTATCTCTATTATTATTTGATCTTCATTCCTTGTCTATTCTCTATTACTATTTGATCTTTCATTCCTTGTTCATCCTCTATTATTTGATCTTTATCTATTCATCCTCTATTATTTGAATCTTCATTCCTTGTCTATCCTCTATTATTATTTTAGATCTTCTATTTCTTGTCTATCCTCTATTTATTATTTGAATCTTTGTTACTATTATATTTTGATCTTCATTCCTTGTCTATCCTCTATTATTTTGGATCTTCATTTCCTTGTCTATCCTCTATTATTATTTGGATCTTCATTTCCTTGTCAATCCTCTATTATTATTTGGATCTTGTTCCTTGTCTATCCTCTATTATTATTTGGATCTTCATTCCTTGTCTATCTCTGTACTATTTGGATCTTCATTCCTTTGTCTATCCTCTATTATTATTTTTGGATCTTCATTTCCTTTGTCTATCCCATTATTATTTGATCTTCATTCTTGTCTGTCCTCTATTATTATTTGATCTTCATTCCTTGTCCTCCTCTATATTATTTGGATCTTCATTCCTTGTCTATCCTCTATTATTATTTGGATCTTCATTCCTTGTCTATCTTCTCTATTATTATTTGATCTTCATTCCTTGTCTATCCTCTATTATTATTTGATCTTCATTTCTTGTCTATTCTCTATATTATTTGATCTTTCATTCTTGTCTATCCTCTATTATTATTTGACTCTTCATTCCTTGTCTATCTCTATTATTATTTCTGATCTTCATTCCTTTTAGTCTATCTCTATTATTATTTGGATCTTTATTCCTTGTTCATCTCTATTATTATTTGATCTTTCATTCCTTGTTCTTGTCTATTACTATTTCTGATCTTCATTCCTTGTCTATCCTCTATTGTGTTGGATCTTCATTCCTTATCCTCTATGCTATTTGGATCTTCTGTCCTTGTCTATCCTCTATTATTATTTTGGATCTTCATTCCTTGTCTATCCTCTTGCTATTTGAATCTTCATTCCTTGTCTCTCCTTGTGTATTTGGATCTTTTCCTTCCTTGTCTATTCTCTGTACTATTTGGATCTTCATTCCTTGTCTATCCTCTATTATTATTTGGATCTTCATTTCCTTGTCCTTCTCTATTACTATTTGAATCTATTTGGATCTTCATTCCTTGTCTATCCTCTATTATTATTTGGATCTTCCATTCCTTGTCTATCCTCTGTTACTATTTGGATCTTCATTCCTTGTCTATCTCTATTACTATTTGAATCTTCATTCCTTGTCTATCCTCTATTACTATTTGATCTTCATTCCTTGTCTATCCTCTGTTATTATTTGGATCTTCATTCCTTGTCTATCCTCTATTACTATTTGGATCTTCATTCCTTGTCTATTCTCTTATTATTTGGATCTTCATTCCTTGTCTATCCTCTATTATTATTTGGATCTTCATTCCTTGTCTATCCTCTATTATTTTTGGATCTTTATTCTTGTCTATCCTCTATTATTATTTTGGATCTTCATTCTTGTCTATCCTCTATTATTATTTGGATCTTTGTTCTTGTCTATCCTCTGGCCTATTCTTTGGATCTTCATTCCTTCGCTCCTTCTCTATTACCTTTGGATCTTCATTCCTTGTCTGTCTCTATTATTATTTGGATCTTCATTCCTTGTCTATTCTCTGTACTATTTGGATCTTCATTCCTTGTCTATCCTCTATTATTATTTGGATCTTCATTCTTGTCTATTCTCTATTATTCCTTGTCTGTCCTCTACTATTTGGATCTTCATTCCTTGTCTATCCCTCTATTATTATTTGGATCTTCATTTCCTTGTCTATCCTCTATTCATTATCCTCTATTACTTCTTTGGATCTTCATTCCTTGTCTATCCTCTATTATTTGCATTTTCATTCCTTGTCTATCCTCTATTACTATTTGATCTTCATTCCTTGTCTATCCTATTATTTGGATCTTCATTTCCTTGTCTATCCCTCTATTATTATTTGATCTTTCTCTGTTACTATTTCTATCCTTGTCTATCCTCTATTTGATCTTTCATTCCTTTGTCTATCCTCTATTATTATTTGGATCTTCATTCCTTGTCTATCCTCTATGTGTTTGATCTTTCATTCCTTTTGTCTAACCTCTATTATTATTATTTGGATCTTTCATTCCTTGTCTATCCTCTGTTACTATTTGGATCTTCATTCCTTGTCTATCCTCTATTATTATTTTAGATCTTCATTTCCTTGTCTATCTCTATTATTATTTGATCTTCATTCCTTTTCTATCCTCTCTATTACTTGATTTAATCTTTCTTGTTTGTCTATCCTCTATTATTTGATCTTCATTTCCTTGTCTATCCTCTATTATTTGGATCTTTTCCTTTTGTCTATCCTCTGTTATTATTTGGATCTTCATTCCTTGTCTATTCTCTATTTTGGATCTTCATTTTGTCTATCCTTCTATTATTCCTTGATCTTCATCTCTATCCTCTATTATTTGATCTTTCATTCCTTGTCTATCCTCTATTTTTGATCTTCATTTAGTCTATCCTTCTATTTGATCTTCATTCCCTTTTGTCTATCCTCTGTTATTATTTGATCTTCATTCCTTGTCTATTCTCTATTACTATTTGATCTTCATTTCCTTTGTCTATATCCTCTGTTATTATTTGATCTTCATTCCTTGTCCTCCTCTGTTATTTGATCTTTATTCCTTGTCTATCCTCTATTATTATTTGGATCTTCATTTCCTTGTCTGTCCTTTGGATTATTTTGTCTAACTTTCTATTATTTCTGTCTCTATGCTCTATTTAGTCTTCATTCCTTGTCCTCCTCTATTATTATTTGGATTCTTATTCCTTGTCTATCCTCTATTACTATTTGATCTTCATTCCTTTGTCTATCCTCTGTGTTATTTGATCTTCATTCCTTTGTCTTCCCATTATTTCTCTTTCATTCCTTTGTCTATTCTATTCATTTCCTTGTCTATCCTCTAGCCAGTATTTGAATCTACATTCCTTGTCTATCCCTCTATTATTTGAATCTTCATTCACTTATCTATCCTCTATTATTATTTGAATCTTCATTCCTTGTCTATCCTCTATTACTATTTAGATCTTCATTCCTTGTCTATCCTCTATTATTATTTGAATCTTTATTCCTTTTCTGCCTCTATTACTATTTAGATCTTCATTCCTTGTCTATTCTCCTATTACTATTGAGATCTTCATTCTTGTCCTCCTCTAATATTATTTGAATCTTCCATTCCTTGTCTATCCTTTATTATTATTTGATCTTCATTCCTTGTCTATCCTCTATTATTATTTGATCTTCATTCCTTGTCTATCCTCTTACTATTTGGATCTTCATTCCTTGTCTATCCTCTATTACTATTTGGATCTTCATTCCTTGTCTATCCTCTATTACTATTTGGATCTTCATTCCTTGTCTATCCTCTATTACTATTTGGATCTTCATTCCTTGTCTATTCTCTCTGTACTATTTGAATCTTCATTTCCTTGTCTGTCTCTAATATTATTTTAGATTTCATTCTTGTCCCCTATCCTCTATTACTATTTAGTCTTCATTCCTTGTCTATCCTCTATTGTGTTGAATCTTCATTCCTTGTCCCATCTCTATTACTATTTGGATCTTCATTCCTTGTCTATTCTCTGTATTATTTGGTCTTCATTCCTTGTCTATCCTCTGTATTATTTGATCTTCATTCCTTGTCTATCCTCTATTATTATTTGAATCTTCATTCCTTGTCTATCCTCTATTACTATTTGAATCTTCATTTCTATTCTCTGTATTATTTGAATCTTCATTCCTTGTCCTCTCTATTATTTAGTCTTCATTCCTTGTCTGTCCTCTATTACTATTTTACGTCTTCATTTCCTTGTCTTCTCCTCTAACCCCTTATTTGAATCTTCCTTGTCTATCCTCTGTTACTATTTGCGTCTTCATTCCTTGTCTATCCTCTTACTATTTGCGTCTTCTTCCTTGTCTGTCCTCTCTGTGTGTTTTGATCTTCATTCCTTGTCTATCCCTCTAACCCACTATTTGTCTTCATTCCTTGTCCTATTCTCTATTACTATTTGATCTTCCATTTCCTTGTCTATCCTCTATTATTATTTGAGTCTTTATTCCTTGTCCTATCCTCTATTACTATTTGATCTTCATTCCTTGTCTGTCCTCTATCTGTTATTTGAATCTTCATTTCCTTGTCTGTTATTCTCTATTACTATTTGAATCTTCATTCCTTGTCTATCCTCTATTATTATTTGGTCTTCATTTCTATCCTTGTTTGACCTTCTGTACTATTTGTTGAATCTTCATTCCTTGTCTATCCTCTATTTTCTTTGGATCTTCATTTCCTTGTCTGCTCCTCTGTGTGTATTTGATCTTCATTCCTTGTCTATTCTCTGTTACTTTTGTCTTCATTCCTTGTCTATTTCTCTATTATTATTTGGATCTTCCTTGTCTATCTTGTTATTATCTATCCCCTATTACTATTTGATCTTCATTCCTTGTCTATCTCTATTATTTTTGATCTTTCATTCCCTTGTCTATCCTCTATTACTATTTGATCTTTCATTCCTTGTCTATCTCTATTATTATTTGATCTTCATTCCTTGTTTATCCTCTATTATTATTTGGATCTTTCATTTCCTTGGTTCATTCTCTATTTTATTTGATCTTCATTCCTTGTCTATTCTCTATTACTATTTGGATATTCATCCTCTTGTCTTCATCCTCTATTATTATTTGGATCTTTCATTCCTCCTTGTACTATTTGATCTCTCATATTCCTTGTCTATCTTCATTTCTTGTCCTTCCTTGTCTATCCTCTATTATTATCTTCATTCCTTGTTTATTCTCTATTACTATTTGGATCTTCATTCCTTGTCTATCCTCTATTATTATTTTCCTTGCTCATTCTTCTATCTTTTGATCATTCCTTGTCTATCCTCTGTATTTATTTGATCTTCATTCTTGTCTATCCCCTCTGTATTATTTGGATCTTCATTTCCTTGTCTATCCTCTATTTGGATCTTCATTCCTTGTCTATCCTCTATTATTATTTGGATCTTCATTCCTTGTCTATTCTCTATTACTATTTGGATCTTCATTCCTTGTCTATCCTCTATTATTATTTGGATCTTCATTTCCTTGTCTATCTCTATTACTATTTGGATCTTCATTCCTTGTCTATTCTCTATTACTATTTGGATCTTCATTCTGTCTATTCTCTATTACTATTTGGATCTTCGTTCTTGTCTCCTTGTCTTCATTCCTTGTCTATCCTCTATTATTATTTGGATCTTCATTTCCTTGTCTATCCTCTATTACTATTTGGATCTTCATTCCTTGTCTATCCTCCTCTAATATTATTTGGATCTTCATTCCTTGTCTATCCTCTATTATTATTTGGATCTTCATTCCTTGTCTATCCTCTCTGTATTATTTGGATCTTCATTTCCTTGTCTATCCTCTATTATTATTTGGATCTTCATTCCTTGTCTATTCTCTATTATTATTTGGATTCTTCATTCTTGTCTTCATTCCTCTATTACTATTTTGGATCTTCATTCTTCATTCCTTGTCTATCCTCTATTATTATTTGGATCTTCATTCCTTGTCTATCCTCTATTATTATTATTTGTCTATTCTCTATTACTATTTGGATCTTCATTCTTGTCTATCCTCTATTATTATTTTGGATCTTCATTCCTTGTCTATCCTCTATTATTATTTGGATCTTCATTCCTTGTCTATCCTCTATTCTAATTATTTGGATCTTCATTCCTTGTCTATCCTCTATTACTATTTGTCTTCATTCCTTGTCTATCCTCTATACTATTTGGATCTTCATTCCTTGTCTATCTCTATTACTATTTCATTCCTTGTCTATCCTCTATTGATCTTCATTCCTTGTCTATCCTCAATTACTATTTGGATCTTCATTCCCTATCCTCTATTATTATTTGGATCTTCATTCCTTGTCTATCCTCTATTATTATTTGGATCCTCATTCTGTTCCTTGTCTTCATCCTCTATCCTCAACCTATTTGGATCTTCATTCCTTGTCTATCTCCTCTATTATTTGGATTTCATTCTTGTCTTCTCTATTCCTTGTCTTCATCCTCTATCCTCTTATTTGGAATCTTCATTCTTGTCTATCCTCTATTACTATTTGGATCTTCATTCCTTGTCTATCCTCTATTTTATTTGGATCTTCATTCCTTGTCTATCCTCTATTACTATTTGAATCTTCATTCCTTGTCTATCTCTATTATTATTTGGATCTTCATTCCTTGTCTATTCTCTATTATTATTTGAATCTTCATTCCTTGTCTATCCTCTATTATTATTTGAATCTTCATTCCTTGTCTATCCTCTATTACTATTTGGATCTTCATTCCTTGTCTGTCCTCTATTATTGTTGGATCTTCATTCTTGTCTATCCTCTATTATTATTTGGATCTTCATTTCCTTGTCTTTGGATCCTCTATTATTATTTGGATCTTCATTCCTTGTCTCCTCTATTATTATTGGATCTTCATTCCTTGTCTATCCTCTATTATTATTTGGATCTTCATTCCTTGTCTATCCTCTCTATCTCTATTATTTGGATCTTCATTCCTTGTCTTCGTCCTTGTCTATCTCTATTACTATTTGGATCTTCATTCCTTGTCTATTCTCTATTTGAGTCTTCATTCCTTGTCTGTCCTCTGTCTTCATTCCTTGTCCCCTCCTCCTTTAGATCTTCATTCCCTTGTCTATCCTCTATTATTTTTGTCTTCATTTCTTGTCTGTCCTCTGTACTATTTGAATCTTTATTCCTTGTCTATCTCTATTACTATTTGAATCTTCATTCCTTGTCTGTCCTCTGTTACCTATTTGAATCTTCATTCCTTGTCTATTCTCTGTTACTATTTGGTCTTCATTCCTTGTCTATCCTCTATTATTATTTGGTCTTCATTTCTTGTCTGTCCTCTGTATTTGGATCTTCATTCCTTGTCTGTCCTGTACTATTTTTGATCTTCATTTCTTGTCTATCCCTCTGTATTATTTTGAATCTTCATTCCTGTCTATTCTCTATTATTATTTGAATCTTCATTCCTTGTCTGTCCTCTATTACTATTTATTCCTTGTCTTCATTTCCTTGTCTATCCTCTCTTATTATCTATTTGGTCTATCTTCATTTCCTTGTCTGTCCTCTATTATTATTTTGAATCTTCATTCCTTGTCTATTCTCTATTACTATTTGGATCTTCATTTCCTTGTCTTATCCTCTATTATTATTTGAATTCTTCATTTCATGTCTATCCTCTATTATTATTTGGATCTTCATTCCTTGTCTATCCTCTATTATTATTTGGATCTTCATTCCTTGTCTATTCTCTTCCTTGTCTATCCTCTATTAATCTTTTGGATCTTCATTCTTGTCTATCCTCTATTATTATTTGAATCTTCATTCCTTGTCTGTCCTCTATTATTATTTGGATCCTTCTGTTATCCTCTATTATTATTTGGATCTTCATTCCTTGTCTATCCTCTATTATTATTTGGATCTTCATTCCTTGTCTATCCTCTATTATTATTTAGATCTTCATTCCTTGTCTATCCTCTATTACTATTTGGATCTTCATTCTTGTCTATCTCTATTATTATTTTGATCTTCATTCCTTGTCTATCCTCTATTATTTAGATCTTCATTCCTTGTCTATCCTCTGTACTATTTTAGATCTTCATTTCCTTGTCTATCCTCTATTATTATTTGAATCTTCATTCCTTGTCTATCCTCTATTATTATTTGATCTTCATTCCTTGTCTATCCTCTATTATTATTTGAATCTTCATTCCTTGTCTATCTCTGTTATTGTTGAATCTTCATTTCTTGTCTGTCCTCTATTATTATTTGGATCTTCGTTCCTTGTCTGTCCTCTATTATTATTTGGAGTCTTTATTTCACCCTCTTCACTATCCTCTATTTCTCTGTATTTGAGTCTTTATTGCCTGTCTCCTCTGTACTATTTGGAGTCTTCATTCCTTGTCTGTCCTCTATGTGTTTGGTCTTCATTTCCTTGTCCCTATCCTCTATGTATTTGTCTTCATTCCTTGTCTGTCCTCTATTGTGTTTAGTCTTCATTCCTTGTCTGTCCTCTGTATGTTGATTTTTATTTCCTTGTCTGTCCTCTATTACTATTTGGAGTCTTCATTCCTTGTCTATTCTCTATTATTTGAGTCTTCATTATTTGAATCTTCATTCCTTGTCTATCCTCTGTTATTATTTTGAATCTTCATTTCTTGTCCTGTCCTCTGTTATTTGAATCTTCATTGTCTGTCTCTATTACTATTTGGTCTTCATTTTCCTTGTCTATCCTCTATTATTATTTGGTTTTCCTTGTCTATCCTCTAATGTTTTGAATCCTTGTCTATTCTCTATTACTATTTGATCTTCATTTCCTTGTCTGTCCTCTAGCCTTATTTGGATCTTCATTTCCTTGTCTATTCTCTGTTACTATTTAGTCTTCATTTGTTGTCTATCCTCTATTGCCATTTGGTCTTCATTCCTTGTCTATTCTCTATTATTTTTTGGATCTTCATTCCTTGTCTATTCTCTATTATTATTTGAATCTTCATTCCTTGTCTATCTCTATTATTATTTGAATCTTCATTCCTTGTCTATCCTCTATTATTATTTAGTCTTCATTCCTTGTCTATCCTCTGTACTATTTGAATCTTCATTTCCTTGTCTATCCTCTATTATATTTGATCTTCATTCTTGTCTGTCCTCTGTATTATTTGAGTCTTCATTCCCTTCTCTATTCTGTGTGTTTAGTCTTCATTCCTTGTCTATCTCTATTATTTTTAGTCTTCATTCCTTGTCCTCCTCTATTTAGATCTTCATTCCTTGTCTATCCTCTGTGTGTTGAGTCTTCATTCCTTGTCTGTCCTCTCATTTAGTCTTCATTCTTGTCTATTCTCTATTGTGTTTGGAGTCTTCATTCCTTGTCTTGTCTATTCTATTTGATCTTCATTCCTTGTCTGTCCTTATTTCCTTGAATCTTCATTCCTTGTCTGTCCTCTATTGTGTTGAATCTTCATTCCTTGTCTATTCTCTATTATTTTGAATCTTCATTCCTTGTCTATCCTCTATTACTATTTGAATCTTCATTTCCTTGTCTATTCTCTGTACTATTTTGATCTTCATTCCTTGTCTGTCCTCTGTTACTATTTGAATCTTCATTCCTTGTCTATTCTCTATTGCACTATTTGAATCTTCATTTCCTTGTCTATCCTCTGTTATTTTTGAATCTTCATTTCCTTGTCTGTTCTCTGTATTATTTTAGTCTTTCATTTCTTGTCCTTCTCTAGCCCACATTCTTCATTCCTTGTCTATCCTCTAGCCCCACTATTTTATGTCTTCATTTCCTTGTCTATCCTCTGTGTATTTGGATTTCATTTGTCTATTCTCTGTATTATTTGGATCCTTCCTTGTCTCCTCTATTTGTCTTCATTTTGTCTATCCTCTATTATTATTTTGAATTCATTCCTTGTCTATCTCTAATATTATTTTAGTCTTCATTTCCTTGTCTGTCCTCTATTATTATTTGGATGCTTCCGTTTCCTTGTCCTTCTCTGTTATTTTGGATCTTCTGTTTCTTGTCTATTCTCTGTTACTATTTGAATCTTCATTTCCTTGTCTATTCTCTATTACTATTTAAGATCTTCATTCCTTGTCCCCTTCCTCTATTATTATTTGAGTCTTCATTTCCTTATTCTCTATTACTATTTGAGTCTTCATTCCTTGTCCTCCCTCTATTATTATTTAGTCTTCATTTCCTTGTCCTCCTCTGTATTATTTGAATCTTCATTTCGCATCTATCTCTATTATTATTTGTCTTGTTTCTTGTCTATTCTCTGTACTATTTGAGTCTTCATTTCCTTGTCTATCTCTATTTTATTTGGATCTTCGTTCCTTGTCTATCCTCTATTATTATTTGGATCTTCATTTCCTTGTCTATCCTCTATTACTATTTGGATCTTCATTCATGTCTATCCTCTATTACTTTTGTCTTCATCCTTGTCTATCTCTATTATTTTTGGATCTTCATTCCTTGTCTATTCTCCTATTACTATTTGGATCTTCGTTCCTTGTCCTCTCTATTCCTTTTGGATCTGTTCTCTATTGTCCATTTCTGTACTATTTGGATCTTCATTCCTTGTCTATTCTCTGTTACTATTTGGATCTTCATTTCCTTGTCTATTCTCTATTACTATTTGGATCTTCATTTCCTTGTCTATCCTCTATTATTTTAATCTCTTCATTCCTTGTCTATCCTCTATTATTGTTGGATTTTCCTTTCTTGTCTATTCTCTGTACTATTTGGATCTTCATTTCCTTGTCTGTCCTCTGTTATTATTTGGATCTTAATTCGTCCTCTATTACTATTTGGATCTTCATTCTCTATCCTCTATTTTATTTGGATCTTCATTCCTTGTCTATTCTCTATTTGGATCTCTTCATTTCTTGTCTATCACCTTCATTCCTTGTCTATCCTCTATTATTATTTGGATCTTCATTCCTTGTCTATTCTCTATTACTATTTGGATCTTCATTCCTTGTCTATTCTCTGTACTATTTGATCTTCATTCCCTTGTCTATCCTCTATTATTATTTGGATCTTCATTCTTGTCTATCTCTATTACTGGATCTTCATTTCCTTATCTATCCTCTATTACTATTTGGATCTTCATTCCTTGTCTATCCTCTATTATTTGAATCTTCCTCTTGTGTATTATTATTTGGATCTTCATTCCTTGTCTATTCTCCTTGTCCCCAGATCTTTTCCTTGTCTGTCCTCTATTTTTCTTTAGATCTCCTTGTCTATCCTCTATTATTAGCTTTGGATCTTCATTCCCTCTATTACTATTTGAATCTTCATTTCCTTGTCTATTCTCTATTATTATTTAATCTTCATTCCTTGTCTATCCTCTATTACTATTTTGAATCTTCATTCCTTGTCTATCCTCTATTATTATTTGAATCTTCATTCCTTGTCTATTCTCTATTACTATTTGAATTTTCATTCCTTGTCTATCCTCTGTTATTATTTGAATCTTCATTCCTTGTCCTCCTCTATTATTATTTGGATCTTCATTCCTTGTCTATTCTCTATTATTATTTGGATCTTCATTCCTTGTCTGTTCTCTATTACTATTTGGATCTTCATTTCATGTCTTGTCTATCTTCTTCTTGTCTATCCTCTATTATTTGGATCTTCATTCCTTGTCTATCTCTATTATTATTTGAGTCTTCATTCCTTGTCTATTCTCTTACTATTTGAGATCTTCATTCCTTGTCTATCCTCTATTATTATTTGGATCTTCTGTCCTTGTCTATCCTCTATTAATATTTGGATCTTCATTCCTTGTCTATCCTCTATTATTATTTTGTCTTCATTCCCTTGTCTGTCTCTATTATTTTTAGTCTTCATTCCTTGTCTTCTCTATTATTATTTGTCTTCATTCCTTGTCCTTCCTCTGTACTATTTGGTCTTCATTCCTTTCTATCTCTGTGTATTTTGTCTTCATTCCTTGTCTGTCCTCTATTATTATTTGAATCTTCATTCCTTGTCTATTCTCTATTATTATTTGAATCTTCATTCCTTGTCTGTCCTCTATTATTATTTAGTCTTCATTTCCTTGTCTGTCTCTGTTATTATTTGAATCTTCATTCCTTGTCTATCCTCTATTATTATTTGGAGTTTCCTTGTCTATCTCTATTACTATTTTGTCTTCATTCCTTGTCTGTCCTCTGTATTATTTAGTCTTCATTCCTTGTCTATTCTCTGTTACTATTTGGTCTTCATTTCCTTGTCCTTGTTTTCATTCTCTGTGTATTTTTGGATTTCCTTCCTTTTGTCTGTCTCTCATATTATTTGGATCTTCATTCCTTGTCTATCCTCTATTACTATTTGTCTTTATTCCTTGTCTATCCTCTATTATTATTTGGTCTTTTCCTTGTCTGTCCTCTATTATATTTGGATCTTCATTCCTTGTCTATCCTCTATTATTATTGGTTCTTATCTTGTCTATCCTCTATTACTATTTTAGTCTTCATTCTTGTCTATCCTCTATTATTATTTAGATTTCATTCCTTGTCTATTCTCTATTACTATTTGGATCTTCATTCCTTGTCTATCCTCTATGTATTATTTGGATCTTCATTCCTTGTCTATCCTCTATTACTTGTCTTCATTCTTGTATCCTCTTATTATTTGAATCTTCATTCCTTGTCTATTCTCTATTACTGTCCTCTGTTCTATTATTTTTGAATCTTCATTTCCTTGTATCTTATTATTATTTGAATCTTCATTCCTTGTCTATCCTCTATTATTGTTGGATCTTCATTCTTGTCTATTCTCTATTACTATTTGGATCTTCATTTCCTTGTCTATCCTCTATTATTATTTGGATCTTCATTTCCTTGTCTATCCTCTGTTACTATTTTGGTCTTCATTTCCTTGTCTATCCTCTATTATTATTTGGATCTTCATTCCTTGTCTATTCTCTGTTACTATTTGGATCTTCATTCCTTGTCTATCCTCTATTATTATTTGGATCTTCATTCATGTCCTCCTCTATTATTATTTTGGATCTTCATTCCTTGTCTATCCTCTGTATTATTTGGATCTTCATTCCTTGTCTATCCTCTATTACTATTTGGATCTTCATTTCTTGTCTATTCCTCTATTACTATTTTATTTTCTTGTCTATCCTCTAATATTATTTGGATCTTCATTCCTTGTCTATCCTCTATTATTATTTGGATCTTCATTTCCTTGTCTATCCTCTATTGTTTGGATCTTCATTCCTTGTCTATCCTCTAATATTATTTGGATCTTCATTCCTTGTCTATCCTCTATGTGTTGGATCTTCATTCCTTGTCTATCCTCTATTACTATTTGGATCTTCATTCCTTGTCTATCCTCTGTTATTATTTGGATCTTTCCTTGTCTATTCTCTATTACTATTTGGATTTCATTCTTGTCTATCCTCTATTATTGTTGGATCTTCATTCCTTGTCTATTCTCTGTGTTACTATTTGGATCTTCATTTCCTTGTCTATCCTCTATTATTGTTTGGATCTTTAATTGTATCTATCCTTCATTTCCTTGTCTCTAATCTTCTCTGTCCTCTATTATTTTGGATCTTCATTCCTTGTCTATCCTCTATTACTATTTGGATCTTCGTTCCTTGTCTATTCTCTATTATTTTGATCTTCATTCCTTGTCTATTCTCTGTTACTATTTGAATCTTCATTCTTGTCTATCTCTATTATTATTTTGGATCTTCTTGTCTGTTCTCTATTCTTTGTCTTCATTCCTTGTCCTCTATTATTATTGGATCTTCATTCCTTGTCTATCCTCTATTATTATTTGAGATCTTCATTCCTTGTCCTCTATTGTCCTTGTTCTTGTCTATTCTATTACTATTTGGATCTTCATTCTTGTCTATTCTCTATTACTATTTGAGATCTTCATTCCTTGTCTATCCTCTAATATTATTTGAATCTTCATTCCTTGTCTATCCTCTATTATTATTTGGATCTTCATTCCTTGTCTATCCTCTATTACTATTTGGATCTTGTTCCTTGTCTATCCTCTAATATTATTTGGATCTTCATTCCTTGTCTATCCTCTATTACTTTGGATCTTCATTCCTTGTCTATCCTCTATTACTATTTGGATCTTCATTCCTTGTCTGTCTCTATTACTATTTGGTCTTCATTCCTTGTCTATTCTCTATTACTATTTGGATCTTCATTTCCTTGTCTATCCTCTGTATTTTGGATCTTCATTTCCTTGTCTGTCCTCTATTATTTAGTCTTCTTGTCTATCCTCTATTGTTTGAATCTTCATTCCTTGTCTATCCTCTATTACTATTTGGATCTTCATTCCTTGTCTATCCTCTATTACTATTTGGATCTTCATTCCTTGTCTATTCTCTGTACTATTTGGATCCTCATTTCCTTGTCTATTCTCTGTTACTGTTTGAATCTTCATTCCTTGTCTATCCTCTATTATTATTTGGATCTTCATTCCTTGTCTATTCTCTATTACTATTTGGATCTTCATTCCTTGTCCTATCCTCCTCGTACTATTTTTGATCTTCATTTCTTGTCTGTCCTCTGTATTATTTGGATCTTCATTCCTTGTCTATTCTCTATTATTATTTGGATCTTCATTCCTTGTCTATGCTCTATTATTATTTGGATCTTCATTCCTTGTCTATCCTCTCTATTATTGTTGGATCTTCATTCTTGTCTATCCTCTATTATTATTTGGATCTTCATTCCTTGTCTGTCCTCTTCATTCTTGTCTATCCTCTATTATTATTTGGATCTTCATTCCTTGTCTGTCCTCTTCATTTCATTATCCTCTATTATTATTTGGATCTTCATTCCTTGTCTATTCTCTATTGCTATTTGGATCTTCATTCCTTGTCTATCCTCTGTTATTATTTGGATCTTCATTCGCTTGTCTATCCTCTGTTATTATTTGGATCTTCATTCCTTGTCTATCCTCTATTATTTGGATCTTCATTCCTTGTCTATCCTCTATTATTGTTGAATCTTCATTTCCTTGTCTATTCTCTATTACTATTTGGATCTTCATTCCTTGTCTATCCTCTATTATTATTTGGATCTTCATTCTGTTCTCTATACTATTTGTCTTCATTCCTTGTCTGTTATTATTTGGATCTTCATTCCTTGTCTATCCTCTATTACTTTTGGATCTTCATTCCTTGTCTATTCTCTATTACTATTTGGATCTTCATTCTTGTCTATCCTCTATTATTATTTGGATCTTCATTCCTTGTCTATCCTCTATTATTATTTGGATCTTCATTCCTTGTCTATCCTCTATTATTATTTGATCTTCATTCCTTGTCTATTCTCTATTAATATTTGGATCTTCATTCCTTGTCTATTCTCTATTATTATTTGGATCTTCATTCCTTGTCTATCCTCTATTATTATTTGGATCTTCATTCCTTGTCTATCCTCTATTATTATTTGAATCTTCATTCCTTGTCTATCCTCTATTACTATTTGGATCTTCATTCCTTGTCTATCCTATTATTTGATTTTTCATTCCTTGTCTATCTCTATTATTATTTGAATCTTGTTCCCTTGTCTATTTCTCTATCCTTATTTTTGATCTTCATTCCTTGTCTATCCTCTATTATTATTTGGATCTTCATTCTTGTCTATTCTCCTGTCTTCATTCTTGTCTATCCTCTATTACTATTTGATCTTCATTCCTTGTCTATCCTCTATTATCCTCTATTTGTTTGGATCTTCATTCCTTGTCTATCCTCAATTACTATTTGGATCTTCATTCCTTGTCTATCCTCTATTATTATTTGGATCTTCATTCCTTGTCTATCCTCTATTATTATTTGGATCCTCATTCCTTGTCTATCCTCTGTACCTATTTGGATCTTCATTCCTTGTCTATCCTCTATTTACTATTTGGATCTTCATTCCTTGTCTATCTCTATTATTATTTGGATCTTCATTCCTTGTTCTATCTCTATTACTATTTGGATCTTCATTCTTGTCTATCTCTCTAATATTTGGATCTTCATTCCTTGTCTGTCCTCTATTACTATTTGGATCTTCATTCCTTGTCTGTCCTCTGTACTATTTGGATCTTCATTCCTTGTCTATTCCCTATTACTATTTGGATCTTCATTCCTTGTCTATCCTCTATTATTATTTGGATCTTCATTTCCTTGTCTATTCTCTATTATTATTTGGATCTTCATTCTTGTCTATCCTCTATTATTTTGGTCTTCATTCCTTGTCTATCCTCTATTATTATTTGGATCTTCATTTCCTTGTCTATCCTCTATTATTATTTGAATCTTCATTCCTTGTCTATCCTCTATTATTATTTGGATCTTCATTCCTTGTCTATCCTCTATTATTTTTGGATCTTCATTCCTTGTCTATCCTCTATTATTATTTGGATCTTCATTCCTTGTCTATCCTCTATTATTATTTGGATCTTCATTCCTTGTCTATCCTCTATTATTATTTGGATCTTCATTCCTTGTCTATTCTATTATTATTTGGATCTTCATTCCTTGTCTATCCTCTATTACTATTTGAATCTTCATTCTTGTCTATCCTCTATTATTATTTGGATCTTCATTCCTTGTCTATCCTCTAATATTATTTGGATCTTCATTCCTTGTCTATCCTCTAATATTATTTGAATCTTCATTCCTTGTCTATCCTCTATTATTATTTGGATCTTCATTCCTTGTCTATCCTCTATTATTATTTGAATCTTCATTCCTTGTCTATCCTCTATTATTATTTGGATCTTCATTCCTTGTCTATCCTCTATTATTATTTGATTCCTTGTCATCCCTTGTCTTGTTCCTTGTCTATTCTTACTATTTGGATCTTCATTCCTTGTCTATCCTCTATTATTTGGATCTTCGTTCCTCTGTCTTTTCTTCATTCCTATTTATCCTCTTATTTCTTCATTGTCTATTCTCTATTATTATTTGGATCTTCATTCCTTGTTATCCTCTGTATTATTTGTCTTCCTCTATTTTGGATCTTGTTCTTGTCTATCCTCTATTATTTGGATCTTCATTTCCTTGTCTATTCTCTATTTCCATTTGGATCTTCATTCCTTGTCTATCCTCTATTATTATTTGGATCTTCATTCCTTGTCTATTCTCTATTACTATTTGGATCTTCATTCCTTGTCTATTCTCTATTACTATTTGGATCTTCATTCCTTGTCTATCCTCTATTATTATTTGGATCTTCATTCCTTTGTCTATCCTCTATTATTATTTGGATCTTCATTCCTTGTCTATCCTCTATTATTATTTGGATCTTCATTCCTTGTCTATTCTCTATTATTATTTGGATCTTCATTCCTTGTCTATCCTCTCTATTTTGGATCTTCATTTTGTCTATCCTCTATTATTATTTGAATCTTCATTCCTTGTCCTCCTCTATCTCTATCCTATTATTATTTGAATCTTCATTCCTTGTCTATCCTCTATTATTATTTGGATCTTCATTCCTATTTGTCTATTCTCTATTATTATTTGGATCTTCATTCCTTGTCTATCCTCTATTATTATTTGGTCTATCTTCATTCCTTGTCTATCCTCTATTATTATTTGGATTTCATTCCTTGTTCATCTCTATTATTATTTGATCTTCATTCCTTGTCTATTCTCTATTACTATTTGGATCTTCATTCCTTGTCTATTCTCTATTATTATTTGGATCTTCATTTTGTCTATCCTCTATTATTATTTGTTCTTCCTTGTCTATTCTCTATTATTATTTGGATCTTCATTCCTTGTCTATCCTCTATTATTATTTGGATCTTCTGATATCCTCTATTATTATTTGGATCTTCATTCCTTGTCTATTCTCTATTATTATTTGGATCTTCATTCCTTGTCTATTCTCTATTATTATTTGGATCTTCATTCCTTGTCTATCCTCTATTATTATTTGGATCTTCATTCCTTGTCTATCCTCTATTATTATTTGGATCTTCGTTTCCTTGTCTATTCTCTATTATTATTTGGATCTTCATTCCTTGTCTATCCTCTATTATTATTTGGATCTTCATTCCTTGTCTATTCTGGATCTTCATTCCTTGTCTATCCTCTATTACTATTTGGATCTTCATTCCTTGTCTTTCCTCTATTACTATTTGGATCTTCATTCCTTGTCTATCCTCTATTATTATTTGGATCTTCATTTCCTTGTCTATTCTCTATTTCTATTTGGATCTTCATTCCTTGTCTCCTCTATTACTATTTGAATCTTCATTCCTTGTCTATCCTCTATTACTATTTGAATCTTCCTTGTCTATCCTCTATTATTTGGATCTTCATTCCTCTATTCTCTATTACTATTTAGATCTTCATTCCTTGTCTATCCTCTAGCCTATTTAGATCTTCATTCCTTGTCTATTCTCTATTATTATTTGGATCTTGTTCCTTGTCTATCCTCTGTTATTATTTTGAATCTTCATTCCTTGTCTCTCCTCTGTATTTGAATCTTCATTCCTTCCTCTATTATTATTTGTCTTCATTCCTCTATCCTCTATTATTATTTGGATCTTCATTCCTTGTCTATCCTCTGTTACTATTTGGATCTTCATTCCTTGTCTATCCTCTATTACTATTTAGATCTTCATTCCTTGTCTTTCCTCTATTACTATTTGGATCTTCATTCCTTGTCTATCCTCTATTATTATTTGAATCTTCATTCCTTGTCCTATCTCTGTGTATTTGGATCTTCATTCCTTGTCTATCCTCTGTGTACTATTTGGATCTTCATTTCCTTGTCTATCCTCTATTACTATTTGGATCTTCATTCTTGTCTGTTCTCTATTATTATTTGGATCTTCATTCCTTGTCTATTCTCTATTACTATTTGGATCTTCATTCCTTGTCTATTCTCTATTACTATTTGGATCTTCATTCCTTGTCTATCCTCTATTAATTTTAGATCTTCATTCCTTGTTTATTCTCTTATTATTTGAATCTTCATTCCTTGTCTATTCTCTATTACTATTTGAATCTTCATTCCTTGTCTATCCTCTATTATTATTTGAATCTTCATTCCTTGTCTATCCTCTATTATTATTTGGATCTTCATTCCTTGTCTATCCTCTATTATTATTTGGATCTTCATTCATTATTTGTTCTCTATTACTATTTGGATCTTCATTCTTGTCTATCCTCTATTATTATTTGGATCTTCATTTCCTTGTCCTCTCCTCTATTATTATTTGGATCTTCATTCTTGTCTATTCTCTATTATTATTTGGTCTTCATTCCTTGTCTATTCTCTATTACTATTTGGATCTTCATTCCCTTGTCTATCCTCTAATATTATTTTAGATCTTCATTCCTTGTCTATCCTCTATTATTATTTGGTTCGACCTTGTCTTTCCTCTATTTCCTTGTCTATTCCTCTATCTGTTCGTTCTTGTCCTCCTCTATTATTATTTGGATCTTCATTCGCTTGTCTTGTTCCTTGTCTACATCTCTATTATTATTTGGATCTTCCTTGTCTATCTCTATTATTATTTGGTCTTCATTCGCATCCTCCTCTGTTACTATTTAGATCTTCATTCCTTGTCTATCCTCTATTACTATTTGGATCTTCATTCCCTTCCTCTATTATTATTTAGTCCCTTCATTTTCTCTATTACCTATTTGAATCTTCATTCGCCTCTATCTTCAATATTATTTGGATCTTCATTCTCTATCCTCCCCTACCTTTTTGGATCTTTATTTCATGTCTATCTCTATTATTTGGATCTTCATTCTTGTCTATCACTATTATTATTTGGATCTTCATTCCTTGTCTATCCTCTATTATTATTTGGATCTTCATTCCTTGTCTATCCTCTGTACTATTTGATCTTCATTCCTTGTCTATCCTCTATTGTATTTGGATCTTCATTCCTTGTCTATCCTCTCTTGTGTGTTTTGATCTTCATTCTTGTCTATCCTCTATTACTATTTGGATCTTCATTCCTTGTCTCTCCTCTATTACTATTTGGATCTTTGTTCTATTATCACTATTTATTTGGATCTTCCATTTCCTTGTCTATTCTCTATTACTATTTGGATCTTCATTCCTTGTCTGTCCTCTATTACTTGGATTTTGTTCTTCATTCCTTGTCTGATCCATTCCTCTGTGTCTATTTTAGAATCTTCATTCCTTGTCTGTTATCCTCTATTATTATTTGGATCTTCATTTCCTTGTCTATCCTCTATTATTATTTGGATCTTCATTTCCTTGTTTGACTTCTCTGTACTATTTGGATCTTCATTCCTTGGATCTGTCCTCTCTATTATTATTTGGATCTTCATTCCTTGTCTATTCTCTATTATTGTTTGGATCTTCATTCCTTGTCTCCTCTCTTATTATTTGGATCTTCATTCCTTGTCTATCCCTATTATTATTTGGATCTTTTGATTTCCTTGTCTGTCTCTCTATTATTATTTGAATCTTCATTCCTTGTCTATTCTCTATTATTATTTGGATCTTCATTCCTTGTCTATTTGGATCTTGTTCCTTGTCTATCTATTATTTTGGATCTTCATTTCCTTGTCCTCTCTAGTATTATTTGGATCTTTATTTCCTTGTTTTTCTCTATTACTATTTGGATCTTCATTTCCTTGTCCTGTCCTCTATTATTTTTGAATCTTCATTCCTTGTCTATCTTCTCTATTAACCTTTGAATCTTCATTCCTTGTCTATCCTCTATTACTATTTGAATCTTCATTCCTTGTCTATCCTCTATTATTGTGGATCTTCATTTCTGTCCTCCTCTATTGTGTTTGATCTTCATTCCTCCTCTATTACTATTTGTTTATTCTCTATTATTATTTGGTCTTCATTCCTTGTCTATCCTCTATTCCATTATTTTGATCTTCATTCCTTGTCTATCCTCTATTGTTATTTGGATCTTCATTCCTTGTCTATCCCCTCCTCTATTACTTTTGGATCTTCATTTCCTTGTCTATCCTCTTATTATTTGGATCTTCCTTGTCTTATTCTATTTACTTGTTTATCCTCTATTATTATTTGAATCTTCATTCCTTGTCTTCATTCCTTTGTCCCTCCTCTATTAGCTTATTTGAATCTTCATTTCCTTGTCTATCCTCTATTACTATTTGAATCTTCATTCCTTATTTATTCTTGTCTATCCTCTATTATTTGAATCTTCATTCCTTGTCTATTCTCTATTATTTGAATCTTCATTCTTGTCCTCCTCTATTATATTTGTCTTCCTTCCCTCTATTATGTTTGTTCTATCCTCTTTTATACCAACTATTATTGTTGGATCTTCATGTGTCTATCTCTTCTTATTTGGATCTTCATTCCTTGTCTATCTCTATTATTATTGGGTCTTCATTCTTGTCTATTCTCTTGTCTATTATTACTATTTGGATCTTCATTCCTTGTCTATTCTACTATTATTACTTGATCTTCATCCTTTGTCTATTCTTCTATTATTATTTGGATCTTCATTCCTTGTCTATCCCTCTTATTATTTGGATCTTTCATTCCTTGTCTATCCTCTATTATTATTTGGACCTTCATTCCTTGTCTATTCTATTTTTATTTTGACTTCATTCCTTGTCTATTCTCTATTACTTATTTGATCTTTCATTCTTGTCTATCCTCTAATATTATTTGAATTCATTCCTTGTCTATCCTCTATTATTTTTGGATCTTCATTTCCTTGTCTATTCTCTATTATTATTTGGATCTTCATTCCTTTGGTCTATTCTCTATTACTATTTGGATCTTTCATTCCTTGTCTATCCTCTATTATTATTTGGATCTTCCATTCATTTGTCTGTCCTCTATTACTATTTGGATCTTCATTGTCTATCCTCTATTATTATTTGGATCTTCATTCCTTGTCTATTCCTCTATTATTATTTGAATCTTCATTCCTTGTCCCTTCTCCTATTACTATTTGGATCTTCATTCCTTGTCTATCCTCTATTATTATTTGGATCTTCATTCCTTGTCTATCCTCTATTATTATTTGGATCTTCATTCTTGTCTATCCTCTATTATTATTTGGATCTTCATTCCTTGTCTATCCTCTATTATTATTTGGATCTTCATTCCTTGTCTATCCTCTATTATTATTTGGATCTTCATTCCTTGTCTATTCTATTATTATTTTATCTTCATTCCTTCTCATTATTTATCTTCATTCCCTTGTCTTCTCTATTATTATTTGGATCTTCATTCCTCTATTCTCTAATACTATTTGATCTCTTCATTCTTGTCTATCCTCTATATTATTATTTGAATCTTCATTCCTTGTCTATCCTCTATTACTATTTGGATCTTCATTCCTGTCTATTCTTATTACTATTTGGATCTTCATCTTGTCTATTCTCTATTACTATTTGATCTTCATTCCTTGTCTATTCTCTATTTTCTTTTGATCTTCATTCCTGTCTAATCATTACTATTTTGATCTTTCATTCTTGTCTATCCTCTAATATTATTTGATCTTCATCTTGTCTATCCTCTATTATTTGGATCCTCTATTCTATTATTATTTGGATCTTCATTCCTTGTCTATCCTCTATTATTATTTGATCTTCATTCCTTTGTCTATTCTCTATTATTATTTGGATTTTCCTTCCTTGTCTATCCTCTATTATTATTTGGATCTTCATTCCTTGTCTATTCTATTACTATTTGGATCTTCATTCTTGTCTATCCTCTATTATTATTTGGATCTTTCATTCCTTGTCTATTCTCTATTATTATTTGGATCTTCATTTTAGTCTACTTTCTATTATTATTTTGGATCTTCATTCCTTGTCTATCCTGGCTTAATATTTGGATCTTTCATTGTCTATCCTCTATTATTACTATTCTTTCATTGTCTACTATTACTATTTGATCTTTCATTCCTTTGTCTATCCTCTATTATTATTTGGATTCCTCTTGTCTATCTCATTGTCTTCATTCCTGTTCATCTCATTATTATTTGATCTCATTCCCTTGTCTATCCTATTATTATTTGATGATTCATTCCTTGTCTATCCTCTATTATTATTTGGATCTTTCATTCTTGTTCTCTCGTTATTATTTGGATCTTCATTCCTTGTCTATCCTCTATTACTATTTGGATCTTCATTTCTCTTGTTCATCCTCTATTACTATTTGAATCTTTCATTCCTTGTCTATCCTTCTATTATTATTTGATCTGCATTCTTTGTTCCATCTCTATTATTATTTGATTCTTCATTCCTGGTCTATCCTCTATTACTTATTTGGATCTTTCATTCCTTTGTCTATCCTCTAATATTATTTGGATTTCATCTTTGTCTATCCTCTATTACTATTTGGATCTTTCATTCCTTGTCTATCCTCTCTTATTATTATTTGGATCTTCATTCCTTTGTCTATCCTCTATTATTATTTGATCTTCATTCTTGTTCATTCTTCTATTATTATTTTGATCTTTCATTCTTTGTCTATCCTCTATTACTATTTGACTTTCATTTGTTCATCCTCCATATTATTTCTATCTTCCCTTTCTATTTATTTGGATCCTTGTCTAATTATTATTTGATTCTTCATTCCTGTTCATCCCCTTCTATTATTTCATTTGTCTATCCTCTATTATTTGTCTATTCCTTGTCTATTCTATTATTTGATCTTCATTCCTTGTCTATTTTCTGTTATTATTTGATCTTCATTCCTTGTCATTCTTTGATTCCATCCTTTCTATTATTATTTGGATCTTCATTCCTTGTCCTTTTACTATTTCTGGATCTTCATTCCTTGTCTATCCCTCTATTATTTGATTCTTCATTCTCTATTCTATTTGGATCCTCTATTTATTATTTGGATCTTCATTCTTGTCTATCTTTGGTTCATCTCTATTATTATTTGGATCTTCATTCCTTGGATCTGTCTATTCTCTATTATTATTTGATCTTCATTACCTTTGTCTTCATTCTTTGTCTATTATTATTTGGATCTTCCTTTCCTTGTCTTCATCCTCTATTATTATTTGGATCTTCATTCTTTGTCTATTCTTCTTATTACTATTTGGATCTTTCATTCTATTACTATTTGTTCATCCTCTATTATTATTTGGATCTTCATTCCTTGTCTATCTCTATTATTATTTGGATCTTCATTCTATTACTTGTCTTCATTCCTTGTCTATCCTATTTGGACTGCAGCCCTTCCTCCCTCCTTTTGTCTTCATCCTTCTATTATTATTTGGATCTTCATTCCTTGTCTATCCTCTATTACTATTTGGATCTTCATTCCTTTTGTCTATCCCTTCTAACATTTATGATCTTTCATTCCTTGTTCATCCTTGTCTATCCTATTATTTGGATCTTCATTCCTGTCTATTCTCTTATTATCTTCATTTTGTCTATCCCTCTATTACGTCTATTCCTTTCATCCTCACTATTATTTGGATCTTCATTCTTGCCTTATTCATCCTCTATTATTATTTGGATCTTCATTCTTTGTCTATCCTCTATTACTATTTTTGATCTTCAATTTTGTCTATTCTTTATTATTATTTGATGACTGGCCCTTGTCTATCTATTACTATTTGGACTTCATTCCTTGTCTATTATTATTTGATCTTCTCTATTACTATTTTGATCTTCATTGCTGTCATTCTCTATTATTATTTGGATTTTATTCCTGGTTCATCCTCTATTATTATTTGATCTTCATTCCTTGTCTATTCTCTATTATTATTTGATCTTTCATCTTTGGTTCATCCCTTCATATTATTTGATCTTCATTCTTGTCATCCTCTATTATTATTTGGATCTTCATTTTTGTCTTATCCTCTATTCTTCATTATTATTTCATTCCTTGTCCCGTTCTATTTTGGATCTTACTATTTGTCTTTCATTACTATTTGATCCTCATTCTTGTCTATCCTGGATCTTCATTCCTTGTCTATCCTTCTATTATTATTTGGATCTTCATTCCTTGTCTATCCTCTATTATTATTTGGATCTTCATTCCTTGTCTATCCTCTATTATTATTTGGATTCATTCCCTTGTCTATTCTCTATTACTATTTGGATCTTCATTCCTTGTCTATCCCTCTATTATTATTTGGATCTTTCATTCCTTGTTTTTTTTGTCTATCCTCTATTATTATTTGGACCTTCATTTGCTCATCTCTATTAATTGTCTATTATTCTATTATTATTTGATCTTCATTCCTTGTCTATTCTCTATTACTTATTTGATCCTTTCATTCTTGTCTATCCTCTATTATTATTTTTGATCTTTCATTCCTTTGTCTATCCCTTCTATTATTATTTGGATCTTCGTTCCTTGTCTATTCTTGTCTATTATTATTTGGATCTTCATTCTCTTTGTTCTATCCTCTATTATTATTTGGATCTTCATTCCTTGTCTATCCTCTATTATTATTTCATTCCTTGGATCTTCATTCCTTGTCTTCATTCTCTATTATTATTTGGATCTTTCATTCTTTGTCTATTATTATTATTTGGTCTTCATTCTTTCTTATTCTTCATTATTTGGATCTTCATTCCTTGTCTATTCTCTCTATTATTATTTGGATCTTCATTCTTGTCTATCCTCTATTACTATTTGGATCTTCATTCCTTGTCTATTCTCTATTATTATTTGGATCTTCATTCTTTGTCTATTCTCTATTATTATTTGGATCTTCATTCCTTGTCTATCATTCTCTATTATTATTTGGATCTTCATTCCTTGTCTATCCTCTATTATTATTTGGATCTTCATTCTTTGGTTCATCCTCTATTATTTGGATCTTCATTCCTTTGTCTATCCTCTATTATTATTTTCATTCTTCATTCCTTGTCTATCCTCTATTATTATTTGGATCTTCATTCCTTGTCTATTCTCTATTATTATTTGGATCTTTCATTCCTTGTCTATTCTCTATTATTATTTGATCTCATTCATTGTCTATCCTCTATTATTTTGAATCTTCATTCCTTGTCTATCCTCTATTATTATTTGGATCTTTCATTCCTTGTCTATTCTCTATTATTATTTTGCCTTATCTTCATTCCTTTTGTCTATTCCTATTACTATTATTATTTGGTCTATCTTCATTCTTTTGTCTATTCTCTTCATTACTATTTGGATCTTCATTCCTTGTCTATTCTCTATTATTATTTGGTTCTCCTCTATTCCTTGTCTATCCTCTATTATTATTATTTGGATCTTCATTCCTTGTCTATTCTCTATTATTATTTGATCTTCATTCCTTGTCTATCCTCTATTATTATTTGGATCTTCATTTGTTCATCTCTATTATTTGATCTTCATTCCTTGTCTATCCTCTATTATTATTATTTTGATCTATTCTGTCTCTATTATTATTTGACTATCTCTTTTGTCTATTCTCTATTACTATTTGGATCTTCATTCCTTGTCTATCCCTATCATTATTTGGATTCATCTTTGTCTATCCTCTTCTATTATTTGGATCTTCATTCCTTGTCTATTCTCTATTATTATTTGATCTTCATTCTTGTCTATTCCTCTCTATTACTATTTGGATCTTCATTCCTTGTCTATCCCTTCTATTATTTGATCTTCATTCCTTGTCTATCCTCTATTACTATTTGGATCTTTCATTCCTTGTCTATCCTCTATTATTATTTGGATCTTCATTCCTGTCTATCCTCTACTATTATTTGGATCTTCATTCTTGTTCATCCTCTCTATTATTATTTGATCTTCATTCCTTTTTTCATCCTCTTATTATTATTTGATCTTCATTCCTTGTCTATTCTCTATTATTATTTGGATCTTCATTCCTTGATCTTTCATTCTTTGTTCATCTATTATTATTTGGATCTTCATTCCTTGTCTATTCTCTATTATTATTTGGATCTTTCATTCTTGTCTATCCTCTATTATTATTTGATCTTCATTCTTGTCTATCCTCTATTATTATTTGGATCTTTCATTCGTCTATCCTCTATTATTATTTGATCTTCATTCCTTGTCATCCCTCTGCCATTTTGATTTTGGGATCTTTCATTCCTGTCTATCCTCTATTATTATTTGGATCTTCACCTTGTCTATCCTCTTATTATTTGGATCTTCATTCTGTCTATTCTCTATTATTATTTGGATCTTTCATTTCCTTGTCTATCCTCATATTATTTCATTCCTTGTCTATCTCCTCTATTATTTGGATCTTCATTTGTCTATTCTCTATTATTTTTGGATCTTCATTTTGTTCATCCTCTATTATTATTTGGATCTTCATTCCTCTATCCTCTATTATTTGACCTTTCATTCCTTGTCTATCCTCTATTATTATTTGGATCTTTCATTCCCTTGTTCATCCTCTATTATTATTTGGATCTTCATTCCTTTGTTCATTCCTTGTCTTATCCTTTATTATTTGATCTTTCATTCCTTTGTCTATTCTCTATTATTATTTGGATCTTCATTCCTTGTCTATCCTCTATTATTATTTGATCTTCATTCTTTGTCTATTCTCTATTATTATTTGGATCTTTCATTCCTTGTCTATCCTCTATTATTATTTGATCTTCATTCCTTGTCTATCCTCTATTATTATTTGGATCTTCATTCCTTTGTCTATCCTCTATTATTATTTGGATCTTCATTCCTTTGTCTATTCCTCTATTATTATTTGGATCTTCATTCTTTGTCTATCCTCTATTATTATTTGGATCTTCATTCCTTGTTCATTCTCTATTATTATTTGGATCTTTCATTCCTTGTCTATCCTCTATTATTTAGATTTTTCATTCCTTGTCTATCCTCTATTATTATTTGGATCTTCATTCCTTTGTCTATCCTCTATTATTATTTTGATCTTGAGGAGTTTATCCTTTTATTCTTTGAAATCAAACCAGACAAAGCCTCTAAATACTATTTGAATTTTCATTCCTTTTGTCTATCCTCTATTACTTTCCTTTGGAAAGGACAACGATACATGTTGTTGAGGAGTTTGATTTTTTGATTCTTGAAATCAAACCACACAAAGCTGGTGAAATAATTACTATTTGGAAGTTTCATGAAGGTGCCTTGTCTTCCTTCTGTACTGATTATTTGAATGCTTTGAGGGTGAGGAGTTTGATCCTCATTACTATTTGAAACTTCAAGCTGGTGAAATAATTTGACAAATTTAGTAAAAGGGTTGTGTGAAGGTTTCATTGGTTCATCAAGGATAATGTTTGAGGGTGAGGAGTTTGATCATTCTTGAAATTAAACTAGACAAAGCTTCATTCCTTGTCAAATTTAGTAAAGGCTGTGTGAAGGTGGATCTTTCATTCCCTGTGCTGACAAGGACTCTGAGGGTGAGGATTTGGATCTTCATTCCTGTTATCAAAATTGACAAAGCTAGAAATTATTTTGAAAATTTTGTTGTGAAGTTGTCTAAGGTGCCTTATTATTTCCTTAAGGGATCTTTGTTATATTTCTGAGGAGTTTGGATATTTCATTCTTTCAAACTAGACAAAGCTATTGAATTAATTTGACAAAATTAAAGGGTTGTCTGAAGGTGCCATTAATTATTTGTGTATGGTACAAGGGAAATGCCTTGTTAAAAGTTTTTTTCATTGAAATAAACTAAGATTCCTTGTCTAAAATTCTGACAAATTTAGTAAAAGGGAATAGAATATTCTCATTATTTAACAGGAGCTTAATTCTTGTTGATTTCTTATAAGGGTTATTGATCTTCATTCCTAGTTTAACCAGACAAAGCTGGTGATTTCTTTCACCAAATTAAGCATAAGGGAAGTTTGGAAGGTGCCCTATGCCTCAACCTCCTTGACAAGGATTAATGCTGACCTTCATTCTGATTGTTTGTCCTATTTTTATTTAGATGTAAGCTGGTAAAATAATTTGACAAATTTTCTTTAAAAGATTCATTGCTGTTCAACGATAAAAAATGTGTGCTGAGTCGATTAAAATTTTGAAATTTTACCTTTTTGTTCATCCTCTATTTGCCATTTGGACCTAACGAAGGTGCTACACCCTTTGTCAAGGATCTTACCAGAGGGTGAGGAGTTCATTCTTTTCAATCTTCTGATCAAACCAGACTTGCTGGTGAAATAATTTATCAAATCTTACTTAGGACGTGGATGTGAAGGTATTTAAACCTTTATTCTTATTTGACTAAGACTTTTGTCTATTTAGGGTCCCTTCTTAGTCCTTGTTTGGATCTTCATTCATTGTCCAAAACTATTAAGTATTTGGATTTAAATAATTTGTCTATCATAGTAAAGGGAAGGGATGAAGATTCCAAAGTATTTCTCCTATTATTATTTGACAAGATTTCTCCACAATTACTGTCTTTTTTTCTCTTCATTCTTTTGACTATTCTCTACACAAAGCTGGTGAAATAATTTGTAAATATTCTCTATTAAGGGTCAGAAGGTTCATTCCTTGTTCATCCTTCTATTATTACAACGATCTAATTCCTTGAGGGTGAGGAGATTGATTGGAAGGATTCTGAAATTTAACACACAATAATAGTTCTAAATAATCTTATAAATTGTGTAAAAGGGTTTTGAGAAGGAGATTCATTATTGTCCTTTCTCTGCAAGGATTATTTATGATCTCCAGGAGTTTGATCTTTTATTTCTAAAATCAAACTGTATACAAAGCTGGTGAAATTTTCTGATAAATTCAGGAAAACTTTTTAAAATAGGTATCATCTGTTTTCCCTTTTGCTCTTACTGGACAAGGATTATTTTGGAGGGTTCAGGAGTTTTTCTTTTTCATTAGGCTTGGAAATTAACAAACCCGGGGGGCAACTGGTGAAATTTGGATCTTGATTCTGACCTCTCCTAAATGAGGGTTAATTTGAAGGTTAATTACTTCCTTGGGCCAAGGACTTTCAGGATTAATTGCTTGATAGTGTGGGTTTTGTCTATTCTTGAAATGAATCTTCACAAAGCTGGTATTCTTCTATTCACTTATTTGATTTTAATTCCTTGTGGATAATGCCATTATTATTTCCTTCCCTCAAGACAAGGATTCATTTCTGTTGGTTTTGGAATTTCATTCCTTTGAAATTTAACATTTTAAGCTGTAGAAATTATTTGACATTAGCATTCCTTGTTGTGAAGGTGCCATTATTATTTGAAATTTTGGACAAGGATAAATCCTCTAGGGTAAAGTTTGATTTTCATTCTTGAAACCTTATCTATTTATCTTTGGATGAAACAATTGTCAATTTTTAAAATTTGTGTGAAGGTGCCATCTTTCCTTCCAAATGTTGGAAATAAAAAAACAATTCATCTAAAAATAATTGTCTTCATTCTTGTCACAGAAACTATTAAAAGTGGTGAATCTTCATTCTGTTCAGAAAAGGGTAGTTAAGGTGATCTTTCCTTCCCTGTCTATTCTAAATTACTGAGGGTGAGGAGTTTGATTCTTTGTCTTTGAACTAAACTATGTTTGCCTTGGTGAAATCATTCTCCAAATCACTAAAAAGGGTTATTTGGTGCCATTCTGTCCAAGCAACAAATGACTAATAGGATTTTCATTATTTCTATTGAGGGTGAGGAGTTTGATTATTTTGAATCATTCTAGAATGACAAAAAACTGGTACCATTTGAATATTTTAAAATTGTGCCGTAAAAGGGTTGTGTGAAGGTGGACATTATTCCTGTTTCCTATTATTACAACGACACATGCCTCAGGGTGATTTTGTGACATCTATTATTATTTGAAATCAAACTCTTGTCTATCTTCTGGGAATTTGGACAAATTTAGTAAAAGGTTGAAAACTATTTGACTTTTCCCATTCCTGGACAATCCCTCTATCCTCCTTTCCATTTGATTTGAGTTCAAAAGTGTCTCCAGGGTCCTCTATTAAAAAAT
The DNA here is from genome assembly GCA_903632075.3 of Acanthosepion pharaonis. Taxonomy (NCBI): domain Eukaryota; kingdom Metazoa; phylum Mollusca; class Cephalopoda; order Sepiida; family Sepiidae; genus Acanthosepion; species Acanthosepion pharaonis. The sequence continues at coordinate 1,599,250 of CAHIKZ030002035.1, read as the reverse complement.
TGGATTTTCATTTTTCAAAAAGGGTTCTCCCATTATTTTACATCCTTCCTTGTCTTTCATCCACTATTTCTGAGGCAGGAGTTTGATCTTTCCTTTGTCTATTCTCTATTACAAATTTGGATCCTCATTCTTTTAAATATACCAAAAGGGTTGTAAAGGCTTTCATTCCCTCTATGTGCTGGACTATTTGGATTTGGTCTGAGTCAGGAGTTTGATCCTCATGCTTCTTTGGATCAACCATTCCTTGTCAGTGAAATCTATTTGACAACGATATTTATTATTTATCCTTTTATTTGATTTCCTTTATTCAAGGATATTATTTTTCCTTTTTGATTCTTTCATTCTTTCTATTATTATTTGGATTTAAATAATTTTCTAAATTTTGTTACATTTATAGACTTGTTCTTGTCCTTTTCTCTATTAAATTTGGATTTATCCTTTTCTATTCTCTATCATTTATGATCTTTCATTATTTGTCCTTTTATAAAGATTTATTATTTGATCTTTCATTTATTATTTATCCTTTGCAAAATTTATATTTGTCCTTGTCTAAAGATTTATTATTTTGACCTTTTATAGACTTTTGTTGTCCTTTTATAAGATTTCATTATTTGTCCTTTTATCTATTATTATTTGTCCTTTATTCCTGTTATTTGTCCTTTTACTATTTTTGATCTTCATCTTGTCTATCCTCTAATATTATTTGTCCTTTTATAAGGTTGCTTTTGTCCTTTTATAATTATTTATTCTTCATCCTTTTATAAGATTTATTATTTGATCTTTTATAAGTTTATTGTTTATCCTTTTATAAAGATTTATTATTTGTTTTTATAAGATTTTTATTGTCCTTTTATAAGGGTTATTATTTGTCCTCTTATAAAATTTATTGTTTGTCCTTTTTAAAATTTAAACTAGACTTTTATAAGGAAATAATAACATTTATAAAGCACTTATTATTTGTCCTTTTATTCCTTGTGCTGGACAACGATGAATGCTCTGAGGGTGAGGAGCCTATTTTCTTTCATATTGGAAATTTAACCACACCTTTTCATAAATAATTTGATTTATATTTATAAAAGGTATTATTGTCCTTTTAAAAAAGCTTTATTATTTGATCTTCGTGCTGGACAAGGATAAATGCCTGAGGGTGAGGAGTCGATTCTTTCATTCTGAAATCAAACCATGAAAGCTGGCAGCCATCTCACGAATTTAGTGAAAGGCTGTGTGAAGGTGCCATTACTTCCTTCCCTGTGCTGGGATAAGGATAAATGCTGAGGGCAGGAGTTTGACCTTTCACCCTTGAAATCAAATCAGTACACAAAGCTGTGAAATAATGGACAAATTTAGTAAAAGGTTAGAAGGTGCCATTATTTCTTCCCTGTGCTGGACAAGGATAAATGTTTGAGGGTGAGGAGTCGATTCATTCTTGAAACCAAACCACACAAAGCTGGTGAAATAATTTGATAACTTAGAAAAGGGTTGTGAAGGTGCCATTACTTTCCTTCCTGTGCTGGGATGTATGATAAATGCTCTAATTTGGTGAGGAGTTTGATTCTTTCATTCTTGAAATCAAACTAGACAAAATTGGTAAAATAATTTGTCAAACTCTAGTAAAAAGGGTTGTGTGAAGGTGCCATTACTTCCTCCTGTGCTGGACAAGGACAACACTAGAATGGGTGAGGAGCTGAAATTGCCCATAAAGACAAGATACACTTCTGAAATCAAACTAGACAAATTTGGATGAAGTTCCTTGACTAATTTAGTAAAATTTGGAGGTTCATTCCTTTTCTGTCCCAAATTACTATTTGGATCTTCATTCTTGAGGGTGAGGATTTGATTATTTGAGATCTTCAAACTTTGTCTATCTCTATTATTCTTTGGATTTCTTGTCTATCCTCTATTTATTTGGATCTTCATTCTTGTCTATCCTCTAAGGTTATTTGGATTTCATTCCTTGTCTATCTTTGGAACAAGGATAATGTTTATCCTCTATTTATTTGATCTTCATTCCTTGTCTATTCTATTACTATTTGATCTTCATTCCTTGTCTATCCTCTATTAGGGCGTGAAGGTGCATTCCTTGTCTATCCCTGTTATTTGGATCTTCATTTCTTGTCTATTCTCTATTACTAGTTTGGATCTTCATTCCCTCTAATATTATTTGGATCTATTCCTCAAACCTCTTATTTGGAAATTCATTCCTTGACAAATTTAGTAAAATTATTTGGATCTTCATTCTGTCTATCCTCTATTATTATTTGGATTTCATTCCATTTTTGGATCTTCATTTCCTTGTCTATTCTCTAATACAATTTGGATCTCAAAGCTTGTTCATCCTCTGACAAATTTGAGATCTTCATTCCTTGTCTATCCTCTATTTTTGATTTCATTTTGGATTTGATAACAATTTCTTGTCTATTCTCTCTTCATTCTTCATTTTGAAATTCAAACCAGACTAAGCTATGAAATATTTGACAAATTCCTTGTCTATCCTCTATGTAACTGAAGGTGCCATTATTTGGAATCTTCATTCCTTGTCTATTCTCTATTATTATTTAGTCTTCATTCTTGTGATCCTTTCATTATTTGGATCTTCAAACTAGTCTAAGCTCTGTTAATTTGATTTTCATTCCTTATCTAAAAGGGTTATTTGAAGGTTCATTCTTGTCTATTCTCTATTTAGGACTTCATTCCTTGTCTATCCTTGAGGGTGAGTCTCCATTTGATTCTTTCATTCTTGTCTATTCTCTATTTTTGATTTTCCTTCCTTGTCTATCCTCTATTATTATTTGGATCTTCATTCCTTGTCTATTCTCTATTACTAATTGGATCTTCATTCTTGTCTATCCTCTATTTGGATCTTTCATTCCTTGTTTGAGGGCAGTTATTAGTTTGATTCTTTAATCCTTGAAATCAAATTATTTGCTTCATTCCTTGTCTATTCTCTATTACTATTTGGATTTAGCATTCCTTGTCTATTCTCTATTACTTTTGATCCTCTGTCCTGGACAAGGTTAATCCTCTATTGAGGATTTGATCTTTCATTCCTTGAAATCTATTCTCTATTAGCTGGTTGGATAACTTCATTCTTGTCTATTCTCTATTACTATTTATTTCTTCATTCTTGTCTATTCTCTAAGGGGTGATTTGGATCTTCATTCTTGTTCATCCTCTATTATTATTTGAATCTTCATTCTTGTCTTTCTCTATTACTATTTGAATCTTCATTCCTTGTCTATCCTATTTTGATCTTCATTCCTTGTCTATCCTCTGTATTATTTGGATCTTCATTCCTTGTCCTTCTCTATTATTATTTGGATCTTCATTCCTTGTCATTCTCTATTATTATTTGGATCTTCATTCCTTGTCTATCCTCTAATATTATTTGGATCTTCATTCCTTGTCTATCCTCTATTACTATTTGGATCTTCATTCCTTGTCTATCCTCTATTACTATTTGGTCTATTCTTTCATTTGAATCTTCATTTGTCTATTCTCTATTACTATTTGGATCTTCATTCTGTTCTATTACTATTTGGTCTTCATTCCTTGTCTAATTATTATTTGGATCTTCATTTCCTTGTCCCCTATCCTCTAATATTATTTTGACTTTCATTCCTTGTCTATTCTCTATTATTATTTGGATCTTCATTCCTTGTTCATTCTATTACTATTTGGATCTTCATTCCTTGTCTATCCTCTATTATTTGGATCTTCATTCCTTGTCTATCCTCTATTATTATTTGATCTTTCATTCCTATTCATCCTCTATTATTTGATAATTGGCCCTTGTCTATTCTCTATTACTATTTTCATTCCTTGTCTATTCTCTATTATTATTTGTCTTCATTCCTTGTCTATTCTCTACTATTTGGATCTTCATTCTTGTCTATTCTCTATTATTATTTGGATCTTCATTCCTTGTCTATCCTCTATTATTATTTGGATCTTCATTCCTTGTCTATTCTCTATTACTATTTGGATCTTCATTCCTTGTCTATTCTATTACTATTTTAGATCTTCATTCCTTGGTTATTCTCTATTATTATTTGGATCTTTCATTCCTTGTCTATTCCTTCTATTACTACTTGGATCTTCATTCCTTGTCTATTCTCTATCTATTTGGATCTTCATTTTTGTCTATCCTCTATTATTATTTGAATCTTCATTCTTGTCTATCCTCTATTATTATTTGATCTTCATTCCTTGTCTATCCTCTATTATTATTTGGATCTTCATTCCTTGTCTATCCTCTATTACTATTTGGATCTTCATTCCTTGTCTATTCCTCTATTATTATTTGGATCTTCATTCTATCCTCTGTCTATTCCTCTCTATTCTATTATTTGGATCTTCATTCCTTGTCTATCCTCTATTATTATTTGGATCTTCATTCCTTGTCTATCCTCTATTATTATTTTCTCTTCATTCCTTGTCTATCCTCTATTATTATTTGGATCTTCATTCCTTGTCTATCCTCTATTATTATTTGGATCTTCATTCTTTGTCTATTCCTTGGATCTTCATTCCTTGTCTATCCTCTATTACTATTTGGATCTTCATTCCTTGTCTATCTCTATTATTATTTGGATCTTCATTCTCTTTATTTGTCTTCATCCTTCTATTATTATTTGATCTTCATTTCCTTGTCTATTCTCTATTACCTGTTCCTCTATTCCTTGTCTATTCTCTATTACTATTTGATCTTCATTCCTTTGTCTATCCTCTATTATTATTTGATTCTCTTCATTTCCTATCCTCCTAATTTTTGTCTATATCCTTGTCTATTATTATTTGATCTTCATTCTTGTCTATTCTCCTATTACTATTTGACTTTCATTCCTTGTCTATCCTCTATTATTATTTTGGATCTTCATATTATTTAGTCTTCATTCTCTATTACTATTTGATCTCTCATTCCTTGTTCATTCTCCTATTACTATTTGGATCTTCATTCCTTGTCTATTCTTTTGAATCTTCATCCTCTATCCTCTATTATTTGGATCTTCATTCCTTGTCCTATCCTCTATTATTATTTGGATCTTCATTCCTTGTCTATCCTCTATTATTATTTGGGATCTTCATCCTTGTCTATCCTCTATTATTATTTGGATCTTCATTCTTGTCTATCCTCTATTACTATTTGGATCTTCATTCCTTGTCTATCCTCTATTATTATTTGGATCTTCATTCCTTTAACCTACTTATTATTATTTGATCTTCTCTATCCTACTATTTGGATCTTCATTCCTTGTCTATCCTCTATTATTATTTTCCGATCTTCATTCCTTGTCTATTCTCTATTATTATTTGGATCTTCATTCCTTGTCTTCTCTCTATTATTATTTGGATCTTCATTCCTTGTCTATTCTCTATTATTATTGGATCTTCATTCCTTGTCTATCCTCTATTATTGAATCTTCATTCCTTATCTATTCCTATTACTATTTGGATCTATTCCTTGTCTATTCTCTATTACTATTTGGATCTTTCATTTCCTTGTCTATTCTCTATTACTATTTGGATCTTCATTTCCTTGTCTATTCTCTATTACTATTTAGATCTTGTTCCTTGTCTATCCTCTATTATTATTTGGATCTTTCATTCCTTGTCTATTCTCTATTATTATTTTGAATCTTCATTCCTTGTCTATCCTCTGTTATTATTTGATCTTCATTCCTTGTCTATCCTCTATTATTATTTGGATCTTCATTCTTGTCTATCCTCTATTATTATTTGATCTTCATTCCTTGTCTATCCTCTATTATTTGGATCTTCATTCCTTGTCTATCCTCTATTATTATTTGTTCATTTCCTATCCTCTATTATTATTTGGATCTTCATTCCTTGTCTATCCTCTATTACTATCTTCATTGTCTATTCTCTATTATTATTTATTTCCTTGTCTATTCTCTATTACTATTTGGATCTTTCATTCCTTGTCTATTCTCTATTACTATTTGATCTTCATTCCTTGTCTATCTCTCTTCATTACTCTATTTTTGGATCTTCATTCCTTGTCTATTCTCTATTATTTTGGATCTTCATTCCTTGTCTATCCTCTATTATTTTGGATCTTCATTCCTTGTCTATCCTCTATTACTATTTGGATCTTCATTCCTTGTCTATCTTGTTCCTCTTTACTATTTGGATCTTCATTCCTTGTCTATTCTCTATTTATTTGTCTTCATTCCTTGTCTATCCTCTATTATTTGGATCTTCATTCTTGTCTATTCTCTATTATTATTTGAATCTTCATTCCTTGTCTATCCTCTATTTTGATTTCTTGATCTTTCCTCTATTCTTCATTGTCTATTCTCTATTATTTATTTTCATTCCTTGTCTAGATCTTCATTCCTTGTCTATTCTCTATTACTATTTGGATCTTCATTTCTTGTCTATCCTCTATTACTATTTGAATCTTCATTCCTTGTCTATCCTCTCTATTACTATTTGATCTTCTTCCTTTGTCTATTCTCTATTACTATTTGATCTTCATTCCTTTCTGTCCTCTTCTTTGAATCTTCATTCCTATTTATTAGGATCTTCATTTCCTTGTCTATCCTGTACTATTTGGATCTCCATGTATCCTCTATTATTATTTGATCTTTATTCCTTGTCTATCCTCTATTATTATTTGGATATTTCATTCCTTGTCTATTATTATTTGGATCTTCATTCCTTGTCTATCCCCTAATATTATTTGATCTTCATTCCTTTGTCTATCCTCTTATTATTTGATCTTCATTTCATATCCACATCCTCTATTATTATTTGGATCTTCATTCCTTGTCTATTCTCATTATTATTTGAATCTTCCATTCTTGTCTGTCCTCTAATACTATTTGAATCTTCATTCCTTGTCTATTCTCTGTACTATTCCTTGTCCTTCTCTATTTGAATCTTCATTCCTTGTCTATTCTCTATTACTATTTGAATCTTTTGATCTTCATTACTTTTGTCTTCATCCTTGTCTATTACTATTTGATCTTCATTCCTTGTCTGTCCTCTATTATATTTGGATCTTCATTCCTTGTCTATTCTTGTCTGTCCTCTACTATTTGATCTTCATTCCTTGTTCATCTCTTTACTATTTACTTCATTTGACTTCTATTTTCCTTTCTTGTCCTCTATTACTATTTGATCTTCATTCCTTGTCTATCCTCTGTTATTATTTGATTCCTTGTCTATTTCTCTAACCTGTCTTCCTCTGTATTTTGGTCTTCATTTCCTTGTCCTCCACTATTTGGATCTTCATTCTTGTCTATTTGTCTATCCTCTATTTCTCTATTATTTGAATCTTCATTCCTTGTCTATCCTATTATTTGAATCTTCATTCCTTGTCTATCTCTATTACTATTTGGATTCTTATTATTCTCTATTCTATTTTGGTTCATTCCTTGTCTATCCTCTATTACTATTTGGATTTGAATCTTCATTCCTCTTTGTCTATCCTTGTCTATTACTATTTGGATCTTCATTCCTTGTCTATTCTCTATTTACTATTTTGATCTTCATTCCCTTGTCTTCTCTCTATTATTATTTGATCTTCATTCCTTGTCTATCCTCTATTACTATTTAATATTACAGATCTTCATTCCTTGTCTATTACTCCTCTATTATTATTTGGATCTTCATTCCTTGTCTATTCTCTATTATTTTGATCTTCATTCTTGTCTATCCTCTATTATTATTTGATCTTCATTCCTTGTCCATTCTCTATTATTTTGATCTTCATTCCTTGTCTATCCTCTATTATTTTGATCTTCATTCATTCTCTTGTCTGTCTTCATTCCTATCTCTATTACTATTTGGATCTTCATTCCTTGTCTATTCTCTATTACTATTTGGATCTTCATTCCTTGTCTATTCTCTATTACTATTTGGATCTTCATTCCTTGTCTATCCTCTATTATTATTTGGATCTTCATTCCTTTTCTATTCTCTATTATTATTTGGATCTTCATTCTTGTCTATCCTCTATTACTATTTGATCTTCATTCCTTGTCTATTCTCTATTACTATTTGAATCTTCATTCCTTGTCTATCCTCTATTACTATTTGGATCTTCATTCCTTGTCTATCCTCTATTTACTATTTATCTTCATTCCTTGTCTATTCTCTATTATATTTGAATCTTCATTCCTTGTCTATCCTCTATTATTATTTGAATCTTTCATTCCTTGTCTATCCTCTCTTATTATCTCCATTTGGATCTTCTATTTTATTTTCTATCCTCTATTATTATTTGGATCTTCATTCCTTATTATTATTTGTTCATCCTTGTCTATCTATTACTATTTTCATTTCCTTTCTATTCTATTACTTGTCTATCCTCCTATTACTTATTATTTGGATCTTCATTCCTTGTCTATTCTCTATTATTATTTGGATCTTCATTCCCTTGTCTCCTCTATTATTTTGGATCTTCATTCCTTGTCTATTTGGATCTTCATTCCTATTTCTGTATTATTTGAATCTTCATTCCTTGTCTATCCTCTAATATTATTTGATCTTCATTCCTTGTCTATCCTCTATTATTATTTCCTTGTCTGTCCTCTTCATTCCTTGTCTATCCTCTAATATTATTTGGATCTTCATTCCTTGTCCTCTATCCTCTTCATTATTATTTATGATCTTCATCATTTGTTTATTTGTCTTCATTCTTGTCTATTACTATTTGGATCTTCATTCCTTGTCTATCCTCTATTATTATTTAGATTCTTCATTCCTTGTCTATCCTCTATTACTATTTGGATCTTCATTCCTTGTCTATCCTCTATTATTATTTGATCTTCATTCCTTGTCTATCCTCTATTATTATTTGGATCTTCATTCCTTGTCTATCCTTGTCTACTTATTTGGATCTTCATTCCTTTGTCTATCCTCTCTTATTACTATTTGGATCTTCATTCATTCCCTCCTTGTCTATCCTCTATTACCATTTGATCTTCATTCCTTGTCTATCCTCTATTATTATTTGAATCTTCTATTCTTGTCTATTCCTTTTGGTCTATCCTTGTCTATTCTTATTTGGATCTTCATTTCTTGTCTATCCTCTATTATTATTTGGATCTTCATTCCTTGTCTATCCTCTGTTATTATTTGATCTTCATTCTCTTGTCTGTCCTCTTATTATTTGATCTTCATTCCTTGTCTGTCTCTATCCTCTTCTTATTATTTTAGGATCTTCATTTCTTGTCTATCTCTATTACTATTTGGATCTTCATTCCTTGTCTATCCTCTATTACTATTTGATCTTCATTCCTTGTCTATCCTCTATTACTATTTTGTCTATCCTCTGTGTGCTTGAATCTTCATTTTCCTTGTCTATCCTCTATTATTGGATCTTTCCTTGTCTTTCTCTCCTCTGTTTGAATCTTCTGTTCTGTCTATCATTTCTTCATTCCTTGTCTATTATTACTTTTGGATCTTCATTCCTTGTCTATCTATTTGGTCTATTATTATTTCTGTGACTCTTGGATCTTCCTTGTCTATTCTCTATTACTATTTGATCTTCATTCTCTATTACTTGTCTATCCTCTATTATTATTTTTGGATCTTCATTCCTTGTCTATCCTCTTCCTTGTTAATATTATTTGGATCTTCATTCCTTGTCTCTCCATTCTCTATTCTCTATTATTTGGATCTTCATTCCTTGTCTATCTCTATTATTATTACTTTTCCTTGATCTCTAATATTATTTGAATCTTCATTCCTTTGTCTATCCTCTATTACTATTTGGATCTTTCATTCATTCTTGTCTATCCTCTATTACTATTTGATCTTCATTCCTTGTCTATCCTCTAATATTATTTGGATCTTCATTCCCTTGTCCTCCTCTATTATTATTTGGATCTTCATTCCTTGTCTATCCTCTATTACTATTTGGATCTTTCATTCTCTTTGTCTATCCCTTGTCTATCCTCTATTATTTTTGATCTTCATTCCTTGTCTGTCCTCTATTACTATTTGGATCTTCATTCCTTGTCTATCCTCTATTATTTTTGTCCTCTATTATTATTTGGATCTTCATTCCTCTATTCTTGTCTATTCTCTATTATTATTTTGATCTCCATTTCTTGTCTCTTCTATTACTGTCTATTCTTGTCTATTCTTATTTGGAATCTTCATTCCTTGTCTATCCTCTATTATTATTTGGATCTTCATTCCTTTGTCTATTCCCTATTCTATTATTTGGATCTTCATTCCTTGTCTATCCTCTATTACTTCATTTTGTCTATCTTTCATTCTCTTGTCTATTCTATGTATTATTTGGATCTTCATTCCTTGTCTATCTCTATTACTATTTGGATCTTCATTCCTTGTCTATTCTCTATTACTATTTGGATCTTCATTCCTTGTCTATCCTCTATTACTATTTGGATTTCTTCATTCTTCATTCCTTGTCAACCTGTCTCCATTCCTTTGTCTATTCTCTATTACTATTTGAATCTTCATTCCTGTCTATCCTCTATTACTATTTGGATCTTTATTCCTTATTCCTTGTCTTCATTCCTTGTCTTCTCTATTATTTGATCTTCATTCCTTGTCATCCTCTATTATTATTTATCTTCATTCCTTGTCTATCTATTGTGTTGGATACCATTTCCTTGTCTGTCCTCTATTTTTGGATCTTCCCTTGTCTGTCCTCTAATATTATTTGGATCTTCATTCTCGTCTTATCCTCTATTACTATTTGATCTTCATTCTCTATTGCTATTTGGATCCTCCTCTATTATTATTTGGATCTCCATTCCTTGTCTATTCTATTACTATTTGTCTTCATCCCTCTATTATTATTTGAATCTTCATTTCCTTGTCTATCCTCTATTACTATTTGGATTCTTCATTCCTTGTTTTGGTCTTCATCCTCTATTACTATTTGGATCTTCATTCCTTTGTCTATCCTCTATTATTATTTGAATCTTCATTCCTTGTCTATTCTCTAACCCCTATTTGGATCTTCATTCCTTGTCTATTTCTCTAGCCTATTTGAATCTTCATTCTTGTCATCCTCTATTATTATTTGGATCTCATTCCTTGTCTATCCTCTATTCTTCATTCCTTGTCTATCCTCCTATCCTTCTTGTCTATCCTATTATTTTTGGATTCATTTCCATTCCTATTACTTGTCTTCATTCCTTATCTCTATTGTCCCAGATCTCCATTCCTTGTCTGCTCCTCTATTACTATTTGGATCTTCATTCTTGTCTATCCTCTGTCTTTGGATCTTTGTTGTGTCTATCCTCTATTATTTTTGGATCTCCATTCCTTGTCTATTCTCTATTACTATTTGGATCTTCATTCCTTGTCTATCTCTTTTTGTTCATTCCTTGTCTATGCTTATTTGGATCTTCATTCCTTGTCTATCCTCTATTACCTTCTTCCTTGTTACTATTTTTGGATCTTCATTCCTTGTCATCCTCTGTATTATTTATTTGGTCTATTTCTCTTACTATTTGGATCTTCATTCTTGTCTATCCTCTATTACTATTTGGATCTTCATTCCTTGTCTATCCTCCCTATTATTTGGATCTTCATTCCTTGTTCATCCTCTATTATTATTTGATCTCCATTCTTTGTCTTCATTCCTCTATTACTATTTGATCTCTTCATTCCTTGTCTATCCCTCTATGTGTTGGATCTTCATTCCTTGTCCTATCCTCTATTACTATTTGATCTTCATTCCTTTTCTATCACACTCTATTACTTGTCTTGTTCATCCTCTATTATTATTTGGATCTCCATTCTTGTCTATTCTCTATTATTATTTGATCTTCATTCCTTGTCTATCCTCTATTATTATTTGGATCTTCATTTCTTCCTCTGTACTATTTGGATCTTCATCCTTGTCTATTACTATTTGGATCTTCATTCCTTGTTCATTCTCTGTGCTATTTGGATTTTTCTTGTCTGATATTATTGGTCTTCATTCCTTGTCTATCCTCTATTATTATTTGATCTTCATTCCTTGTCATCCTCTGTATTTGGATCTTCATTTCCTTGTCTATCCTCTACTATTTTGTCTATTCTCTATTACCTTTTGAATCTTCATTCCTTGTCTATCCCCTTCTATTATTTCATTTTGATCCTCTATGTATTTGAATCTTCCATTCCTTGTCTATCCTAGCCCCAATATTACCATTTTGGATCTTCATTCCTTGTCTATCTCTATTATTATTTTGAATCTTCATTCCTTGTCTATCCTCTATTATTTGAATCTTCTGTTCTTATTTCCTCTGTGTGGATCTCCATCCTTGTCTATTCTCTGTACTTTGAATCTTCATTCCTTGTCTATCCTCTGTTATTATTTGGATCTTCATTTCCTTGTCTATTCTCTCTATTACTATTTTTAAGATCTTCATTCCTTGTCTGTCCTCTTTTACTATTTGGATCTTCATTTCCTTACATACCTTCTCTATATTATTTGGATCTTCATTCCCTTGTCTATCCTCTATTACTATTTGGATCTTCATTCCTTGTCTATCCTCTATTATTATTTGAATCTTCATTCCTTGTCTATCTCTATTACCTTTGGATCTTCATTCCTTGTCTATTCTCTATTATTTGGATCTTCATTCTTGTCTATCCCTCTATTACTATTTGGATCTTCATTCACTTGTCTATCCTCTATTATTATTTGGATCTTCATTCCTTGTCTATCCTCTATTACTATTTGGATCTTCATTCCCTTGTCTATCTCTATTATTTGGATCTTCATTTCCTTGTCTATCCTCTAATATATTTGGATCTTCATTCCTTGTCTATCTCTCTATTATTTACTTCATTCCTTGTCTCCTCTATTCTCTACCTCACCATTTCTATTCTGTCCTCTTTTTTACTATACGGGTCCTTATTCTCTATTCTATTTAGTATACTATTTCTCTACTCATATCACTATTCGGTAGGTACTATTCGAGCGAGTGTTATGGTGCGAATTATATTCGAAGGCGTCTGACATCAGTATTGTTCAACGGCGTACTATACTTGTATCTGCGATTACAAAGTCTCTACTACAACGAGCATCACGAAAAATAATAACAAGTATTCGTTGGCATCACAAAAGTGGCAGCGAGTGTTCGTTGACATCACAAAACTAATATATTTCTTATCCGTGTTGCTTAAGGAATCGTCGAATAATTTAAATCTTCAGAACGGATACAAAGCAAAGAAATAAATCGAAAGTTAACATGAATCAGATATTGATAATAAAATGAAAGAGGGGTAGAACTTCGTAGTATCTAAACATATTAAACACCCATTTTGAAAATCGCAAGGAAATGCGATAGACATTCTTTTCATGAGTAAATAATGAAAGATAACTTATTTTTCGGAGTATCAAAATCACTTTTTAAAACGTTCACTTCTGCATACATAAAAAAGGAATAAACAATTCAATATAAATCAAGAATTCATTCAAACTTATTTTCTTATATCCAGTTAACAAGGTTTGCCTCTTTTATGTTTTATTGTATTTTTTCAATTTTCGAACAAGATGCTGCACAGATGGATAGAAAATTTGCATTACTTTCCAATCGTCATACTAAATAAAATATATACTTACATTGGTCATGTAACAACAACACACTCTCGCAGGTTAACTTGTTACTTATCAAAATTTTTGGATATAGAAATCAGCCTCACAAACAACCAAAATACGGCACTTAGAATAAGGTAATTAAGCGTGGGTAATACCGAAATACACTATAGCATTCATTCATCCAATTCCCATCGTAAATAAAACTGTGTATTTACATTGGTCACACAATTAATCACACTCTCAAAGGTTACCCTGTTACTTATCAAAATTTGTGGATATAGCAACCAGTATCACAAGCCAGCAAAATACGGCACTTATCCTAAGACAATCATCGGTGGGTAATACAGAAATACTGTATCGCGCTTTTCAACACAGGTGAATTCACTGAAAAATGTGTTTAAAATATTTATAGCGTATATAAAAAATTAATACATTTATTTTCTGGTGATGTCGAACTTCAAGAAACCAGTTGTATATCGGAGGTCACTTGTCAGATAAACATAAATTTATACTTGAAATATAATATTCCAAAAATGTAAGAATATAGCTGACATAAATTTTGGCATTGATACAGAGAATTCTTCGTTCTTCATATTAACAGGGACGTTGGAATGTGCACGAAGAAAAGAAACAAAAAGTAAAATAGGATGATGTAAAATGTGATGACATAGTCAGCAACAGCAGAATCAAGTCCAGGAGGATGTCGTTGGGATACCAACATAAAAAAGCAAATAATCCCAGCTTAACTTAGAACACACACACACACACACACACACACACACACACACACACACACACACACACGACAACCAGTTAACAGGAAGTTACATAAGCAATAACGAGAGAAGTTCCCTCTCTTATATCCTCATAATAAGATCAAACATTCGAAAAAAAAAACTCGAAACCAAATACCTTCGCTTTGGCCGACGTTAATTTCACTTAGTCCAAAAGTGAATAAGCAATTATTTTTAGTACGAAATTCTTATCTCGCGTATTCTTATAAGTCATAGCTATCGTTGTATAGAAGTCACACAGTGTTCTCGCTTATGATTTATTAATATATTCCTTAAATGTAATAACTCCTTTAAAACACACACACACACACACACACACACACGCACACACACACACACACACACACACACACACACACACATATATATATATATATATATATATATATATATATAGTTTCTTGATGTTTGTCCCCACGGATTTCACGCCCTTGCGATCGTCAGACAAACTATGTTTGCTCTATCACTGATTTTGAGCGTTTTCTAGTAACTACCGCATATATAATATATAAATAATATATATATAAATTTCACACACACACACACACACACACACACACACACACACTGTGTGTGTGTGTTATGGTATGGGTGTGTATTATCATTTGGCTCATTACGGAGTGAATGAGTGTAAGTGTGTATATTCGTGTGTGTATAAGTGTGAGGCCTCAACACCTCCGCAAGCACGTCTGTCTTGTGTGTGTGAGAAATGTGGGTAGGTTCTGATTTGTGGGGTTATACATTAATACTATCTATATTGGTAAATTTGTGATTAAGCCCGTCTGGAGAGAGCGTTCTTTCATGTCCTTCTAAAATCTTTCTAATGTTATTTCCTCTGAACTTTTCTATTCTCTCAATTATAATGAATTTGGCATGGGTTTGAAAATCGTGTTTTTGTAGACTGAAATGTTCTACAGGTAATAATCTTTCATGGGGAGTCGACTTAATTCAATTGCGATAACTAATAACTCTGTAGTGAAAGGGCCAATTCATTCAGATTTGTTTTCCTACATATTGTTCAAGCATAGTTGCATTCTAGGATTTAAATTATGTTATGACTTCTGTTATAGTCCTTTTTGTTGTTAGATTTTGAAAGTTTTTTTTATTTTTGTTTTTTACGGATTTACCTTGAGCTAGTAATGAATTACTACCTATGAATTCCTTTAGGTTCTTAGGTCTACGATATGCTAGAAGGCCGGGTTCCCCAAACAATCTTTTTAGCTCTGGTTGAATTGTAGTATTTCCCAGCGACTTTTGATTATTTGGGATAGTGGAGGCAGAGAGTGTTGAAATTATTTAGTAGAAGGATGCGGCTGGGTTTATTTAAAATCTTGTATATTAGGGTGTCTTCTCTAGGTGTGGAAATTGCTTTATTTATTTGTTCCCTGATTAGATGTTGTTTATAGCCACGTATTGTGAATTGATGCTCCAGATCTTGAATGTGTTTATTTAGTTCTTCATTTTTGGAACATATCCTTCTGAGTCTGAGTGCTTGTGAATAGGGAAGGTTATCCTTGAAGTGTTTAGGGTGGGGAGACTTAAAATGTAGATAGTTGTGGGTGTCGGTGATTTTAGTGTGTAGTGTCGTTTTTAGTTTCCTGTTTTCATCTATGTAAATGCGGTTGTCTAAAAATGTTACTGATCTTATGGAATTTTCATAGTCAAACTTAATTGAGTCGTGTACTGTGTTTAGGGTCATGAGGAATTGGGTAAGTCTGTTGTCACTGTCCATGTATACAAAGAATATATCATATATCTTGCATAAAATATGCAGTCATTACCGATGAGGGGATAGATATGGGTCTCCTCAAATTTTCCTATGAATATTGTAGCATATGATGGATCTTCAATGGTGCCCATGGCACAGCCTCTTATTTGAAGGTAGTCTGCTCCACTGAAGTTGAAAGTATTCAATGTAAGAATATGTTCCATGAGCTTTATGACAACTTCTGGCAGGGGATCTTACTTTTCTTCTTCGATGTGTTTAATGTTTGAATATTTCATATATATATATATATATATATATATATATATATATATATATATATATCTTATAAAAAATCCTGACAAATGAAACTTGGGCAAAATCTTTTTCCTGTTCGTCATACTATTTTTAAAAATACTGTTTGTTGATATATAAAATTATAAATTATACATATATTATATATATATATATATATATATATATATATATATATATATATATATATATATATATATATATATATATATAATCTAAAATACTTATTATTCATTTAAAGCGAAATTTTATTTTCCTGATAACTTTAAAGTAATAAAAATGTAAGTTATGTTATTCTGATTTCCCAGTAGAGTACATGGTAGATGATATTCAGCTTTTGTGTATATACATGTTTGTGTAAATATAATTACTAGAGCCGGTGATGTGTATGTTTTATGTTGTAGTTTTGTTAAATTTATATTTGGTAATACAGTTTGTTTTAAGAAAGTGTAATATATTATATGGATTAATGTCATGAAAGTTCTTCCCTGTTGTTTGTTTGATTGATTTTATTTAGCGGCATAACAACCTCTATGGGTTAATTAGTGCTTAAATCTGAATATTTTGAACGCAATTGTATATCTTCAATTACAAATAAAATGTATTGTTGATCATTTTACTAGAAATGTATTTTATACTTTCATGGTATTTGTTTTTTGCTTGGGGTGAGGTTGTTATTTGCTTATAACTGGGACCCTAATAGGTGCTACCATCCCAGGTCAGTGTCGACCTGAGAGTAGCAGTATAATGATTTATCAATTATCGAATGATTCTGTACTAATTTTGTTTGTGATCATTATTTTTCAGGTGGAACATTCAACTTTTGTTCCGAGCATTGTCGGAACCCCGACGACTGAAATTGTGAACCTGACGTATTCCTATGCTACACCTGAGCAAATCCATGGCTTGGTAAAATACGATAAATACTGCCACCAGGTAAGTAAAGAAAAATAGGAAAATTTCATTTAGAAAATTTGCTAAAACAGTCAAACAGAGGTTATGTATTTGCCCAGATTTATCGTTTTGTTCACATCATATCCCCAAAAGTTTTTTCCATCATTACACCTAAAGTAAAGCAATACAAACACTAAGGCAGAAGGGGTTACTGATTATAAAAGAATATGGCAAATAAAACATTATTAAGGGGAGAGAATTATAATAGAAGAGGAATTAATACGACAATAGATAACGATTGACATTGCATTTAAATTTTTGAAGAAAACAGTTGTCAGGAAAGCAAGACCCCAGAAGATAATTTAGCAGGCAAGTAGTACGAAAAAAGAAACTGTTAGCAATGAACTTACGGTTGCATCTAACCAGTTCAACTGAAAATGAGACCTAGTTGCCAGTCTAGTACTGCGTTTACATTCATAAAGTCAAGGTACCATAGAGTAAAATTCACCAGAACAATTACCATGAGAATATTTATTGATAAGGCACATGGCAGTGATATTACAACGATGGGGAAAGTGACTGAAGTCGTGAGGTCAGGAGAAATAACATTTGCAGATTCTTTTTGGGATTTTATCAAGAATCTCTTAATATATAGCAGGAACACCAGACCAGCTGTAACAGCTGAAGCGTGGACGAATTGTAGACCTATATATGTGTAAGATATATTCTGGCAAGAAAAACTGTACACTATTCACATTATTCGGAGTATTGTCCTAATCTTGTCGCCTAATTTATTACAACGTTTCGGTCGTTGTACGCTGAGGCCTTCTTCAAGTGGTTGGAATGTCGAACTGAACCCTTTATTTCGCTCACTGGGGTAGACTGTTCTAGTTCCGCGTGCCATGTTTAATGGATGCCAGTTACCGATTATCTCCTTTTAATTCATCACTCCTAGTTCTCCATCGCCTTAACCAGATATTGGTTTTCTAAGTAAACTGGATCTAACTAATGCCTTTATCCACTGTACCATGTGTCCTTGAGAACATCTGTGTATGAATTTCTGGGTATTATAAACCTAATGTCATCAGCAATAATTTTTGTACCAGTGCTCATGTTGTAATAAGGAGTGTCAGAGAAAAAGCGATAATAGCAAAAAAAAATAAAATAAAATAAGTAAATATGAGCTCTGGTAAAAACATGATATGGTAAGAGCAAAAAATTGCAATATGAGCATAATACCTCATCTCAGAAATATAGACAAAGAAAAACTATCTAGTACAACAATGTAAACCAACTTTCCTAGCAGTAGATCTAGCAATTGATTCAATATAACATTTCATCTTCATTTCAGCAGAGAAAGTTAGCTCAAGAAGGCACAGCGTGTCACTGTCCTAGAGGTTTAGCATCAGCCACGCTGATTTAATGCAGAAAAAGGTCTCTTCGATGAATAATAAAAAACAGTTTTGTTTTAGAGGCGTTAAAATTAACAAATCATTCCTTGCCCCAGTTAACAACAGATTTTTCGTCACTTCTGAGATCAACTCCCAATTTGATGTTATCGAATCGATCAGACTTACTATTAAGACAGGAGTAAATCGTTGTGTTATCCGCATAAATACCGAGTTTAAAGCTGGAGATACCAGGAGTTCTTAATGTATTTCACTTAATAGAATATAATGAAATTTCGTGGAAAGGTCGACCGTGTGCCAAAGAGTAACTGATTACATTATGATTGGAACCACCAGTTTCTTATTTCATCATGCTCTACCGTGCTGTAATGGTTAACAAGCTGTTACACGATATTCAGCGGCCACTGCATATTTATATCGGATTAAACTTTACCTGTATGCCTTTAAACCAGACGCTGCGAGTTCAATTTTTACAATTGTTATGTATCACTGTCCGCTTGTACCCGAGTAGGCTTCTGTGCGACGGTGGATAGACAAACACCTGACCAGACACATTTATGTTTGTTCAACACTCATGGAGCCCCACTTATGGTTTATAATGCAACTATGTTAAGCGACCATTACTTACAGTTTCTGGTATGATCAACAGTTTGAAAAACGCGGGAACGTTAACAACCTCGGTTACGATGACTTGTCACTTCATGCCAGCACAATTATTGACGGCTATCAAACATTTCCATTCCGGCAAAAACATATTTCGATTCGCATTTAATTTTTCGTCTTTGATGCTACATGGATTTTACTAAAAACAAAACAATTTCCATGCCTGAGGATGACTGATTGTACAGTTGAAAGTACTTGCAGATTAAAAAAAACATTATACAACTTGTAGTTATTAAAAACAAGGATCATAACATTCATCGAGTGGTTCATAGGTTAATGCAACTTTAAAATTTTGTTTGCGAAGATATTTCGCCATTTTATATCATTAACTTTACCAATCTACTTTTTGTATGTATAATTCATTGTAATATAAATTGAACTGCACCACATATTTGATATATATATATATATATATATATATATATACAAAGTTATAAGTCAGTTTTGTTTTCGTTTTTGTCGTTTTGCCCATTGAGCTGAATTGCTAGTTTAGTGCAGATATGTTAAATTTCTTAATCTGTAAGAAAGAGAAGATAATCTTTTCCCTTTTGTCTTCCTCGATGGATTTAAATCAGTCATGAATTTTTCAGAAAAGAAAAATACCAGATACTTCATAAATTGCTTTAAATGAAAACAGTACCGCTAATGTTTTTTGGGAGTGCTAAAGCAAAATTTGATATTTTTAAATTTCATGAATAATTTTTCATAATGAGAAATTTTAAATTGCGTCCTAGAGTTTTAGTTATTCGACAAGTGCACGCAAAGTGAAAAAAAAAAAAGAAAAAAAAGAAAAAGGTTGAGAAACAATGCATGGGCGATTATAGTTCTCCACAACTTTCTATCCTTTGTAGCTCTTGGAAACCTTTGTCCTTTTGCTAAGCCCCCCACCCCGTTGAGTTGTTGGGAGTGTTCCCGCGTGTGTGTATTTGAATAAAGACAAACACAGTTGTAGGGATAAATACTGGTATATTTGTAAGAGGTAATTAACAACAGAGTGATTAGTAATAAGGAACGCCGGTTAGTAAGTAACAATAGCAAAAGTCTACAGTCCAACGGTATGTAATGGTGACCTGATCTCGACTGCTGTCGCTGAACCTGATCCTCGCACAACACAACTACTCTCTCTAGCACTGACTTATATCGTAGAGGGATAAGTCCATTATCAGTCAGAAGGTGGGTGCGCCCCAACACCCCCCCAGTTCCGCCATATGTTTACACAATCTCATCAGGTAGGTAGCCCGTTGATGTTTCCTTGTTCCTTTTAACTTCAATGTGATCTGTGAGTGTCAAATTCTCTAGGTCCTACTTAAACATTATGTGTTACAGAATTCTTCATCTTACTTACCAAATCACTGTCTTTCTTGATTCTTAGGACGTCGCCTTCACCTGTGCGCGGACTCCCCTCATCAATAATGGACAGAACATGTATGGTTATTTAATATCACAAGCCAATGATAAAATGAAGAGTTTTGGTACTGGCCCGTGGAATGATACTATTGGCTGCGCTTGTAAAGTAACCAACACTTGTCCGAAAGACAAATCATGCCACTGTGATGCACTCTTACCTACTTCCTTTAAAGAGAGAGGAGTGATTACTGCGAAAGAATTCTTGCCTATAAGGGGGGCGAATTTTCAGCCGTTACCCAGTGGAGGTACAGCCAAACTTTATGTGAGTTCCATTAGATGTGCTCCAAGACCAATTGGTTAGTTTCCTTTTTTTTTAAATTACACGCTTTTTCACCGTCTTTTCATTTTATAATCATAATTTTTTTTAATCCTTTTACGCCAGGCAAGGTAATAAAGCCACTATGACGCAAGGACGCTACTGATTGTGAGAGAAAAAAAAGCAAGGAAAGAGAACAATAAAAGAATAGGAATTAAGAAGACAATAATTAACGAATGACATTTATTTAAAACTTTTAATGATCAAAGCTGACTTGCAAGCAAGAATCCGAAAGAGACTTCCGTAATCAAAAAGTGCGATAGAAGAAACTCTCAGCATAGAACTTACGGTTATATTTAGCTACTTTATCTATAAAATGATGAAACGTTGCCGCTAATCTAGTACTGCGCTCGTAAAACCTAGATACTAAAGAGGATCTTATCAGAACAATTACCATGAAAATATTTATAGAAATGACTAAGGGAAGCTATATTACAAGTTTGGGAAAGTCCCTGAAGTTGAGATCCCAGGTCAGGACGAACAACATTGCAGAATTTCACTATTTACATTATTCGGTTTTTTGTCCTCATCCATATTTATTAGAACGTTTCGGCCGTTGTACGCTCCGGCCTTCTTCAAGTGGTTGAAATGTCGAACTGAACCTTTTATTTCGCTCACTGGGGCAGACTGTTCTAGTTGGAACTAGAACAATCTACTCCAGTGAGCGAAATAAACGTTGTAATAAATATGGCGAAAAAGATGAGGACAATAGTCCGAATAATGTAAATAGTGTACATAATACTTCATCTCAGAAATATAAACAGATATTGCAGATTTTTCTTTTTCTTTTATGTAGAATCTCTAAATGCATAGTAGAAGCATTAAACTGGATTTGACAGCAATATTTTCTGCATATTTTACCTTTACAAGAACCAGGCCAATGCAAAATGGAATAGTACTGTTATGGAATAAGCTGGACTGCTCAGATCTCATTGTCCAGCCATAACAGATTTCAAAAGCATTTACGCGACCTTGTGGGTGATGAATTTTTTCTATCTACCGCCCCTCTTCTACTGACAAAACATTGCTAGACTCTCGTCACTTTATTAATTGTTCTTTTGACAAATGTTCAGACAAGTTATATTTTTAGTTCCACCATTTCAGACCTTCTTAGGTAGGACCCACCATGCCATTTACAATGAGCCGACTCATTCCCATCCCGTTCGTATTTCATTGGTAAGGAGGAAATTCCAATAGTGAGTCGCTTCTCCAGAATTGTTACTTTGTGGAACGGACACCCGAGAGGGTGCTTCCCTGATCACTAGATTCTCAGCGCCTTGAAGTCTTGTGTCAAACGTTGCTTATCCTACATATCACCATGATATGCACTCTTTCCTCCCTTTGCGCTCCTACAACTACCTTATCGAGTGAACTTCTATTTTGAGTGGCTCTTGTGCCTTGTACTCCGTGAAAGATTTTAAAATCATCATCACCACCATTATTATCATCATCAGTTCAACGGCTAAGTGTGGTCGTGCGCATATCTGGGTTGAAAGCTAGAGAGGTATTCATGTGTAGCGTGTCATGAGCAAGTATATCTGGCGGAACCTATCTCTTACCTGGCCTGACTCTAGGCGATGTCAACGCACTTGAAGGCTGGCTTTGGTCACGTATTTCATTCAACCGGTGGTGGTGGTGGTTGTGGTGGGGGGTTTCCGCCCTCGCTGTTGACTTTAGTCTAGAAAGCCCTCCGTCGAACGATGCTGTGTCATCACACTAACTGGCTGCATATATGTCTATGGAGCTCAGTCTCCGCCATTTGGCTAAATATCCGCGGTCCCCTACAAGAAGATCCACCTGCTTTTTGAGAGGACTCGGTTTTAATCCTACTGGATGTCGAGTTATTTTACCGTGTTCTTAATGCAAACAGAAAGTGCCAGACAGCCTTTTCCCCAAGAACTGAAACTTAGATAGATAATGAAACATAGACAGATAGATAAGTAGATAGATATATAGATAATAAGACATAGATAGATAGAAATATAGATAGACAGATGATAGATAGATAAAGACTGAAATAGATATATAGATAGATAGATAGATAGATGATAGATAATAGATAGATAGATAAAAGAACATAGATATGAACAGACTGAGATAGATAGATAGAAAATGAATGTGAACAGACTGAGATAGATAAAGACATAGATAGATAGATAGATAGATAGATAGATAAAAGAACATAAACATGAACAGACTGATAGATAGATAATAGATGAATATGAACATGAGATAGATAAAGATAGATAAATGACATAGATAGATAGATAGATAAAAGAACATAGATATGAACAGACTGAGATAGATAGATAGATAGATAGATAGATATGAACAGACTGAGATAGATAAAGACATAGATAGATAGATAGATAGATAGATAGATAAAAGAACATAAACATGAACAGACTGAGATAGATAGATAGATAGATAGATAGATAGATAGATATGAATAAAGAAACATGACATGAGACTGAGATAGATAATAGATGAATGAATAGATAGATAGATAGATAGATAGATAGATGAATGGGAACAGAATGAGATAGATAGATAATAGATAGATGAATAGATAGATAGATAAACAGACTGAACAGACTGAGATAGATAGATAGATAGATAGATAGATGATATGAACAGACTGAGATAGATAAAGACATAGATAGATAGATAGATAGATAGATAGATAGATAGATAGATAAAAGAACATAAACATGAACAGACTGAGATAGATAGATAGATAGATAGATAGATAGATAGATAGATAAAGAAACATAGATATGAACAGACTGAGATAGATAAAGACATAGATAGATAGATATATAGATAGACAGACAGACAGACAGAGAGACATGAACAAACATAGATATATAGATAATAAAACATATACAGATAGATAGTCTGAGATAGATAAAAACAGATAGATAAAGAAACATAGATATATCGATAGATAGATATATGGATAGATAGACAGATATGAACAGACTGAGATAGATAAAGTAATAGATAGATAGATAGATAGATAGATAGATAGATAGATAGATATGAACAAACGTAAATAGATAATGAAACCTAGACAGATACGAAGTAATTGAGTTGGTAAAAGAACGAAATTTAAGTCGCACTCCAAACGTAGGTATATGTATATTTATTAATATATATATCTTAGCTCTTTCTAACCAAAGATAGATAAGCAGAAAGACCTCCATATTATGATATATATATATATATATATATATATATATATATATATATATATATATGGGTTGTAGATGGAAAAATTCATCACCCACAAGTTTCCACCCTAAACACCTTCCCTATTCACAAGCACTTAGACTCAGAAGGATATGTTCCAACATATATATATATATATATATAAATAAAAGACATGAACTTGTGTGTATATATATAAAAGCATGAACGTATATATATATATATATATAAAAGATATGAACTTATATATATATATATATATATATATATATATATATAGACAAGTTCACTTTTTTATTTTCGTTCTTGTGAGCATAAATTTTCTGAATGATTACATACATATAAGGAAACAAATTGAAATAAAACAACTAGCCTTAATTGGTAAGACGAAACAAATCTTGTATCGATAGATTTTTGTTTTTGCTTTTTTTTTTTGGTTGTGGTGGCATTGTACATAACTTTCAGAAGATACATTAATATTAAATTAACAAGAGAATAGACATTCAGAAAGGCTTCAATTGTCTGCAGACAGTTTGGAATAGTTCTCCAGTACCTTCTTTATTTTATGTTGCAAAAATACTCCAGGGATATGCAATACAATTCTTACAAAGGTATTACCTTAGATTCTTACAAAGGTATTACCTTAGATTCTTACAAAGGTATTACCTTAGATTCTTACAAAGGTATTACCTTAGATTTAACAATCACGTAATAACATTAGTTCTGCTATTTTGCAATTATTTTTTACTGTTAGTTTTCAAAATGATCTTTCTTTTTGCGCAGAAAACGTCGGAAAGACTAACACTTTAAAATCTTCTACTGACAACTCCATTAACGATTAAATTGAATTATGAGACAATCTCGAAATCTAAAGATGATTGCACAAAATCCTTTCTCTTAGAATTGAAATTATTACTATTTTTGCCATCTCCCTTAAGCGGTAATGGACATGAGGCGATCATGGGCATACACAAATTTCATTTTCTTTATTATCTCGGAACTGTGAAGATTTTACTTGGGAATAATAGCGGAGTAGTTTCCAGTTGTCTTATACATGTTTTTGAATTCAACCTATTCTCTAATAATCTAACCAACTATAGACAAAAGAGAGGGCCCATGTCTTTTCTAAGGACATTTGTGCGAAAGTGAACGCAAAAGACTAGACCGGAATTTGAACTCAGTTCACCGATACTGCTTTCAGAATCGATAACCGTTACAATACCTGAACATAGAAATTGCATTCGGTGTGTAGAAAGCGTCCAGGATAAGACGATAAACTACGTCCAACAGCATGGACTCTGATAAGGATGTTTTGAGGAGCGTGGAACCCCCTCTTAATTGCTGGTGTTTCTAGGTCTACCCCGACCCGGGGTGGTAGCACCTGTTAGGGTTTGTTCTATGTTCAATTATGAACTTAATATTAGGAAATAAAAGTTTCATTCCTTGATATTTTAATATATTTTAATAAACACTTTCCTACTCCTCCTTCTCCTTCTTCTTCTTCTTCTTCTTCTTCTTCTTCTTCTTCTTCTTCTTCTTCTTCTCGTTTCCCTTCAAGATGTGGGCGATCATGACTATTCATAATTTCCTGTTCTTTGTAGCTCTTATTAAAATTTGTCTCTTTTCTATCTCTCCTAATCCCTGTTCGACCAACCATTTATACAAGCTCGTCAGGTAGGCGCTACTTTCCTGTGTCCTTGCTTTGAATATATCCTGTGAGTGTCAGTTTTCTAAGCCTCCTTTCCTCATGATGTGCCCTAGAAATGTCAACTGTCTCTGTCTTATATTAAGTATAAGTATCCTTTTTGTTTCCATTTACTCTAAAACTTCATCGTTGCTCACATGTTCAGTCTATGGTATTCTCAGCACCTTTCTGTAGAACTATATTCCTTTTGTCTCAAGTCTTCTCTTCAACCGTAAAGAGATTGTCCAGCATTCAGTGCCATACAAAAGGACTGATATCACATCACATTTCAGTACTTTTCTTTATTTCTAACGAAATTATCCTGTTTCTCAATACTTAGCTTAGCTTTTGGAAGACATTTTTCGTTATCCCAATCCGCCTTTCGGATTTTCCGTCCTTTCTAGATATTTAACCTTTTGTTGATTTTGTTGTCTCCAATTTGTAATCTGTATGATGGGCTGTCCTTTTTGCTAACAACCATAGATTATGTCTCCTTTACTACTCCAGTTTATTAGTCAGTCAGCTATTCGCTCAAATGCCATATGTGAAAAAAAAATGCAAATTACAAATCGGGGATACTAAAATCAAACAAGTACAGACATTTAAATATCTGGGAAGTGTTCTAACAACGGACGGAAAGTGCGACACTGAGACCCGAAGACGCATTGGGATGACCAAAGATGCATTCTAAAAGCTAAGCAGAGTATTAAGAGATAGAAACATTTCGTTAGAAACAAAGGAAAGAGTACTGAACTGTTACATGACATCTGTCCTGATGTATGGCAGCGAGTGCTGGGAAAATCTCCTCAAAGATGAAGAAGAGACTTGAAGAAACAGAAATATGGTTTTACAGAAAGATGCTGAAGATAACATGGACGGAACATGTGAGCAACGACGAGGTTTTAGAGAAAATGGAAACAAAAAGGAAACTTATACTTAACATCTAGAAGAGGCAATTGAAATTTCTACAGAAGGATGCTGAGAATACCATGGACGGAACATGTGAGCAACGACGAGGTTTTAGAGAAAATGGAAACAAAAAGGAAACTTATACTTAACATCTGGAAGAGGCAATTGAAATTTCTACAGAAGGATGCTGAGAATACCATGGACGGAACATGTGAGCAACGACGAGGTTTTAGAGAAAATGGAAACAAAAAGGAAACTTATACTTAACATCTAGAAGAGGTAGTTGAAATTTCTGGGTCACGTAATGAGAAAGGAGGGTTTGGAAAACCTGATACTCACAGGACAGATTGTGGAAAAGAGGGACAGAGGAAAATAGCGCGTAATTTAATTGATGAGCTTGAGTAAATAGATGGATGAACAGGGTTCGGGATAAACGAGAAATAGACAAAACGTATTAAGTGCTACAAGG
Organism: Acanthosepion pharaonis; assembly: GCA_903632075.3. Lineage (NCBI taxonomy): Eukaryota > Metazoa > Mollusca > Cephalopoda > Sepiida > Sepiidae > Acanthosepion > Acanthosepion pharaonis. The sequence goes on along the minus strand of CAHIKZ030002035.1, from coordinate 1,571,932 downwards.
TACAGGTAGATGTGGAGGGCCATGATCGCCTACGTCCTGAAGGGACACGGCACATAAAAGTGGAAGAAGATACTCGCTTGGGCAGTCGTGTCAATTTCGATTTATAAATGAATAGATTTTACCGAAGTAAGTTATCGTTTCTTTCTGCGGTAGACTGCTTTACAACCAAGTCGATAGGGTCCAGTCTGTCCTGCTATTTAACCCGTATACGGGGAGAGAAGGATATTTGCACCTAAGGGAATATAACAAATCTGACTGGAGCTGGAATTCGAAGCAGATCCCCGTGTAAAAAAAGAACTAAAAGCAAAATTCATGTCTTCTCAATTACATAAGTAAATGTTCTCATAGGTATTAAATAGCTCTAATAAAAACCGAGCAAGAAAATATTTCTTTTTCACATATATTATTTTATGATAAATAATTGATGTGAAATATCCGACAAAGTCTATAAAAATAAATGGATTCTAGGAAACAAGCTCCAAAGAAGCCGCTAGGAACCTCTAGTGTCTTTACGATAAAAGATTACTAGAGGCTCCTTGTAGTTTCATTCCTAGTGAAAATACTGCGAGCAAAGTAGAAGGATTTTGTTAGCAATGAAGAAATAGAGATCGAACTCATGAGTATGTCAGGCAGTGATTTCCAGCGAAACGGACAGAAGCGACATCACAAATATGACGGTACTTTTTAAATCATTATTATTAGGAAGTTGTTTTCATATATAAATATTTCAATAAACGGGTTCTAGAAATATTCGCCGTAGGAAAATTCGCCTCAAGAATTTACGCTATAGAAAATTTTGCCGTATAGGATTTTTGCCGTAAGCCAATTTCACTGAATTTTTTTTAATATGCGAAGTAACTTGTTATCAAATATATCTGGCTCACACTATTGTTATTTCGATTTAAACATTTTAAAGCGAAGTTATAGGATCAAAATCTTACACCATTCATCCTCGTCAGTGAGGAGCGGAAAAATTTCAAATTAACACCGGAACCTACGTCACGCAATTTCAGATTTCAGACTTAACCTTAAACTTTCTGTTATCAGTCCGCCAATAATTCTCACTCAAGCAATATACAAGTATACCTCACCCTACGTCATTAATTGCTTTCAGAGGTCACGACTTAGATCGAAAAATGACTTAAGACGAAATAACCACACTATAAACTTCAAATAAACCGCATTCCCACATTGCATCTTAAAGTATTTATTATATCTACGTACAATATTCTGAATAAAAAAATTATCAGAGATATAGCCTTACGCTTAGCATCTGCAATAAAAGAAAGCTCTGACAATTTTTTCTAATATAATCCAGTTTCGTCAACGTTAAAAATCTGTTCAGGAAGAAACCCGTTTTCTTCGATGATTTTAGCAATGCTTTTGGAAAATCGTCTGATGCTTGTTCGTCAGCTGATGCACTTTCACCTTGCTTCTTAATAGAGTCATAACGTCTTCGTTTTTTAAATCTCATAAACCAGCCTTGACTCGCTTTAAACTCTATAGCTTTCTCATCTGGGTATTTTTTGTACAGGTCCTCAAAGACAACGCTTTCGCTTGAATGTTTTTTTTTTTTTTTTTTTTTTTTTACTAATAGCAACTGATGATTCAATCTATCAATCCAATAAGAAAGAATTTCCATCTCTTCAAAGATTTTTTCCTCTTTTCTTATTGTTAACAGTATTCTTCATCCCCGGGGGCATCAGATTTAATATGTGCCAGAATCTTATCCTTATTGTGAACAATCGTCGATACAGCTGCCCGACTCATTCCAAAAGATTGAGCAATCAATATAACATTTTTTAGTGATATTCCGACTTCAATATTTGGGGCGGACTGACGTAAAGTCGAATAAAATGACTTAAACTTGATTTTTATTTTTCCATACATTTTTTGACAAACGACGTATAATCGAGAACGACTTAACTTGAAACGAAGTAATCCGAGGTATACATGTATATTACTTCAAACAAACTTACAACTTGAATACGCAACTACGTTTAATATAAAATATCTGATCAAAATTGTTTCACCCTGTAAAAAAAAAGACATCCATATATACTTGATGAGAAGGTACTTCGCATATTAAATTGAACATTACTCCAAAACGGACGTTTAAAATAAGTGTATCGAAAAAAATAATACGGCGAAATTGTCTTACGGGAAAAATCCTATACGGCGAAATTTCTTATGGCGAAAATTACTGAGGGAATTTTCCTACGGCAAAAATGTTTACGGCGAATGTTCCGCATACGCAAATAACTGACTCGGGTAATTTGACATCATTACAGCAGTCAGCATGTCTGATATGTTATTGGCTTGTCTCAATACTTTCTTCTATTTTAAAGATCTACCAACAAGTTGCATCGATGCACAGAGAAAGAACATTCCACCAGGTGAGACCTTCATCCAACCGAGTAAATCCGTCGACCCTTTCTTCGTCTATTGCGATGCAAATATGGTTCCGGGAACAGGTATGTGTTCAGCCATCTTATTTCTGTCATAGTAATTCCTCGGTTATCCGGACACCTTGAGATAGGAGTTGAAAAATTATGTTTGGCTAATTCAAAATTCCGTATAACTGAATACTTAAAAAAAGTATTAAAAATCATTTTTTGAAAGAAAATTAACATTTATATCATCAAATAAAAATTTCAAGACTTTGTACAGTTTATTTTTATAAAAGAATGCGTCATTGTTTGTCTGTTTCTGACACTAACTCCCAAACCTGGATTAAAGTCGACGCATGCTGTACGGGTAACTTAGGGTTGAAAGAGCAACCGATTTAAATATTTGTCAAATAATAATTACTTTGTTTTGACCACTTCGACGTGGCATAATGGTTAGCAAGCTAACTTGATCAATTACAACTGAGTAATGAGTTCGATACTCACTGGGTGCTTGACACTTTCGGTCTCGTTCCACACCTAAGCTAGGCTTAGGAAAAAGTGAGCCCTACGACGTGCCGAAATGGTTAACAAGCTAAACTCGCTTGTACAATTACGATTGAGTAGTGAGTTTGATCCTCACTGGGAGCTCCACACTTTTGGCCTCGTGCCACACCTAAGCTAGGCTTAGAAAAAGTGAGACCTCCGACGTGGTGAAATGGTTAGCAAGCTTGACTCACTTGATCTATTACGACTGAATAATGAATTCAATGCTGATTAGTTGAGCCATGATTTCGCTCTTGTGCCCCACCTAAGCTACGCCTAGAAGATCACCAATAATTGCTTTAGTGTTTGAAATTGGCCATTGAATCCCTTGAACTTTAATATGGACAATATAATTATCATCTTCCTTCTCATCAACATTTTTCGGTATGGGTATAAATTTAAAAATACTCTGGTCACTTCGCTGTTCATATCCAGGACCGTCTGCATTTGTTTCGGCTTCATTTATATCGATTTTAAACGCTACAGATTGCTCATTAAAATCTTTCCTTCGTCGTTTAGATAATGGAAAAACGTTCGGATGAATTCATTTTTTAACTCTTCATTTCACGGATAATCGGAATCTGGAAAATCGAGGCACGGATAATCGAGGAAGTGCTGTGTTGTGAATGCTTACGAAAACTTGATACAAGACCTCGTTATCGAGATCGAATCTTTTGTTAATTTTTAAATTGTACGATCAGTACTTGATCTTGTTTTTAAGAATTTCTTCTGTTAAAAATCTTTCCATTCATTTGGCTATTGTTTCCTTTGTCAGTCGTGACCATCATTGGAAATATTCAAGAAGAAACAACTGATTTCGACAACGACATTACAATCACGTATCACAATGTGACATTTGTGCAGATCGAAGCCCTCATTAATATTATGGATAATTGCTACCAACCAGTGCGATTTGATTGCTTCAAAACCATGGTAGGTACAAATAATTTACAAAGTTACTAAGTTCTTATGTTCAACCAATCCTTACAGTGTATATCAGTAATGTAGTCATATGCCAAAGGCGATAACGTGTCAGTAGGTCATGTTCAGGAAAAAATCTTTAAAGTAATTGCAAATTATTGCAAAAGCACATTAGCGATAACCGAAAACCTTACTCTATATAAAAATCAAGCTAGACTTGCAGTTGAACTTAAGAAATCACAGTAGTGAAAATATGGTACATGATTGTAGCAAGTATTTACTCTCTCCCCCCACTAGGACGAGATGTGACACAAAGTCTGTTTTTAAGTGGGGACCCGAGCGCGTACACCCGGGACAGGAACAAGCATTCCCCTCAGCCACCGCAACCGACGGTTGCGCTTGCCTCAGTGTGAGCACCGATCCTTCCCTCTGGTGCAATGGGAGGGCGCGGCCTCGAGCAGCTGTTCCCTAGGGCTGGGCACCTCTTCAGTATTATTTTCTCAGTTGCCTCTCTGTCCTTTGACAGAGAACCCCCTGAGCACACTCTGCCCAAAGACAGAGACGCAATTGACCCCTCGCTCAAAAGGGGTGGTACATGATTGTAGTAAGAAAAAATTACAAGAGGAAAAAAGTATAAAACATGGGTCATGGTTATATTTTGGTGGGGCGTGCGTAGCATGAATTGTTTTATAGTGAGTCTGAGTGAGAGTGTTAATGTTAATGCGCGTCAATACGTACGATGCATATACAGTATGCATACATAAAACTATTTTTTGCGTGTGTACGTACATGTGTAATTGGCATATTGGGTATTTCCCGTCTCTCCACACTCGCGTGTCTAGGTCAACAAAGAAGAGGGCGTGATGCATGTCGCTGGAAGAGCTCATGTTTTGTCGGCCAATCAGCGCGTTTGGGCATTCATTTTGCTTCCTTCACGTGAATTGCAGTAAAATTTCATTTTGCATTATTAAAATGATCAAAGTATATTACAGAATAAACGTTCATTCAAGTATTTTATATTTCTGCCTTTCATTTCTCTATTATTTGTTTTGAAACTATATATATTTAACTGCCTTTTTGATTTTTTTTTTCATTTTTCTCTTTCATGGACGCCAAGGTCTTTGGAGGTTTGTTTAGGGACCAAGTTAATGGTCTGTTAAGTTTCCTTCACGTGAACTACAGTAAAATTTTGAATATGTAAGAATTGAATATTACAGAGGCGGGCATCAGAATTTTAGAAATACCAAAGTGGGACATGGCCCCCAAATCGATTGGGAACGAATTGAATAGTCGAATAGAGTGTTTGAAGCAGACTTAGGTCTGGTGGATGAACAAATACTAATGAATATCATGTCACCGATACTCTTATGATAATTATATTTACAGTATTGATAGTAAATTTGGTTCAAAAGTCAGTTTATGAACAGGTAAATTATAGTTCAAAATACGGTTTAAAACTGAATCTAAGAATCCTCCATTCTTATCGCAGAAGACGCAAGAAGTACAATTATCTAAGTCATATAGAATTTTTTTTAAAAAAGCTGTCTTAATTTAAGAAACCAGAATATTATCTATTTTTTTTATCTATATTTTAAGGCGGATAGTAATATTAGGTGCATTTTCATTTCGGCACGGCATATTCAGGAAAAAAGATTTTAGCTTATTTAAGTATATAATGTTTAAAGCAATGCAAATCATTGTAAAAGCACTTTAATGATGACCAAAAACATTACTGTATATAAAAATCAAGTTACCAGTGCAGCTGAACTTAGGAAATTACAACAGTGAAAATATCGTACATGATAGCAGGAATAAAACATTACAAAAGAAAAAGAAAGCAGAAAATTAAAAAAAAAGACAATTTTGTCATGAAGTATTTTTTAAATTTTTTAATTAATTACTTTATTTATTTTATTTATTTATTTTTTAATTTTTTTTAGGTATATCTCTTCTAGTTTGCGACTATTTAATAATAGTGTGTTTGAGACAAAGTCTGTTGGATGAGTAGGTACTAATAAATATTATGGCACTGGTACTCTGTTATATTTCCATTTACAGTACTGATGGTAATACTAATAGTTGAATAAATTTTATGCCTGGCAAGGCAAAAGTGAGCATCCAAATTTAAATTATAGCCTGTGATACAGAGAGGCCTCAACGTTGCATTCATACACAGTGAGGGAGATATTCATTTATTTATGTTTTTTGTAATACTACATCATAGATATTATTACATACTGTGTATGTATAACATTACTAAAGACAAAAAGTCTGTAGAGGTGATACAGAAAAAACCTTAGAAAGATATTAAATTATTATAAGTTATAACCACAAAATTTTCTTTGATAGAAAAACATTACAAGAGAAAAAAGGAGGCAGAAAACATTTTATGAAAAACAATTTTGTCATGGTTTGTATTTTCTTTCAGGTATGTTTCTAAATTAAGGTATGTCTCTAAATTAAGGTATGCTAAATTATAATTGGTTGTTGGCAAATTTAGAGTTCTTCAGTTCGGTTTCAATTTTCTTACATATTTGTTTTAAACGTCAGTTGATAATCAGGTAAATTACAGTTCCAAATCCGCCTTAAAAAATGAACCTTCAAGTTCTTCAATCTGATGGCGACAGATGCAAGTGGCGTTGGACCCCAGTGTGGTGCTTGATTAGAGAAGTATAATTATTTAAATCATACAGGATTATCTATCATTTTTAAAAAGCTGTCTTAATTTTAAGGACCCGAAATATCTCAATTCTGTTTAATATGCCAAATCTGATAACAAAAGACAGATGTCAATGTTACCGGCATTTATATTTCAGCACAGCGTATTTAAGAAAAACAGATTTGAACATAATTAAGTACGTAATGTTTAAAGAAATTGAAACACATTGCAAAAGCCCTTTAGCGGTAACCGAAAACCTTACTGTATATAAAAAGACAGTTGAGAGTAGAGCTAAATTTAAGAAATTACAACATGATAACAAGAATAAAATATTACACGAGAAAAAGAAAGCAGAAGGCATTTTTATAAAAAGCAATTTTACCATGACTGATATTTCCATTCAAGTATATTTTTGTGTCTGCATTTTGAGTTGCGTTGTGATTGTTTATTTAGTAATTTGTTTTGTTGTGGGAAAATAATTATAGCTGTTTTCTCCTCCAGACAGAGATTACTGTTTTTGGATTTATTGTTGTATGCTGGTGCTGTTTTCCTTATTTTCCATGATAATTTTGGTGTGATTTGGTTTTTGTTTTAAATTTCCCATATATGCTTAGAAAGCATTGTGCTGTTCGCATATTTACTATTTATAAAGAATGTTTTTCAGTTACTCCTATGTATATATGAAAATATACATAGGAGTAACTGAAGTTCTCTGGAAACAAAGAAACTTTATCTGGAGGAGTAAATAGGGGTATAATTACCTCCCCAGTATAGCATAATATATAATATACGTAATTTTATACTTTCAAAATAAACGCATGTTCTTTTTTAGATATATAGTTTGTAGATCTATAAAATGTAATGTTGGTAATTAAAGAAATATATATAAGTGGTAATTTTTCTACAAAAATGTATTGTTGATTTTTATAAAAATTCATTGCTCTTAATTTCACTATAAAAATATTTTTTATATCTTTTTAGTGTTTTATTGTCAGTCATTTTACTATAAAAATATATTATTGGTAATTTTATTATAAAAATGTACTGTTGATAGGTGTTCAATATTTGGCCATAGCTGAGATCTTAAGTGTTCCTATCACCTGGGTCAGGTTGAACCTAGAAACAACAGAAGTTAAGAGACGGTTCAACGCTCCTCAAAACCTCTAATCTCCAGATCAGAGGCCTTGCTTCCGGATGCAGTTTATCGTCATGCCCAGGACGGCCAGGCTACAGAGTTATTGTTTGACTCTTGTATAACCCTGCCTCATTTTCTCATTTTCAAAAGTCTCTTTGTATGTTTTTTTTTAGTTTGTCGGGACAGCCGGTGCGTACTGGTTTGGTAAGCAGAATAAAATGAACCAATATTTTGGGAGCAGCGACAACATCCACAAGATGTGCACGTGTGGCATGGAGAGGCTGTGTGGTGGTCGTGGAGGCAAAACCAAAATGATGCAAAGGTTAGATCTTTTCAGAATTCCTCGTCGAATGTCTCCATCATTTTCGATTTTCTTTTGTTTCATTTTAACAACATTAAGAGTTATACGAGCCCAGCATCGTCTGCGCTAATCCGTTGTATCCTAATTGCCTAACATTTAGACCAAGGAAGGCGATAAAGTCACTAAGACGCAAGGAGTTACTGAGTGTTATAAAATATACTATTAAGGAAAGGAGAAAATAGCAGAACAAGAATTGAAAAAACAAAAGATAAAGATTGACACTGCATTTAATTTTTTAAAGATCAAAACTGACTGAGAAGGAAGAAGCCGGATGAGAGTTACACAACAGAGAAGTGCGATAGAAACTGTTAGCATAGAACTTACAGTTATATCTCGCCATTTCAGCTACTTGTATGTCTTGTAAATATCCACGCGCAATGATACGACTCAGTGTTTTCCATGACTGTCCCTGTAAAATCTGGAAGATTTTATTTTTTCGAATCAGCTATAAATAAATACGTTCACATTCCATCATTACATTGATCAATAATTTTCTTTTTTGTTCAAATGCAATGGAGAGAATCTGCTATATTGAACGAATCAGAAACTCTTGCAATCCGAATAAAAAAAAAATAAGATTAAAAAACGGTTGCCATTGTTATATTTTAATTCCGTTTTTTTTTTTCTCCCCAGAGCCTGTAACTGTGACAATGCCGATAAAGTCTGGCGACGTGATGGCGGTATTCTCTCTCAGAAGAGTGACCTCCCATTACGTAGGTTGAAGGTCCCGGTAGTACCCAATGCGAAAATGGCTTTGAAAGTCGGAAAACTATACTGCGCTGACAGACCATTCGGTAAGTAAAAAAAAAAAAAAAAATGATATAAACCTTTTCCCATAATTTATGTGCTGGTTCAATGAGTTTATCCTAAATGATAATATTGCCAATTTTAATATTAGCCGTTTCCTTATAAGGAAACATTCAGTAATCATTAACCTAACAGCCATTGTTAACGTTGATTGAAATTTATAAAAAAAAAACTTTCTATTTAAAAAATGTTTTTCAGGAAAACAGGTTTCTCAAGTACAACTCAACTGTTATTGACCTTTACATTCAGTACAGTTCCTTGTGATTCTGTAGCGCCATTTACGAGGTCCGAAGAAGTATGTTCCTTACTAAGACCTACATGTTTCATCCGTGCGAAGTCATTTTTCATCATTGACCCGATTGATTAATTTTCTACGGATTATCAGCCCTTTGCAGGTTATTTAAAGCCAGGACATATTTTTTAGATTGTAAGAATTTATTCTTTTAGATAATAAAGGTTTTGTGATAGAAGTCTTACTAATTAACTCATAGGGAGGAGGAAAGACGTGGTATTTGTACATAATTGAATATAATGAAGCCAACAGAAATTGTAACTCGGATTGACAATTCCGAGCTATTATCCCTTACACCACCCACACATTCAAACCTACAACACCAAGCGGTCACCCATATAGGTATTGACCAGGGTCAACATTGCTTAACTTCGATGATAATACTGGAAACGATGTTTCAATGTGATGTGGCCGTATGCCTCATTGTTCTGAGAAAGCTGTTGTATATAGCTGAGAGATTGGATCAGTGCGCCGTGCGATCCTCTTAAGTGTGCTGCGAAACATTGTCACGGCGTCCATATAAAGGGTGCGATGGGTAAATTGTCGGCATTTTATATTTTTAATTTCGCGCATGCGCGTTGTTTGTTTTTGATTTTATCGACTGCACAGTTTGGCACCGTCTGGCAGAAAAAGAGCGCCATGACGCAAATCAAGCTGACAGAAATTTTGAAACGGCATGCTGTACTTATTGGCACTCGCACCGGAAGCTCCAATATGGTTGTTTCAGAGTGTTTGGTTATCAATCTGAGGACAGTTCAGAGGATTTGGAAAGATTTTTCAGGAAAATAGGTTTCTCAAGTCCAGTAGCTGTTATCGCTCTTTTCAGTATAGATGGATACAACCATCCTAACCTTTTCAGGAAAATATGTTTCTCAAGTTCAAAAGTTGTTATCGCTCTTTCCAGTATTGATGAGGGATTTTTTTTAATTAAAATTTGAAGTAGTTTAGAATGTTAACATTTTCATTATTTTCTCTTCCAAATACATGATGTATATTGTGCGATTTATTCACTCTGGTATCTCCATAACTGTTATTATAATCGAAAAGTATATATACGTCTGTATATTCTTCAGCCTTCCCCATATGATATGAATTCCGAGAGGATTTATTATGTATTTTCTTCAAAATATTCGTTCTATTACCCCCATAATTGTTACTTTAATCACAGCGTGTTAGCCGGAGAATTCCGCGGCCCGCTTCGCATTGTCTAAATTCTAAGACGTTGGAACAATCATAATCTGCGAATTATTCGCTTTACTATCTCCATACTTGTTATTTTGATCCCTATGTATATGTTGGCAGATTCTTCTTTACATAATGTCTTAGGTTCTAGCATACGCATTATTCACTAAATTATTCGGTTGCTATTGGTGCCAGGGAAAAAACATACTTCAAATCATAATGTCATAAAAAAGAAAACAAGTATTGGCAAATATTGCAAAGCCCACCAATAAAGATAAGGAATGGATATAATCCAGAGAAATTACCACAAATAAAAAACAGATAAAATGAGAAAATGAATTATAATTTTTTCCCGGTACTATTCTTAGATTTAACATTAAACCTTTAGTCATTGACTAAAGTAATTTAGTCACTGATAATAGTCAAACTGTTCGAAAGATTTGTGTGCTAAAATTTATTTAGTATAATTTAAAATGGATTAAATTACTGAACAAATCTATATAATACTAAAACACTATTCTTGTATGTATGTATATATAATACCCCAGCAAATTTAAGAGCATACTGTATCTTGACGCCCTACCGAGTCTAGTGTAAAATTAGACAAGGGGCTCTTGAGCTAGGACCGTTTTTTTCTGCTTTTAGGTTATTTTTAATAGGAAATTCAGTATTTGTTTTTGACACACATTCTCATATCAATCCGTGTATATAAACAAACGCTTGCATATTATATTCCAACTATTAGGTATGTGAACAATAATAAACATTGATAATACATAATAGCAACACTATTAAACAAATTTAAATATAGAGTACGCAAGATATATTTCTACAATTCCCTACACTATATTAGTAAATGTTTTGGCAAATATTTGATAGGTGAAGAGGTTGTATGGGTGTGTCATTGTAAAACGTTATCTATATGGTTGAAAAATCGTGCCAAATGACTTGATGGTAAATACATAAATAGATGCACGCTGGTTTCGTCTTTTGAAATAAATGTAAAGGAGAAACAAATATGTATAATAATAACATAAGTATTACTTTGAAAAAAAATATCTAGAAAAAAATAAAACTAAGTGCACAAAAAGAAGGTATTCATATTTAATTTCAATAAATATGAATCGCCCTAAGCATCCGATTGCCTTTTTTGAATGACCTTCTCCTTTGAAAATTATAATATGGCAAATGCTAAAACTGGTATAAATTTTTACTCTATAGATACCATTACTTGAATGGAAAGTCCTCTGTAGCGTGATATTAGTTTGCAATTCTATTTTTTTCCGTTTGATTTAAATAATATGGTATAATGAGTGCTACCGTTGAGGCAAAATATGTGTATATATATATATAGATATATAGATAGATAGATACCAAGTAGGTCTTTTTAATAAAGAAATATTAAAAAGATAGATCGATATCCGGTCTGATGAAGCAGGTATTAAAAACTTATCTGCTGAAATAAATTTATTATTGGATTTTTCGAGATGTGTTAAGTTCTTGCCTCTGGTAAATATATATATATATATATAAGCAAGTGTAAATGGATATAAATCCGACAGAATGAAGAAATTTTGAAAAAACAAACAAAAATCCTTAAATGTAGTTAAATGAAAGAAATGTCGACGTCTGACGTTTCGGTTTTTTATGTCCATCGTATTTGTCATATTGAACTGAATTGTATTTTGATGAATATTGTCTTGAAAAGGTTTAATAAACCGAAACGTCAGACGTCGACATTTCTTTCATTTAACTATATTTTGTTTGTTTTTCAAAATATATATATATATATATATATATATATATATATATATATATATATATATGTGTGTGTGTGTGTGTGTGTGTGCGTGCGCATATGTGTGTGTGTAAAATTTATAAATGTGGGCAATGAGGTCAAAACCGAGCGGCAAAAGGTGAATGCAATCTTCGTTTCATGCCTGAACATTGATTCTCAGCTTGAAACAAACTGTCGCCGCCTCGTGTTGACCCCAATTCCCACTTTTATATTTAAATACACCCTATCTCTGATATTGTCACTTCTACCCGTAAATACCGTATAACTTAAAACTATATATATATATATATAGATAGATAGATAGATAGATAGATAGATAGACGAGGCGTGATCAGAAAGTATCGGAAAAGTTACGTTACCGGAGCTAAAGTACACGGAATGGAGCCGTTTGGCAAAGATCGGCTATGAACTCTGGTTATGAACTCTGTTATAACGTTCCCGTTCACTTCCGCCGTTTATAGCAGTGCTTGGAAGGAAAGTGTGTAGAAGATGCTCGTCTCAACGTGCCACAGATGTTCTATCAGTGACCATGACTAGCAGCTTTTATGTAAGGACAAAATTCCACATGCCGGCCAACAATCATATTTTCTAAATCCTGGGTGGCCTGACTATTGCATCTAGCATGGAAGAGATTGTCGCCTGAACATAGAAGTCAACACTTAAACTTCTATGTTCACTTTTATATTTACACACGCTCTACACATGCTCTATCCCTGATATTGAGCACTTTATCCCATAAATATAGCAAATCTTAAGACTATATTTCTTCATATATATATATATAACCAAAACATTTTGAAATTGCTACACAAATGCTTTCTTGCTTTAATACTATAACTGTATTTCTTCAGGCCATCGCTGAAGAAGTACAATCCTATTATCGCAGAAAAAAGTAGTCATAGCGTTGAAACATGAAAGCTTTTGTGTCGCGTTTTCAAAATGTTTTCATTATAATCTCTTATAATATATATATATATATATATATATATATATATATATATATATATATATATATATATATGGCTAGTGTCATATTCATGGACAAGCTTTTTGGTGTCATTATTAAAGGAAGAGAATGTATCACCGTTTAGTCTTCCATTCATAATGACACCAAAAAGCTTCTCTGTGAATATGAATGTATGCAATTGAAAATAAGTAGACAAAACTTGTCTAAATTATTCAATGAAACATGTCTCAAAGAGAACATCCTGCCAAAATATAGGCAACACACACACACACACACACACACATATATATATATATATATATATATATATATCCTGGTGGCCTGACGATTGCATCTAGCTTGAAACAGACTGTCGCCTGTAAGTGTTGACTTCTATGTTGACTTTTATATTTACACACGCTCTGTCTCTGATATTGAGCACTTTATCCCATAAATATAGCATAAGAATATATTTTTGTCATATATATATATATATATATATATATATATATATATATATATAGATAGAGAGAGAGAGAGAGAGAGAGAGAGAGAGATGTGGGGATGAATTATTGAATCATCACCCTAATGAAAAAATATTTTTCAACATGTTTTACTTGCATCATTTACATTACTCGGACTCTTATCCTTATCTTCATTGCCATATTTACAACGCTTCGGCCTCTATATCTCTGAGATGAGGTATTACTTGCATTATTTACATTATTCGGACTGTCATCGTCATCTTCATTGCCATATTTACCACGTTTCATTCTTCAGGAATTGAAATTTCAAACCGAACCCGTTAACCGAACCAGGATAGATTGTTCTAGTTTCACGTACCATGCCTCTTCCGGATGACTCAGTTACTTCTTTTCTTTAACTCAGCTCTCTAAGTATTTTGGTTCATCATTGCTATAGCCTGGTATTGAACTCACAACTGTTCGGGTCTAGTCACTGGATCTAACCAACGCCTTTATCCACTGAGGCATCTGTGCATAACATTCTGGGACTTAATAACCTAATGTCGAAAGTCCAATCACCTGAAGAAGGCCGAGACGTACAACGGTCGAAACTTTGAGAATATTCAGTGAAGATGAGGATAACAGTCCGAATAATATAAATAACCATAATACCTCATCTCAGAGATATAGACAGATATTTTTTACTTCTTTTCTTAACGAGCTTAGTTAAGAGGTTCAGGTTTAATAGATTAGATATTAGCGAAGAGTTTAGATAAAATTTCAGCTTATATTTGTGTCAGGCCACGTACTTATTGATCCCTTCTCCTATAATTGAAGATTGCTGCCCAAGGGAGCATTTTTTACATTGTTCGTTCATTAACTTCACAAGAACTAATCAATAGTTTTGTACTGTTCGATTCCTTTTTTCTTTTTAGCTTCTGCCGCTCTCTGAATTTGTAGGATAAATACAAGTTAATCGAAGGTCGATAGCTGTTAATGCATCTTCCGTAATACAGAAAATGCAATAAAAACCGGCGTAAAACCAAATGAACTTGATTGGATAAATACAGTCAATCGAATAATAAAGAGATTCGATTTTTTGTTTTCGTTTACATCTTTTCAGATATCGATGAATGCGCGCTGGGCTTCCATGATTGCCATCCGAACGCAACGTGTGTCAATGAGAATCCAGGCTTTAAATGTTACTGTAAGACAGGTTTCCGCGGTCATGGAGTGGACGGAGCCTTTGCTAACGGCCGAGAATGTCCAGGTAATTTTGTTTTTGTTTTTCTACATTTTAAATACCGCTAATCAAAATAGATGACTGATAAGGGGGGCTAGAGCATACTGCCCACCGAACCCCCTGACAGGTGGGAGACTCTGATTTGTTGGCAGTACTTTGTGACCCTCTCTATCTTATCATCATTTACCTTTTCTTTTACCTATATTCATATACGTTACAAATTAAATCAAGCATAACTATTAATGAGTGAAAGGTTTTCACAGATTTTGACGTTTTTTTTGTCGTTGAAATCCGTGAATTTGTTTTGCCTATGCTAAGTCTTAGAAAACATTATATAAAATTCACTAATTTTTATCCATAATGTTGAATATGTTAAAATTATTAAAGTTTTTAACAAGAAAAAAAACTTTAGTTGATGTTAAAAACTGCCTCAAAACATTTGTTTAAAATGGAATGATTTGTCTATATTTCTGAGATGAGGTATTATGTACACTATTTACATTATTCGGACTATTGTCCTCATCTTTGTCGCCATATTTATTACAACGTTTCAGCCTTTTAGTATCTGTTTATATTTCTGAGATGAGTTATTACTGTGGCACCATTTACGAGGCAGAGAAAGAAAGAGAAAGAAAAGAAGGCAGAAAGAAATGCGAGACGGATCATAGGTGATAAAACAGCCACACACATGGCCTAAGAGACAATGAAAATATTGATAAGTAACAAGTGAAAAAGTGTGTCATTAGAATGACAGGGAATTTCTGAGTAAAAAAAAAAAGAAAAGGAAAAGAAAGAAGGAACCAGATGTGTTTTGATAACGGCTATGTTATCTAGGTACGTAAACGAATGGCTAGACCACTGGCCCAGGAAAAATTCAAGTGAAAATGCTATTTCGATAAGTAACGAGAAACAGGCCACTAAAAAGGACCTTAATTAAAAATTAAATCCCACACAAGCAGAGCGCTGACCGAATTCCTTTCGACAAAACAACTTTGCCCTGCGGTAATAAAATTATGTTATGAGACACATGTACCGAAGGAAAATAAATGGGAACCAGAAATGTTTTTCTTTCTTCCTTGGAGACGACAGACTGACTGAAATTTTGGGGGATAATTCTTTTCTGAGGCCATGTCGGGAAAACCAACCATCTTGATGAATTAGCGATAAACTACCTGACAAACGCCACGTGTTGAACAAAGAGTTGTCATATTATCCGTTCGCGACTAGAGAAATGATAACGGCGATTTGAAAGGAAGAAAAAGGAAAGAGAAGAGATAATTAATTTTTTTTAGTTAAGCAAGGTATTTTTTTTTTTCGACAAAGCCGCCCGACTAAGACATCATTGGTCAAGTGGTGATCACGTGACGCACGAAGGAGGAGGAAAGATACCGACCAAGACCTCATTGGTCGAGAGTGATCACGTGACGCACGAAGAAGGCTGTCGACGCCCCCATCCAGAGTGTAAGTATGAGAAGCTGCTACGAAGAAGTGGGGAGGGCAGTTCATGCCCCTCAAAGTATGGTGAGAAAGTGGGAGTGAAAAAAGTTACCAAAAATGGAAAAGAGTGGAAAATCCCTAACCAGAAATAAAAAGAGGTGGATATGTATTTAGAATTATCGAGGAACCCCCCCCGACGCCAACAGACCCACCCCGGTTTTGGTCGGCGTCAATAAAACAAGCCCCAACAGGCAGAAATCAGTTCGGGCCCTGGCAGCAGAGATGAGTGTCCAGAAAGTTCGGGCCCTGGCGGCAGAGATGAGTGTCCAGAAAGTTCGAGCTCCAGTTTCCAGAGTTGAAGCCGCCTCGAGATAGCTGACCAAGATTCACGCAAAATTTCGGACTCCTCTTCAACCAAGAACAATTATTTTGAAGAGCGACTTAGGACCAGACCACCGAAATAAGTTTTTTTCGACTTTCGTCCAAAGACACACCGAAACACAAATTTCTTAGAGAGCAAACAACTTGAAGCGTTAAAACTTGCCTAGCGAAAACGACGTGTCACAATCCACAGAACGGGTCGGGAGAGGATGCAGTCCTATGTATCGAACAACTAGACATAAAGTTTGTTACCTTTTTCTTTGATACTTTGAACTTTTTGAGTTTTCATTTTATTTTCTTTTATGCATATTTGTGTGTTATCACCCCCGTTGAACTCAATTTGCATTACGGCCCCAACCACTGTTTGATCTCGTCTGTCTAAGATCAATTCACAACGTGGGTAGGCAGACTGGAGATCAATGCAGTTACCTTGGTAACCAGGCGTTGGGAGCGAGTTGGGAACGACGAGGCTGATGTCAAATCTAACCAGATTCCCACCCGAATCACCAAAAGGTTAGAACGTCACATTTGGGTACCGCGACCGATACCAAGCCAGTTGGTCGTCACAGGACGAGACAACACGACTGACGCGACAGGCGGACGTCACAATTGGTGCTGTTTAGGGACGTCACAACTGGTGTCGTGACCGGGATAGGACCCTGGAACGGCCACGTCACAACTGGCGCCGTGGTAGATCAGGATAGAACGTCACAGTTGGCGCTGCGACCGGGGAACGACGTCACATTACGTACACTATTTACCTTATTCGGGTTATTGTCCCCATCTTTGTCGCCATATTTATTACAACATTTCGGTCGTTGTATGCTCCGGACTTCTTCCGGTGGTTGCAATGTCAAACTGAAGCATAGAAATGAATACAATATGGGAACCAGTAATAAGGAATGCCAGAGAAAAGCGACAATAACAACAAAAATTGCAATATGAGTTCTGGTAAAAAAAAAAAAATTAATAATAGCAGCAAAAAATTGCAATATGAGCACTGGTTGTCCGAATAATGTTGCTGAAGACATTAGGTTTATAATACCCAGAAATTCATACACAGATGTCCTCAAGGACACATGGTACAGTGGATAAAGGCGTTAGTTAAATCCAGTGACAGGGCCCAAAGAGTGTGAGTTCAATACCCGGTTAAGGCAGTGGAAAACTTGGAGAGGGGAATAAACAGATAACTGACATCCATTAAACATGGCGAGCGGAACTAGAACAGTCTACCCCAGTGAGCGAAATAAAGGGTTCAGTTCGACATTCCAACCTGAAGAAAAGGTGTCGTAGTGTACAACGGCCGAAACGTTGTACAACGGCCGAAACGTTGTAATAAAATGGCGACAAAGATGGGACAATAGTCCGAATAATGTAAATAGTGTATGGAATGATTTATTATGACATGTCTCTTAGATACATTGTATTCTCTTTTTTTTAATTGTGTTCCTCCCAAGCAAAACATTAAAACAACTACAAGGGGTTACTAGGTGTGAAAGAATTTATTTTCAATTTTTCTAGTTGAATTGTTCACCTATATTGCATATAATCCATTATTGTACGTAATTAAAGTTACAATAGAATTGTACAGCGGATTAGTGCCTGCAGGATTTGACAAAAAAAATGTGTCGTTAACTCAATGTGATGATTGAATAATGACGCTACGAATGTATAAAAACAAAGTACATATGTACCACCGATTTTCCGGCGACATTTTTCGACAGTTTTGATTTGTGCCTCTTGTTCGATATTTGCAGATGACAATGAATGCGGATTGCGAATGTGCCCCTGGTCGGCCCACTGCAAGAATCTTCCAGGCACATTTAAATGCACCTGTCGGAATGGATTCACGCAAACAAGTCCTCTTACTTGTGAAGGTGAGTCTCCTTTTTTACTGAATACACACACACACAAAATTGCGTGCATGCAAACACTTGCACACACGCACAGCCTCGCACAGACACACACATACAGACACACACAAACACGCAAAAACATTCATACACACACACACACACACACACACACACACACACACACATATATATATATATATATATATATATATATATATATATATATTAGGATATTTTTTAGGGATCTTCTCTATCCGGAGGTAGAGAGTTTGACCAGCACAGTACAGCTGGAGACGAATCTCCAACTGCCGGATATTTACCAACCGCCCCACGCGGTCATATAGACCGAATTTAATGTGGGGTTTCCGAGCCCGTAGTCTCGGCCAAAAATTCTCCGTAAAGCCCTCATAAAACGGAGTCGGGTAGCTGTTTCCCGAGACGAGACTCTACCCTCCGACATAGCCTCGTCTGGGGATCCTCTCTGCCCAGAGACAGAGAGTTTGACCGGCACAGCTGGAGACGAATCTCCAACTGCAGACCAACATACAGTATTTACTACTGTATATATGTGAATGGAGACATACCCATTATCGTTTTTAGGTATGCTACAACAGATTGGATAGCCACTCTAATAGACAGGCATATTCTTATGAGTTACCAGCCACCATATTGGAGGTATTATTTTAATGTTTATTTTTTTTTAATCTTTTTGTCTTAAATGTACTATGAGCAATTCTGATATTTTTAACTGTATGCACTTTGAAGGTATTAAGTTCAGTGTAGATTTTTTTTTATCCATATTCCTCTTAGAGGTGTCCGCTTCAATGTTGATATTTTAACCATAAACACCTTGGAGGCATTAGGTTGTTCACCTTGGAGGAATTAACGACATTGCTGACTTTTCAGCCGTACCAACCTTGGAGGTATTTGGTTCAATATGTTATTATTATTTTTTTTTTAGCCGTATTCACCTTGGAGGCATTAGGCTATATCAACTGAGGTTCAACGTTTTTGTTGTTTCAGTGGCTTCCGGTGTTCATTAGGCTACGCCAGAAATCTTCGCAAAGAACAGGTCGTGTTTATTAGTGTCACGTTCAAAGATTTTTTTTTCTCTCATATCCGCTCGGGATTTTGCTGAAAATTTAGTGCTTAGAAAAGCGAGTCGATAAACTCGATAGAAAGTCATTGAGTTGATTATCGTTTTCTTAATGAAAGTCTCTAAAAGTAGGACGACAAAATCCCGCAGTTCAAAGGTGGCATAATGATTGATGATTCATGGAGGCGTCTCACTGTTTTTTTTTTTTTTTGGCTGTTCACAGTTACCACATTTTGATGGCCCTCTCCTTCTTGAGAACGTTTCTCTTTTCACTTAAAGTAGAAGACGATGAGGGAAAAAAAAACTGTTACAAGTAGAAAAATGTACTTTTTTTTTCATTTTCGGACAAATGAAAATGTAAAATTTAGTGATTGGTCTGCCTGGGAGTCCTCACACCTTACAGTCGTCTTAGTGATTTTTATTCAATGGCCACTTTTAAATTTTAATACTTGAAGTAGTTGAAAGAATCGAAAAATTACAAACACACTCACATATTGTATGTATCCTGTACCTTTAACGCGGTAGGTTGAGCCGGCTCCAATATTGGAGTTTCATGGGAATTTGGGAATTCACAAGCGGTCCCCAACCCGCATGTATATCACATGAGATTTTGATTATAGTGGTGAAGGTTTCGTGCAGGACCATCCACTCTTTTTGAAGGCCCGATTACAGAGACCTGGTGAACTACATTTTACCGTAGGAGTTTTATTAACTTGTTTTAAATTCCAAAAAATATTTAGAAAGAGATGTACTATTTTTATAAGTACTATAGGTGAAGGGTAAGATATGTTGGTACCATCTAGTCTTAAAAGAATTCTTAGTACTCTCAATATAAATTTTTCCTATTGTAGAAATAGTACTTAGATGAACAAGAGAGTTGGTCATACATTGGTTTTACAATAGGTATCCGTTAGAATTATTTATTTAGTTAATCAGGCAAACCCACATACCTCATTTTAATTCTGTTTTTTCTTTTTCTCTTTGAAAAAAAGAGGAAGTATTCTGTTTTGTAATTAATCGTTCACTTACTAGTAATTTACTATCACCCGAGGAGACATATTTGTAATGTTGAAACACAATTGGCATTGCGTAGCGATTTTTAATGTCTTTTTGTTTTAATCAACGATAATAAATAATATTTATTTCTACTCTGTATTGAGCCCTCTTTTAAATTAAATGTTATGGACAGTGGAATTATACACCGTTTGTTCTTATCTTACCTGGATATATATATATATATGTGTGTGTGTGTATGTGTGTGTGTATGTGTGCGTGTGTATTTAGGCAGCAGTCCTTCTTTCATGCACATTTCATTGAATACGGCAGACAAGGTGATTTTATTTTGTTTTTTATACGATTTCTCATGCGATCTAGTAATTTTTATCTTAGCAAAAATTCCCCGTAGACCCCGTAAAAACGGGGTCGGGTAGCTGTCTACCAACCCAGACGAGACTCTGCCCGTCTCTGCCTTGTCTGGGTTTCTCTCAGCCCGAAGGCAGAGAGTTCGACTAGCTTAGCTGGAGACGAATTTCCAACTAATTGCCGAAGCCAACCGCCCCACGCGGTCAGATGTGACACAAAGCCGAATATAACGTGGTGTATCCGAGCCCGTAGGATCGGGCAAAAATTCACCGTAGACCCCGTAAAAACGGAGTCGGGTAGCTATCTACCACCGCAGACGAGGCTCTACCCTTCGGCATAGTCTCGTCTGGGTTCCTCTCCGCCCGAAGGCAGAGAGTTCGACTGGCTTAGCTGGAGACGATTCTCCAACTAATTGCCGAAGCAATCCCCTAGGCATATCCTGTGCTCACTATATATAGCTACTGATATATTCAGTTCATATTGGCGATAGGGAGTGTGGGACATTTCATTACAACAGTAGTGAAGGAAAGCGAGAAGAAAAGAATGCATGGTTGTTAGCAAAAGGAACAGTTCGACATGCATATTACAAATTGGAGATACCAAAATCAAACAACTATAAAAATTTAAATATGTGGGAGTTTTTTTAACAGCGACCGGAAAGTGCAACAATGACATCCGTAGGTGCATTGTGATAGCGAAAGATGCCTCCCAGAAGCTGAGCAAAGTATTAAGAAACAGGAAAATTTTGTTTGAAACGAAGGAAAGAGTACTAAACCATTACGTAATATCAGTCATCCGAGATAAAGAAGAGACTTGAAGCAACAAAAATGTGGTTTTACAGAAGGATGTTGAGAATACCATGGGTTTAACATGCGAGCAACGACGAAGTTTTAGAGAAAAATGGAAACAAAATGGCACTTCTGCTTTCAAACTCACAGGACAGATTGAAGGCAATAGGAACAGAGGAAAACTATGCATAACGTACCTAGCAAGTTTGTGTAAATGGATGGCAGAATACGTTTTAGAGAAGATAACAAAGGCACCATTTTTAAGACAGACAAACGACAGGAAATAGTGGAGATCCATAATCCAGACGTCCTGAATGGACACGGTAAATAGAAGAAGAAAATTGATGTCTGCATTTATTGACTTCATTCCTTCACATCAGCGATACCTTCAACCTATCCTAAGTTTGAAAGGAAGTGAAATGAAGATCTATCAGTCTACTGATAAACGTTTATAAATTATTCATCTGCAGCATTGCAAATTGTACTAAAACGATCTCTAGTCCTCTCTTTCAGAATCGCAGGCTGCATACCAGTCTGGAAAAGGAACAATTGACCAGATCATAGTTTTAGAGCAAATTATTGAAAAATCCTTGGACATTGGGGAGAATAAAGATTGCTAAATTTCTGAAAGGACACAGCCGAAAAAAGAAGAAAGTTAGAAAGTTCTTTATCTTCGAAATGCAGAAATATTTTACTACAGCTTCTACCACGTATACTGCTACTATATCAACTGCTACTACTGCTATTAAATCTACTGCTACTACTTGTTGTGAATATGGATTATCTCCTCTTAGATTATCCAAGCTATAAAAGCTGTATACTTCCGCTGTCAAGTCAGATGAATAGTAGAATTCTAACCCGAAGGAGGCTACGCAGAAGGGCGGAGTCTCCTTCGGGGGGGTAAAACCGGCCCTGAACCCGTTTATACGGGTTCAAATGGGCTAATGGCTGGGGAATGCCCACGTTAAAAAGGCCTTGTGCCACATGACACCCTCGTGGGGGGTGACTCAATATCGATGAGTAGTAGTATTGCCCGAAGGAGGCTACGCCGAAGGGCGGAGTCTCCTTCGGGGAGGTAAAATCGGCCCTGAACCCGTTTATACGGGTTCAAATGGGCTAATGGCTCGGGAATGCCCACGTTAAAAAGGCCTTGTGCCACATGACACCCTCGTGGGGGGGTGACTCAATATCGATGAGTAGTAGTATTACCCGAAGGAGGCTACGCCGAAGGGCGGAGTCTCCTTCGGGGAGGTAAAACCGGCCCTGAACCCGTTTATACGGGTTCAAATGGGCTAATGGCTCGGGAATGCCCACGTTAAAAAAGGCCTTGTGCCACATGACACCCTCGTGGGGTGGGGTGACTCAATATCGATGAGTAGTAGTATTCTTAATTGAATAAACGATTACTAGACAGAATCTCTTGTCCTGTTTTCATTACATTTTATTCAATTAAGAATGGAACAATTTATGCGACCTGAGCGACTTACCACAGATCCAGAAAGCGATTCAGCCGACAAGTGCTAGAAACATTGGCGGGAGACATTTACAAATTTCATCGAGGTTCTACATTCAGAAACCGGGACGTCCCATCAATAACCAACTACCTGTCTCACACAGTCAACGAAATTATCTCGGATTGCGTTACCTACGAAGAAGCAATCGATGTACTGAACGCTACATGCATAAAGCCCCAAAATGAGATATTTTCTAGACACCTACTTGCGACTCGCCGACAAGAATCAGGCGAGACATTGGACCATTTCCTTAAGAGCCTGCTCCTCTGAGAAGGAAACATTTCGGAGCAAGGTATTTTAGAGCCCACAGACAGACTCGCACTGAAGAGCCTCCCTGTTCGAGTACTCCGACCAAGAATCATGGACTGCCGAGGCGGCCACTGCGAACTCGTAGGGAGCCTGGACACTTAAGGGACTTTCTTCCCTATCAGTGAGAAATTTGGTGGGGGAGAATGTTGTGAATATGGATTATCTCCTCTTAGATAATCCAAGGTATAAAATCTGTATACTTCCGCTGTCAAGTCAGATGAGTAGTAGTATTGAGTCAGTAGTTCACTTTTGAACAGACTGCTCGGTTTGAACTCCTTTCCTACGGGCGGGAGGAACCCAAAGGAGGCTACGCCGAAGGGCGGAGTCTCCTTCGGGGAGGTAAAACCGGCCCTGAACCCGTTTATACGGGTTCAAATGGAGCTATTTTGGCCGAGCCTAATGGCTCCAGGAATGCCCACGTTAAAAAAGGCCTTGTGCCACATGACACCCTCGTGGGGGGGGTGACTCAATATCGATGAGTAGTAGTATTCTTAATTGAATAAACGATTACTAGACAGAATCTCTTGTCCTGTTTTCATTACACTACTACTGCTATTTATGGATATTTTTGTTTCTTGTTTATTTTATTTATTTTATTTTTTTTTTGGTTCTTGTTCATTAAATATAATGTGACTCTTTTGTTTTGCCAGATATTGATGAATGTAAAAAAGGAACTCACAACTGTGATCCAAACGCTCAGTGCGTCAACACAGAAGGTGGATTTTTCTGTCGTTGTAAAAGAAATTTCCGCGGGAATGGCACGGTCGGATTCTGTGAGAGTATGTTTCCTATTTCTGCTACCTCTTTCTTAGAATTTATTACATATTGCACATTTGCGGCGTTCTCACCTTGGCTTACGTCGAGAAGGGATTTCTACTCTACCGTTAAAGTTTTCAATCATCAAACTCATTTCATGTACCGTAAGGGCTAAACACCTTAGCATTTTGATCACGGCTGAAGAAGTAAATTGATGCAAACAATATATAAAGGGAAGTAAGCATTGTTAACATTTTAAATAGTATACTTTGAAAATCTAATAAATAGTTTAAATTATTTAATAACACGCTGATTTTAAATACACGATTATCAAAATCATTCCTACTAATGATTCACATTAATTAGGCAATTTCATTAAAGCCATTTTACGGCATATATAAAGCTCTCAAATAAAGAACCGGTTGTTTAGCACAGTGCAACATATGGAAGAGGACAAGCTCGCAAATTACAAGAGAGCATTGCCAGAACTTGCAAAATAAAACAGCGAAAGCAGAGATTTAATGATATATATCATCTTCTATAGCCGACTGATTCCTTGTACGGTATCATGACAACTATGGTCAATAGCTTTTATAAAATTGAATTTTTAATACGAATTTTTTAACGTCTTGTGCATTCTATCACTAAATATGTGTTCCACAATGTTGGCCTTTTACGAGAATAATCTAGATAATGAATATATATATATATATATATATATATATATATATATATATATATATATATGAAGAAATGTAGTTTTAATGTGTGCTATATCTATGGTATAAAGTAGTCAATATCAGAGATAGAGCGTGTGTAAATATAAATATAAAAGTGAACATTTAAGTCAACACTCAGAGGCGACAGGCTTTTTCATGTTAGACGCAATCGTCAGCTGCGAATGTTGGAATTTCTTCTCGACTATTCATATATATGGACAGTGGTGCATTGTGGGTAATCCATTCTGGCGGTTATTTTGGCGGGAGTAGCTTGCTTATTTATGTGTTTATTTACTTCTTTATTTGGGTTAATTTAATTTAATAATACATCGAAAAACGAAATAAAATGAAAATAAAAAACAGGTAAAATAAATCGAGGCAGTCGGATATCGACGAAAATTAATTTTGGGGTCTGAGAACACTCAGAATTGTTATTTATATATGTATTTATTTTACCAAAATATACTGAAGGCAAACAATTTGTGGCCACCTAGCATTTCTTAAAGAAAGGATTTTTTTTAAAGTAAAAGAATATTTCAATAACTACCATATATTTGCTTTTATTTTTAAGTTTTTCTCCAGGTTCCTCTTTCTAACAAACGGTTCAACTTTGCTGAATTATTAATATTTTGCAAGTGAAACTTTTAGATTTTTGTTTTCACCATTAACACCACAGTAAATATTTTGAGATTATTAAAAGGGCTGAAAATTTTGTTATGGTTAATAGAATCATGAAAAATTTGATTTTGAGAAGACATGCTGTACCAACTGCTTTACACATAATTGGAAAAGAAATCTCATCTTTCAACAAGGCAACGACCCAGAACACGCTTCTAAATTATGTCAAAATCACCTTGAGTCAGAAAAGGAATAAAATATTGGAAATTATAACTTGGCTGCCGCAAATCTCTTGACATCTCTCCTACTGAATTAGTAGGGGATTAATTATATAGGAGAATCCGAATAGAATGCCTAGATGGAGAGTGAGCTTTTTTTTCCTTGAAGAATGCTTTGAAAGGTACGCCATATTCTTTTTTTTTAAAGAAAAACTATTGGAAAGAGTGCCAAGAATTTGTAAAACAATAATTAAGGCAGGTGCTGTTTTTATTGACAAAAACAAAATATGATGTTGCTGTATGATAATGATTTTCTTTAAAGTTATGTGCTTATTTGTTTGTCAAAATAAAAGCGAATACGCCGTACGTACTGAAAATCTACGTTTTACTTAAACAAATACAAAAATATCTCATTTTAAGTTATTTTCTTAAGAAATGCGGGATGGCCACGATTTCTTGGCTTGAAGAGTACGCATTTTCAGATTGTATAACTGAATTTATATCTTTCATTTGAATGCTTTAGGAATTGGAATCTGCCAGTGTTTTGGTGATCCTCACTGTCTTTCTTTCGACGACAAATGGTTACATTTCCAAGGCAAGTGTAAGTATATCATGGCGTCGGACAAGTGCACTGCAAACGCCATACCGACATTCGAAGTACAAACACTATTCTGGGACGCGCACGGTCCTAACAAAGGATTTACATGGGTGAAAGAAGTCACTGTTATTATTGGAAAAACGGTGAGTACAAATTCGACAACGTTTTTCTGTTAAATTTCCTTTATTGTCCTGTTGAATTCTGAAAGCTGAGGCAATTTGCCGATGGCAATTTGCCAGTGATAACTAGACACTTTTTTAAATTTTACCATTTCTAAACCGTCGGTGTCAGAGAACAAGACATCAGTAAACTGCATTAAAATGACTAGTACAAAGTTGCTCATATAAAAAGCTTAACCGTTCTGGGTATGACGATAATCTACATCCGGTAAGATGAGAAACTACGTCCCACAGCAAGGTCTCTGATCAGGAGGTTTTGAGAAGCATGCTGGTGTTCCCATGTCCATCCTGACCCGGGGTGGTAGCACCTGTTTGGGTCCCAGCTATAGCAAATAGCTAAAGCATTATAAAAGTAAAAATAGGTTTTAACTCTAGAAATACTTTGTAAAAAATTATTGCCAGAAATAAATTTTTGAAGAAAAAAACTATTACCAGCTTTATATTTTTGAAAAAAAATATTACCAGTAATACGTTTTTGAAAATAATATTAACAGCTATACATTTTTGAGAAAAAAAAATATTACCAGAAATAGATTTTTGACAAAACAAAATATTACCAGGAAAAAAAGGTTGTCGGAATTAAATAACCCATTGAGGTTGATATACCTAAAACAGAACAAAACAAACCTATACGTACTAAGATAGATAGATAAAAAATATTACCAGCAATAAAAATCTTATCGGCATTAAATAATCCATTGAGGTTGACACGCCGTAAAACAGAACAAAACAAAAAACAAATAAAAAGCTTAAATTCTACCTCCATTGAAAGCTGCCATATCAGCCCTATGACTAGTACAATGTTGCTCATATAAAATGCCTAAATTCTACCCTGATGAGATGTAAGGTTGATATACCAAGTCTATTACTAGTAAAAAGTTGCTTATATAAACATCTTAAATTGTAGCTATACGTAAGGCTGCTA
The DNA here is from genome assembly GCA_903632075.3 of Acanthosepion pharaonis. NCBI lineage: Eukaryota > Metazoa > Mollusca > Cephalopoda > Sepiida > Sepiidae > Acanthosepion > Acanthosepion pharaonis. The sequence continues at coordinate 1,544,435 of CAHIKZ030002035.1, read as the reverse complement.
TGTCAAATCTATGGCTAGTACAAGTTGCTCATATGAACAAACTTCGGCCACTTCGACTTGGTATAATGGTGAGCAAGCTTGCCTCCCTAGATCAGTTACGACTGAATAGTAATTTCGATGCTCACTGGGTGCCTCATACTTTCGACTTTGTACTACATCTAAGCTACACTTACAAAATCTCCAGCGTTCTTCTACTTCCATGTAAAGCTATATAAAGCTATGTAATATTTTTATGTTCATAGCTAATGTAAAGTTGTTCACATGAACATACCTATAATGTATTTACATTTAAATTAGTATAATCGCAAGGCCTCTGATCAGGAGGTTTTGAGGAGCGTGGAACCACCTCTTAATTGCTGGTGATCCCAGGTCCATCCTGATCCGGGGTGGTAGCACCTGTTAGGGTCCCAGCTATGGGCAAATAGTTAACTATTATCAGCAATACTTTTTTGAAAAAATTATTACCAGCAATACAATTTTGAAGGAAATATATTGCCAGAAGCAGATTGTTGACAAAACAAAATATTACCAGCAATAAAAGGTTTTTTGCCAGCATTAAATAACCCATTGAGGTTGATATGCCGTAAAACAAAATAAACCAAACCAATCTAAACCAAAGAATACATATTTTATTCATACAAATCTATCCTAAAAATGTTGTCGGTATTAAATAACCCATTGAGGTTGATATACCGTAAAACAAAATAAACCAAACCAATCTAAACCAAAGAATACATATTCTATTCATACGAATCTATCCTAAAAATGTTGTCGGCATTAAATAACCCATTGAGGTTGATATACCGTAAAACAAAATAAACCAAACCAATAAACCAAACCATACATATTTTATTCATAAAATCTATCCTAAAAATGTTGTCGGCATTAAATAACCCATTGATTCATATACCGTAAAACAAAATAAACCAAACCAATCTAAACCAAAAATACATTTCTATTCATACGAATCTATCCTAAAAATGTTGTCGGCATTAAATAACCCATTGAGGTTGATATACCGTAAAACAAAATAAACCAAACCAATCTAAACCAAAGAATACATATTTTATTCATACAAATCTATCCTAAAAATGTTGTCGGCATTAAATAACCCATTGACGTTGATATACCGTAAAACAAAATAAACCAAACCAATCTAAACCAAAGAATACATATTCTATTCATACGAATCTATCCTAAAAATGTTGTCGGCATTAAATAACCCATTGAGGTTGATATGCCGTAAAACAAAATAAACATAAACAAACAAATTAGTATAATTTATTTAAGTATGCCAGATTTAAGCTTTCCTTATCCGGCACCAGTTAAGTTAGTTTGAAATTAATGAAATTAATATTAGCTTAAGTCCCAGGGGACCATCCTACCCAGACAAAATCTCTCCTTCGAAAAGGGGATGGGCTGAGGCGCCACAAAAACTCGAAAGTGCTTGAGTAGTTATTTTTTCACAGTATTGTCGGTGATGTCCCATTAAATCCCAAACCTTGTGTAATATTTGCTAGCAAAATGGGCGCACTGAAACATGCCAGTACGCCTTGTTTATGGCAAATGCAATATTTTAACTTTTAATCTGGCGCTCCTTGGACATATGCTTACATATGCAAATGTTGTAATATATAAGTCAATTTTTTATAGTAGATTTGGTATTTATCTTTCTACGAATCTATCTCAGACTGTTCACGATGTACATTTATCTATTTGCCTGATCTTTTTCACACACACACACACACACATACACACACACACACACACACACACACACACACACATATATATATATATATATATATATATAGTTTGTGCAAAACTAGTTAATCCGCATGGGTAGACCCAAGGAGGATGATATCCGGAGAGCTCAATGTAAAATTCAGAGCCGATATGTTTGAATAAAACAGACCACTTTAGGTTCCATGTAATAAGTTATTTTACCACAACCCCTTTAACGAGGCTCTTGGATCATCAGACTTTACTTCCAAAGGTTGAAATGAAAAATCATTTCAACCTTTGGAAGGAAAGTCTGATGATCCAAAAACCTGTTAAAAATTGTGTGAAATAACTTATTACATGGAACCTAAAGTGGTCTGTTTTATTCAATATATATATATATATATATATATATATATATATATATATATATATATATGAAGAAATATAGTTTTAAAGTGTACTATAGTTATGGGACAAAGTGCTCAATATCAGAGATAGACCGTATGTAAATATAAAAGTGAACATTGAAGTCAACACTTAGAGGCGACAGGCTGTTTCATGCTAGACGCAATCATAAGGCCACAGGTGTTGAGTTTTTTATCGACTTTTTATATATACTTGTCAGTGGTGCATTGTGGGTAGTTCATTCTAACATATTTTGGCGGAAGTGGTTTGTTTATTTATTTATTTGGATTAGTTTATCAAAAGGCGTTAAAATTTTCAGACTTTATATTAATTGTTAGTAGTAGTGAACTAAAGGAGTGAATGTTTCTTTATGAAGAAAATGAAACTTTATCTGTAGTTTTCATTTGTTGTTTATGGTTAATTTTGCTGAGTCCTTGTGTTGGTCAAACGGCCTCTTTTAAGCTATTTTTAAAATTGAGGTTGGGGAGATTCATGAGTCGCAGAATTCCCTTCTTAGTCATTTTGATTGTTTTATTGTTTGCTGGGAGGTGGATGTGCGTGTTAAGCGCATATTATCTTTTAATTCTTTGGGAGTGTGTATGATGTGTATAAGTGTATATATTGGTATTAGTGTGTGTATAAGTGTGAAAACTCAACACCTCTGCAAGCATGTCTGTCTTGTGTAGCTGAGAAATGTAGGTAGGACTTGATTTATGGGTTTATATATTAATTTTATCTATGTTGTTAAATTTGTGGTGAAGCCCGTCATATAACTATCTATCCATCTATGCATCTCTCTCTCTCTCTCTCTCTCTCTCTCTCTATATATATATATATATATATATATATATATATATATATATATATATATATATATTGTGATATTGTTTTCCAGGTAATTAATCTACAAAAATAAAATCATTAAAGTAAATGGCGTTTTCAAAAATGTTCCCCATAAAATCAATGAGGACATCATGATTCAGCCAACTCCCAAGTTCCTCGTAAGTACATTTGAATTCCATTTTCTTCTTCTTCTATGTGCTGTGTCCTATCAAGATATCGCCAATCACGGCTCTTAAGAATTTCCAATACTTTGTAATTCTGATTAAAGTTTACCGTTTTACTATCTCTCCTAATCCTCGTTTTACCCACATTTTTTTTTGTAGAACACCGCTGTTTATTCTGTTAATGTTATTCTCAACATTTTCTCTTTCTTTCTTTCTTTCTTTCTTTCTTTCTTTCTTTCTTTCTTTCTTTCTTTCTTTCCATATCTCTTCTTTATTTCTTTCACTTCTTTCCATGTATCTTTCTTTCTTTCTTTCTTTCCATCCATATTTGTTCTTTATTTCTTTCTCTTCTTTCTTTCTTTCTTTCTTTCCATCCATATATCTTCTTTCTTTCTTTCTTTCTTTCTTTCTTTCTTTCTTTCTTTCTTTCTTTCTTTCTTTCCATCCATATCTCTTCTTTCTTTCTTTCTTTCCATCCATATCTCTTCTTTCTTTCTTTCTTTCCATCCATATCTCTTCTTTCTTTCTTTCTTTCTTTCTTTCTTTCTTTCTTTCTTTCTTTCCATCCATATTTGTTCTTTCTTTCTTTCTTTCTTTCTTTCTTTCTTTCTTTCTTTCTTTCTTTCTTTCTTTCTTTCTATCCGTATTTGTTCTTTATTTCTTTCACTTCTTTCCATGTATCTTTCTTTCTTTCTTTTGTTCCATATCTCTTCTTTCTTTCTTTCTTTCTTTCTTTCTTTCTTTTTTTCTTTCTTTGTTCTTTCTTTCTTTCCCTCGAATCTGTAGTCCTTCCTTTTTTCTTCTCTGTACTGTGTATCTTTTCTTTATTTCTTTGATTAGATAACTAAAAGTCTTGATCTTTTTCAGGAATTAATAACCAGTTTTGGCCTAAAAGTTTCCTGGGACGGTATCGCTCTCGTGGAAGTGAAAATACCGCGTTCCTATATCAACAAAACATGCGGCCTTTGCGGCAGATTCAATGATGACCAAGCAGACGACTGGACAATTGGCCCAATGTGCGATGTTAACGGCCCACTGGTAAGTTGTCTGTGCTTTTGTGCTCTTAGCGTAGTATTTATCAGCTTAGAAAATGAGATCGTCGATCCGAGTTCAAATTACGGTTGAGGCCATTGTGTTCACTTTCGCACAATTACACTTGGGGAAAGTATGAATCCTTCTCATCTTCTTCTCCAGCTATAGATTTTAGATTGAGCTTTCTAACCTTGGTTGGCCACCAGTCTAGGAGGAGGACAACTCTGAATCCAAAACCAGTTGTGCGTAAGTTATCAGCTTCAACCCGAAGACATACTTGTTACAGAAACCATAGCAGCACCTCTAGCGTAGTGAATCTGTGGCCTGATTTCAACAGAGAAACTTTTAAAACATTCTGTCGGCTGGGTTCATAATATGTCGATTACAACGGATTAATATCCTACCCCTTACCCCCCCCCCCCAAAAAAGAAGAAAAAGATTCACCTTCCAGATTGAAATTACAGACCCCAACCTATGTCTACCTTTTTGACTCTCGTGTAAGCATTAGATATGTCTATATTTTTCATCTTTAATCCTTTGAGACCAGCGTTCCTAAACAATTTGAACCTTTCAGCCTGAGCTGCTGAGTCAAAATTCGCAAATAATTGGTATGTAATGTTTCACGGTAGATATAAAAATTGTTACAAGCGTGAACCCACTGTTCAACCGGTGGCTGGGTATTAAGTCATTTTTCTCTACCCCTGTTCAACCCGGTGGCTCGACATTACGCCATTTTTCTCTACCACCGGTAAAGCTGTGCTCAAGTCTAAGCCAATTGATAAATAAATCATTTTAAATTTCTGTGATCAGCGTTCAATTCTTATGTTAAATTAACAACTTTTTTAAAGATTGTTCTCAGATTTTAATGCCTTCCTTATTTTTATTTCATAAATATGTCGTCAATTCATTAGAGATCGGTAAAACCATAGCTACGTTTCTTAACTCTATCTCCATCCATGTACATTCTTGGATGGTATCCTGATTAAGATTTAAAGAGTTATGCTTAGCTTATTTTCGCACTAAACCACAAGTTTCCACTCATTGACCTAGCTGGCGGTAAATGTAAATTGTCTGTTCAACCGTTGGCTGGGCATTGTCATTTTCTCTACCATTGGTAAAGCGGTGTTCAGGGCTGAAAGGGTTAACAGAAATTTTCTTGGAAAGCCTATCTATATCCTTTTAGGATTTATAAGGGTTATGATTAGATTATTTTCGCATTAAATCACAAGTACAGGCTACTCAGTGAGCATCGAACACTAGCTGGTTAACAACTGCACAATCGCAAATTGTCCGTTCAATCGGTGGCTGGTCATTACGTCATTTTTCTCTACCACCGGTAAAGCGGTGGTCAAGTCTCCAAGGAGTAAACTGGTCCTTTCGACTCAAGTGTAAATCAGATCTATGTTTACTTTTTGGACTCAAGAGTAGGCCGTACCTATATCTATCTATATATTAATTCATTGGGATCTTTATCATATAAGACGATAGGAAATTAGCCGTTATGGATTGATACGTTTTTAACAATCGAACATATCAGGATGAGTATTTTAGGAAACCAATTCCAATGACTAATGTATCAATCTAACTACCAATCATTTGTGTCAGTTAAGAATAAACTTGGAGGAGAGTAATATGCTTTTTTTGCACGGTAGTGGCACTGAAAACTGTACATTCAAAAACGTTCTCATTCATGACAATGCAAATTCGCTTACGAGGGTCGTTCAAAAAGTTCTAAGCTTTACCCAGGACGGGTTGAAGAAACAAGACCGTTTTTCACTATTTTTTCAATATACCGCCCCCTTGAGATCAATGCTCATGCTCCAACGATGCTTAAGCATTGCAGTCTCTTCACGGAAGAAGGTGGTATCCTGGTCCTCCGAAAACTCCACAGCACATATGATCTCATCATTGTTTCAAAAATGAGAACTACGAAGCTGAAATTTGTGTTTAGAAAAAAGGAAGAGGTCAGATGGAGCTAAGACTGGTGAGTAAGGGGGATGGTGTAGCAATTCAAAGCCACAGTTGGTTATTTCAGCTACTGCAACCCGAGCAGTGTGATGGGTTCATTATCCTAGATCAAGAGCACACCTGCCTTCAGTTTCCCCTCTTCGTTTCGATTTGATTGCTTGCTTCAGCGTTCTTAATTCTGATGCACAGTACTGTCCATTAATAGTTTTTCTCTTTTCCACGTGATCTATCATGATTACGCTTTAAAAAAAAAAAAAAAAAACAGAATCCGTCACTTTGTCAACAGACGCTGCCTGTTTGAAATTCTTCGAGGGTGGAGAACCAAAATATTTTCACTGTTGACTTTGAATCTTTGATTCAGGTTCGAAGCGTTCCGCTAATCTACAGTGAAAAGTCTCAGAGTAAACCGGAAAGTGAGTGTTCTGGCAATGTCAACCCATTTCAGCTTCTGTTCTGGTGTCGGTATTCTTGGGACCCATCTTGCAAAGAGATTGCTCATCCCCAAGTTCTCAGTTAAAATAGTATGGGCTGAGCCAGAACTAATGCCTATAGACTTAGCTATCTGCTGGATAGTAAGACGTCTGTCATCCAAAACCATACGCCGAATGGCATCAATTTGTTTATCAATGATTGAGGTCCTTGGACGTGCAGACCAGATGGTCACCTTCTGTGCTGTCCCTGCCCTGCTTGAAGTCGGCAGCCCACTTCTTCACAATTGCATAGGAAAGGGAGTCCTCAGCAAGTGTCTGTACCATGTCATCGTGGGTTTCCTTGGGTGTCATATCATTCTTTTTTAGATACTTTATGACTGCTTGAGCCTCTGTTTTGTCCATTTTTAGATTTGTTGCACACCTCACACATTTGTATGAGCCTCGCCTGCACACAAGACAGAAATCTGAATTAATTTCTAGTTTTATACGAAGTGGTAGTGTGTTGTGACAACAAAAATTTTCAGCTCTCTCTCTCTTCTTTCTTGTTGAGGCTTAGAACCCTCTGAACGATCCTCGTATAACAAGAATAACACAGGAATAAAATTGGCAACGCTGTTAGTGTCTTCTATCCCACGCGTCATATTCACCTGACCTTGGATCAACCGATTTTTTTACGATAGCTACACAACACTTTGAGGTGTGTGAGTGTGTGTGTGTTGTGTGTCTGTGTAGTGTGGAGGGGATTTCTCTAATAAAAAACAGATTCATGCATTTGTCGGAAAATTCTTTTCATAAAATCACCTGCCTAATTTTACTAAAAAGACTCGGAAAGGTATGAATCTACCTCTTCTCCCCCATGTATAGATTAATTAGTATAACTTATATAGTCAGTCAGTTATGTGCCATGCGTGATACACTTCTTAGGCGATCATGTATCTTTCGATACATGACTGACGAGGCAGATTTTTCTCGCAGTAAGTTACCATTTTTCTGCGGTAGACTAGTTGCCATCCAAGACTATAGAACCCAGTCTGTCCTGCTATTTTACCCATAGCTGGGGTAGAAAAAGAGGATTCATATCTTTCTCAAGGATCTTAGCACGTAAGTGAATGTAATGGAATTCGAACTCGGTTCTTCCGATTTCTCAATCCGAGCCGCTATCCTTTACTCAGCCGTAACTAAACCATTATCCTGTCTATATTTCTGAAATGAGGTATTGTAACTATTTACACTATTTACATTGTCCGGACTGTTGTTCTCGTCTTTATTGTTATATTCATGACGTTTCGGTCGTTGTACGCTCCAGACTTCTTCAGGATCTGTCTATATTTCTGAAATGAGATATTGTAACTATTTACACTATTTACATTGTCCGGACTGTTGTTCTCGTCTTTATTGTCATATTCATGACGTTTCGGTCGTTGTACGCTCCAGTCTTCTTCAGGATCTGTCTATATTTCTGAAATGAGGTATTTTAAGGAATTGCACTATTTACATTGTTCGGGCAGTTGTTCTCATCTTTATTGTCATGTAGACGACGTTTCAAATATTGGGCAATGTGTCACCAAGGACACCAGGTCCATTGGATAAAAGCGTCGGTTGAATTAATTCAGTGACTTGACCAAAAGAGTTGTGAGTTCAATCCCTGGCCACAGCAGAGGTGAACAAAAACTCAGAGAGTTGAGTTACTAAAGGGATATAACTCAAACTGAAGTATTAAAAAAAGGCATGACACGTGAAACTAAAGCAATCTACCTCCGTGGACTAAATAAAAGGTTCAGTTCGAAATTCCAACATATATCACCTGAAGAATGCCAGAGCGTACAACGGCCGAAATGTCGTGAATATGATAATAAAAATGAGGACAACAGTCCGAACTATATAAATAGTGTAAATAAACCATTAGTATCTCCGCCCCAGTCCAAATTCTTACAATCTAAAATTATTTTATGCCTTTAAATAACCCACAAAATGTTGATAAGCCGTAGAAAAGGAATGAATAAATCAGTCAATCAAACGTATCGAAGAATTGCTTGATTATTAGCAAGCAATAAATTCCAAATAATGGCGTGTATATAACTCAAAAAGAAATTGGACTTTATTTTTTGAAGAAGAAAATTGGTAAACACAAACAGAAATTATTTATGACTCAAAACATAATTTTGTAAACAAGCTCAAACCATCGTTAATTAGCAGACTTCGAGGAACACAATATAATATGATTGGAAGTGAGTTTCTGATTGGAGAAATTCATAAATCTAGCCTGTCATATGTAGACTGAAATCAAGCTAAAATAAATACTACAAGGCAACATCTAACATTTTATTTGCTCCTATGATCAATAATAATAATTGTGTCTAACGCTGCAAATGGTCAAAGAGGGAAAGCTTTCTCGGAATTGTTGGTAAAAATTAGGCACATACTGATGGCATGAGCTGAATTTGTATCAGACAGACATGTGAGAGCTGAAATAAAAAATGCTATTTCTTTCAATGTTAATTTGACTTGGTGCAATTTAATTAATTAAGCGTATTTTTTTTTATTTCTTGCAGACAGAGAATATGGAGACATTTGGTCAATCATGGTTAGTGGCGGACTACACCGATGGCGTTAATGTAAGTGAATGTAAAAATAATTGTCATCGACCAAGTCCATCGGACCAGTGTGATCCCAAAAAGGAACAACTGGCCAAATACCTTTGTGGCAAAATGGAGAAAGATTTTTACGTGAGTGACAATCAAACTTTATATTCTGCAATTTTAAGAAGAGTCGTTATTATTCCAAGAGTTGTTCGGAGAATTGATCTAATTCTTTTTTATTTGTTTTTTTAATATTACAGCTATTTCCTTCTAAGATCATATGAAAGGAAAGGGACCTCTTTTTTTTCTCTATCTCGGGAAGGCTAAAATGTAGAGATTAAAGAAGGCTATAAGATCATTTGACGAAAACTTAACAACAACAACAGCAAAAAGAAAAAGAAAGAAATGAAAAAAAATAGAAACGAAATGATCGAGTTCCATTGTCTCTAAAACACTTAGAATTCGAAGAAAACCAAATTATTTATATTTAAAAACGGTTTCCTTACATCAGCATATTGTAACTAGTACAATCACAACCACCATTAATTATGTGTGACTGAATATATGACAGCTAGTATTTGTTTAAATATCTCTGAAATACACTACAAATTTACATTATTCGGACTATATCTCTGAGATGACATATACACAGCATTCCAGCCCCTAAATCTCTGAGATGAGGTATTATGACTACTTACATTATTTACATTATTCGGACTGTTATCCTCATCTTCATTGCCATATTCACAACGTTTCGGCGGTTGTACGCTCCGACCTTCTGCAGGTGATTCGAATTTTTCTTCAATATCTGTTTGTACCTCTGAGATGAGGTATTATAATCACTTGCATTATTTTCATTATTCGGACTGTTATCCTCATCTTCATTGCCATATTCACAACGTTTCGGTCGTTGTACGCTCCGGCTTTCTTCAGGTGGTTGGAATTTCGAACCGAACCCCTTATTTTGTCCACCGGGGGGGTACATTGTTCTAGTTCCACGTGCCATGCCTCTTCCGGGCGTCTCAGTTATTTCCCTTTAACCCATCTCTCCAAGTTTGTTTCACCCCTCCAATGGTCGCATAGATAACGGCGAGGATGTATTAAACAAATGCGTTAAAGCATTCATTTACTCTAATGATTGCATATATAATGGCCACCATTTATGCAACAAATGCGCCAAGACGCATTCGCTATAATGATAGCATAATAGGTTTCTTGCAGTTCATTCAAATTTGATCTTCATGAATTGAGATGCAATGTCTTCGTCATCTACTTCTTCCTGTTCTATTATTGAGCCATATCTCGTTAATAATAGTTGTTTCTTATATTCTTTTATATTCTGTGTATCTTAGTGGCTTTACCGCCTTCTTTACTTGTAGATGGAAGGATAAAAACAAAAAGGAAAACATCTGTCAGATTCGGATTTATTAAACAAGTACACCAACCTTTTAATTCCCTCTAATGATGACATGTATAACGATTAGGATTTCCATGTAAATACTTACGACAAATTAATTCATTATTTCTTATATAACGACTGCTTATTAATCAAATCCGTCAATAGCCTCATTCAATCAATTCATTTCACACCCACACACACACATATATATATATATATATATATATATATATATATATATATATATATATATATATATATATATATATATATATATATATATCATAAAGAAGTAATTTATAAAAAGAATTAATTAGTAATGTTAATGAGATTAATGTCGAAATCACTACGCTAACAAGCCTTAATGAGACATTAATTTACTATCAATTGTTTGAATAATGCGATGCCTATATTTGAGTTGTAGTATATTTGAGTTGCTGTCAGATGGAATTGACGAGTCAAAGACTTTCGACAATTTCAAATAATTTTTCCATATATAGGCAAAACACTAAGAGAAATATGTGTAGTGTGGGTCGAAAGATGTGCTGCACACTCTAATATATATATATATATATATATATATATATATATATATATATATATATATATATATATATATAGATGAGTTATGAATTTTTGTACCCCTATGTTTCTGTGCCATAAATCGATAAAGTTTTGTTCTTCATGACTAATGAAAAAAAAAAAAAATAATGAAAAAAGCATTAATTTGTTTTCGTTCTTAAAAAGACCACTCCAAACCGGAAATTCTATTTTACCATATACACAATATGAGTAAAAATCGAAATATTTCAGAGGCTTTATTTTTTTAATTTGCTAATGATGTAATTGTATAGTAATATGTATTTTTGAACGGATTTAAAAGTTTATAGCCATTGCATAGCATACTTTACAAATAAACAAAAATATATTTATGAAAGAGGTATAATGATGCTTTCCATGAATCTAATCAATTACTTGATGTTAAGATGAAATTGATCTCGGAAGATACTGTAGTTTTTTCCGACCCATTGTACTTTCGATCTCCTCCAAGATCATCTTCAGTGGTAAATTACAAAGAAAAACTTATTGTAACTCTTATAAAATCCTCATTTCGTCGTGATGGTGACCTATATATATATATATATATATATATATATATATATATATATATATATATATATATATATATATATATATATATATATACGTGAACGCTGTTATAATTCTTTAAAATTTAAAATTTATTCGTTATAGATATGGAAGCGATCCTCGATGATTTTATCAAAACAAGCGTTCCTTGATTAATTTTTCGCAGATGAAGCATTTGTTGTGATCTACCTTAGACGAACATGCGCAACTTAACTTAATAGTAACTAAGGATCCCGCAGGGAATGAAGGCTTCCGGTGGATTTCATATATAAACCAGACATATTTTTTAAAATTATTATTATAGTATATTAAAGAAAGATAACTACTTCTTTTTCTTGACTTAATGTATTTTTTAATGTAGAGAATTTTCTCAAGTCGTAGTTCACGTATTAGTGATGTACAGTTCTGGTAGAAAAGACGTGGAATGTATATCTTAGATAGCACCAAAATGTCTTCTTTTTCTATTTATTAAACCCAAGTATAAAAATATAGACTCTCTTTTAAGCAGCACCAAAAAGCAGCCCACGTGCTGGTCAAAATCATAAGATGTTCATAAAAAATCTTTTATAAAAAAAACAAAGAACAATCAAAAAATAAGGCTCCTGTAGCATTCCCACAGAATTTATGACAGGGATATTTATGACAGAGGTATTTATGATAGGGATAAATAGGGGTATTTATTCTGGGGTATTTATCCTAGTGTATTTATGACAGGAATATTTATGACAGGGTTATATATTTTTTTAATAACAGGGATGTTTATAACAGTGGTCTTTATAACGCGTGTATGTATGATATGGGTATTTACGACAGAGAGTTTTACGACAAAAAAACAAAAAACAAAAACGAAAACAAACAAAAAATAAGGTTCCTGTAACATTCTCACAAAATTTTCGACAAAAAATAAATATTTATGACAGGAGTATTTATGACATGAGTATTTATCATATGTGTATTTACGACATGGTTATTTATAGCATGGGTATTTATGACAAGGGTATTTATCCTGGGATATTTATGACAGGGATATTTATGACAGGGGATTTTACGATATGGGTATTTATAACAGGGGTATTTTCCTGGGATATTTATGACAGGGGTCTTTACGACAGGGATATTCATGACAAGGATATATTTATGGAAAGGATATATTTATGACAAAGATAATTCCTGGCTTATAGATTTATTGATTTTTGTTTTCGTTCTAAAATATCGTTGTCTTTCTTTTTATCGCAGGAGTGTTTTGAGGCAATGGAACTAAATATGCGCAACCAATACCGATTCAGTTGTGTCTATGACTTGTGCCACATATCGGCAAACACTTCGGAGGGCATCTGTCAATTTGCCAACGCTCTATTGAATGAATGTCAAGTCAATATGAAGCTGAGCACCTATTCTTGGAGAGGCTATTGTCGTGAGTAAAAACAGTAGGATTTTTTTCTCACAAAGATCGCAGTGAACGTGGTAATTAATAAGCAAGACATGTGTTAGCCATTTTAATGACATTTTGTATGAAAAGTCAAAAGACTATCATCTTTCATTACTTTTATTATTTACATTCAGACTAATGTCCTCATCTTTCTTCTCACTACCACCTAGTCTTGGCCGTTGTGTTCTACGTCTTTCTTCGAACTAAGATCGTCATTTAATCTACACGGGTATATTGTGTTTCTTCTAATGTCCAGGTCTTGGTTTATGATGACTTATTCTTTGACCTTTTTTTTTTTTTTGCTACTGCTCAATTATGGCTACTCCTGTTCAAGACTGAGCCTGTACTACCCGGCTCGGGGATTGAACTCAAAATTACTAATTACCAATGATAACAAATTCCCCAAAATTTAGACGTGGAAAACAAAGAAAATATTGGTCATCTACATAAATAAAAACTAAATATAAGACAAAATGTTCTCTTATCGTCCGGGTTACACTCCTCCCATGTCTTTTGAACAGGAGTATTGATTTGCCACTTGTTTGATGTTTAGGATTGAGTTTCTGGTTCCTTCTAAAGTCTGCTCCATTTCTATATTTCTAATGTATCCGCTCCAAACTCTGAAATTTCATATACTATTTATTTTTTTTTTCATCAATAGGAGTAGATAGATTTGCCTGTTTTCCGCTTCACCCTTCTCCGCCCGGTCTTTTGAAAAAAGACGAGAGGTTTAACCTTTGCTTCCTGTTCACTATTCGGTTTCCGGTTTCTTCTAAAGTCTTTTCCTACTCTTTCACTTCCGGTAGCCCCTTGCGTCTTATTGGCGTTAGCACCTTGCTTGAGGTGGTACCATTTATTCTGTAACTCTCTACCTCGAGTGGCTCTTGGGCTTTGCAGAGGGGGAATAGATTGTAAAAGTAAATTGTTTTTTTTTTTCATACTCTTAGTAGGGTGACAGTTAATGTCTTTTTGATAAAATATACCACACACACACACAAACACACCCACACCCATATTTATATATATATATATATATATATATATATATATATATTTATATATATATATATATATATATATATATATATATATATATATATATATATATATATATATATATATATATATATATATATAAAATGTATATTTGGGAAGCAACCTTTCTTTCAAACGTGTTTCATTGAATTTTTATTGGTTTTTTCTCGTATTCTTAAATTTTTCCGTTTGATTGGGGTAAGGGAATCTCAAAAATACTTCATAATGTTTATTGTTCGAAGGGCTTTCAGACACTTTTTTTAGCCATTTTCAATGGGTTTGTTAATTTCTTTTCATGGTTGATGTAGTTATGTGATGTTTATTGAATGGTAGGAGTGTTTATTTCGAGTCCCGCGAAAGAAAAGTGGCTGGAATTCGAGTAGACGTTCTTCGATGTAAAAAAAAACAAACTTTAGCACAGTATTCCCGTTGTTATATAAAGTGAGATTAATACTGGGTGTCAGATGTTTTATGTAGAGTGTTTCTCTCAGAGTGAGATGTTTTCAGTTACGAGATTTATGGAGGATGATCGTATTATCAATTAGGATTTTTGTATTTGTTCTTGTAGATTGTAGGTGACTAAATTACTTTTTATGGCACTTTGGAGTGGTAAGTGACACGTTAGGCATCAGTTCAAAGAAGTAACGGTGTAACCCATATAGCTCAATGATTAATGACAAGAAACAGAGTCATCTACTGGGTACTTAAATTGATACACTCTGTTGGTCAGCGATAGTTTAGATTTTATAGAGTTGTTTCTATTAGCGACGGCAAGGTTGGCGGTTTTCCATTTTCTGTAATATAAGTTTTACTTGATTGTCAAGATTTACTGCTGTGTTTAATAATACATCGTCATGGTAAATTCGTCCTGTTTGTTACCATATTGCTTCTGTTTACATTATAATATGTTGATGTTTTATTTTATGGTATCATGAGTTTTTTCATGAACAATTTTGTTTCTTTATCGATGATGCATTATTGTTAACTGTAAATTGAAAATTATATATATATATATATATATATATTACACCAAAAAAACAAAATTACCCAATGTGGGTATAGTGTATTTCAGGCCGCCAAAGCTTAATGCTGATCGTCATCAGCCCTTGAATGCCTGTCTGAAATATATATTTATATATATATATATATATATATATATATATATATATATATATATATATAAATGGAATGGACAAAGTCCGCCAATTATTTTAAAGACATTTTTATGTTTATACATTCTTTTTATAG
Organism: Acanthosepion pharaonis; assembly: GCA_903632075.3. Lineage (NCBI taxonomy): Eukaryota > Metazoa > Mollusca > Cephalopoda > Sepiida > Sepiidae > Acanthosepion > Acanthosepion pharaonis. The sequence continues at coordinate 1,529,028 of CAHIKZ030002035.1, read as the reverse complement.
ATACAAAATCTATAAAAAGAACGTATAAACATAAAAAATGTCTTTAAAAGATATATATATATATATATATATATATATATATATATATATATATATATATATATGCAATGTACAGGCATAGTAAAATAACCAAAGTCCTCTATGTATAACACAGAGCTTTATATAGTAAATTAAATAGTAAATTAAAACTATTTCATTAAATTTTGTTTTTTAGCTTTAAAAAATTTAAACTTCAATTGCAAGCAGTTGCCCGCCTCATATGAATCTGAATCGTAAAATAACTGCAAAGGATGCTATCCTATCAGTAGGTGAATAATATCGGAGCTTCTATATTTTAATTTGGTAAATAGATTCTGGTCGGTGGGGCCTCTCGTGCCCATGATGAAGAGCACAGTTACGTCCTCGCTTCGTGTCAGTTATTCTAGGCAAATCATTTTTAGGAATCACAAGGCTACATAGTTTCCTTACCCCCCACTACAAAATATATAACCAAAACTATCACACGTAAAAGAGTTAAACTCCGCCAAACTCATGCCAAAAGTAAACCTCAGCTACTTTAGTTCCTGGACTGACATGCGGGGTGTACGAGGCAGCTATCCGGAAGTTGAATTACATCTTTAAGCGGTTAAACTTGACTTCATGTCGCTAACTAAAACTGGACCGAACCAGTCTACTTCAGTTCAGAATTTAAAATTTCGGGTTAATCGCCCCTACTCCTAAAAGGAGACAGGGTTGTCTTCGAAAAGCTTGGTGCCTTTATCAAAAATAGTTTCCCCTGTAGCAGATTCCTAAAACTAGGATATTGAATTTCCATCCATGGACTTCCGCGTTCCCATCGTTCATAGATTGCCTTGACATAAACCATCAGGATGATGGTATGGAAATGGTTGATAGAATAGATGAGAGAATTGATGATATCCTCTCTAATTATCCCTCAACTACCATTCATCTTTGTGATGATTTAAATTTTCGCCATGATCAATGGCTAGCTCACTCAAACATAATCGAGGAGGATGATAAATATAGCCATGATTTCGCCATAGCATACGAACTGAACCAAGCCAACTCGTGTTCCCGATATTGCTGGGAATTGTACTGATTGGCTAAACATTTTTCTCACCTCCTCCCCCGAAAGATGTTTCGTTGAAGTGTTACCTCGCTTGTCTAATGGATGTCAGTTATCAGTTATCTCCTCTTTATTCCCCTCTCCAAGTTCACCACTGCCTTGGCCGGGTATTGAACTCACACTCTTTGGGTCCTGTCACTGGATCTAACCAAGGACACATGGCACAGTGGATAAAGGCGTTGGTTTGATCCAGTGACAGAACCCGAAGAATGTGAGTTCAATACCCGGCCAAGGCAGTGATGAACTTGGAGAGGGGAATTAACAAGAGATAACTGATAACTGACATCCATTAAACATGGCACGTGAAACTAGAACAGTCTACCCCAGTGAGACAAATAAAGGGTTCAGTTCGACATTCCAACCACCTGAAGAAGGCCGGAGCGTACAACGGCCGAAACGTTGTAATAAATATGGCGACAAAGATGAGGACAATAATCCGAATAATGTAAATAGTGTGATAATATCTCATCTCAGAAATATAGACAGATACTGAAAGGCCGAAAGTTTGTAATAAATATGGCGACAAAGATGGGGAAAATAGTCTGAATAATGTAAATAGAGTACATAATACCGCATCTCAGAAATATAGACAGATACTGAAGAAAGACGAAAGTTTGTAATAAATACGGCGACAAAGATGGGGAAAATAGTCTGAATAATGTAAATAGTGTACATAATACCGCATCTCAGAAATATAGACAGATAAAAAAGAATAAGGTTGAAAATGAAATAATGACGAAGGTGACCAAAAAGACGACGGTGGAGAAGGACAACAACAACAAAAAACAAACAAAAAGACACCAGCACCATCACCACCATCACCACCACCATTACCAACAACAACAATAATAATAAAAGCCTTGAAATGGAAGTCTCAAAACAGTGGCACGTGAGGATATCAGCAATTCCAGTTGTAGTTTGAGACCTCGATTTATTTGGAAAAACTTTCCGACAGATGCATTGAAAAGATCCCTTGTAGCCCAAGCCTCAAAGAAATGCCAAAAAATTGTACTCACAAGTATAGCTCACACATTACGGAGAGCTTAATATACGTAAAATATGGGTAATCTTAAGTATTTTTTCTCAAAAGAATGGTCAGTGAAAAATGTCATGATGCCATTTCTGACCTTAGGTTTCTGGTTGGGACCCGGAAAGAAATGAGTATACACTAGAATTCGAAAGAAATAAAATAATAATAATAATAATAGTGAAAAGAAAAGGAGATATGGAAGGAGAAGACGAAGATAACCAAGAAGACGGCGAATAATAACAATAATAATAATAATACACACTGACAGAACAATCAAGGCCAACTGGTCAGATATTGTTATTAAAGACCACAAACAAAAACGGTGCCTCCTTATTGATATGGCAGTCTCTGCTGACTGCAATGTATCTTTGAAGATATTCAAAAAGTTGTCAAAGTACAAGGACCTTGAAATAGAAATCTCGAAAATGTGGCATATGGGAACATCAACAATCCCTGTTGTAGTTGGAGCCCTAGGACTGGTTAGAAAAGATTCCAGTAGACTAATTGAAGGGATTCCTGGAAGTCCATGCCTCAAGGAGATACAAAAAATTGTTCTGACAAGTACAGCCCACACCTTACGAAGGGCTTTATCTATGTAATTTAATTTTTTTTTTTTTTGTCAGTGGAAAGTGTCATGACGCCATTTCTAACCTTAGGTCCCTGGGCGGGACCCGGAAAGAAATGTGTAAACGCCAGAAATCAAAGAAAATAAAAATAATAATAATAATAATAATAGTAGGAAGAAAATGCAGAATGTGAAGACAAAACTCGCTACAAAGATGGCGAATAATAATAATATCAATAATATTAATAATAATAATAATGGGAATAAAAAGAAGATGCAGAATGTGTAGACAAAACTAGCGACAAAGATGGTGAAGGATAATAATAATAATAATAATAATAATAATAATAATAATAATAAATTTTTTTTAGAAAGATGAACAGTGTAAAATGTCATAAAACCATTTCTGACCTTTGGTCTCTGTTTAGGACCCGTTTAGGATCTGTTTAGGACGAAATGTGTATACAGCAGAAATCAAATAATAATAATAATAATAATAATAATAATAATAATCATCAAGTGTATGTAATTTTATCGATATATGTATTTTTTTTTTTACTGCAGCAAGGAAATGCGGCAGAAATCAGGAGTTTAAACTCCGTCGAAAGGTCAGCGACTCGAGAACTTGCTTGAAAGTGAATCAAAAAATCCTTAACGCATACGTTGACGATCCTCACAGCAAATCCGAAGGTTGCTTTTGCCGAAAGGGTTACGTCATGCAGGATGACGAATGCATCAAGGAGGAGGATTGTGGTTGCACCTACAACGGCACTTATTATTCGGTAATGAAAACAATATTTTTTTAACACTGAAAATTCTAGGAAACTTTATAGTTCTTCAAGTAGATATACAGACAAACCTCTCATCAATTAATAGGGTGTGGGGTGGTCTGTTAAAGCTTATTGCCCGTAGATTGGAAGGGATTATTTTTTAATTATAAAACCAATATAGTAACTACCAGTAGTTATGATCATAAATATTATAAACATGTATATATGGGATAAATAAATATATAAAATACTGTATATATACTGTATAAATAACAGATTTTTCACAGTTACTTTCACGCACGCGCTAATGTATCGTAATTTATATACTGTTCCTCAATCTTTGGTTACGTTTGAAAGGCCCGCCAGCGCCGCCAAGCGGTCACTTTGAGAACTCGTTCAGTAAAGCCCGCAAATTTTGAAATATATCGCTGAGTATTTGGAAGTATTTTTTTTCCTGCAGATTTTTATTTTGCCTGCAGATTTTGCGCGTTGCATCCGAAGTCCGTTGATGGGGGGATGTCCGTAGATGAGAGGTTTGTCTATATATATATATATATATATATATATATATATATATATGAAGAAATATAATCTTAAGATGTGCTATATTTATGGGATAAAGTGCTATCAGACATTGTGTACATATAAAAGGGAACATAAAGTGCACTTTGACAATATCAGACGAGATTTTTCTCGTCTATTTATATATATATATATATATATATATATATATATATATATATATATATATATATTTATGAAATGGACAAATCATGTTTAATACTGTTTATTATAAACAGAGAATTTACTTAAATATTTGTATCTATAAAAAATGTATAAACACTTAGAGACATCAATCGTATATATATATATATATATGTGTGTGTGTGTGTGTGTAGTCAGACGAAGTGGAAAATATTGAGCAAAAGGCGTTTCGCCACCGGAGAAAATGTCTGTTCTGTTTCTTTAGTTTTATTTTTCTGTCTTTGAGGATAATTATTATCGTACATGAAATTTATTATTATATATATTTTATCTGTATATGTTTGCTATAGCGGGATCATATTTTTATAATTATAATAATTATTATTTTCATATCTATGATGCTTTTTTCATATAACACTATGAAAGTTTAAAAAAATATTTTATAGTAAAAGATATGCAATGATAATACTAACAATAAACTGTATGAAAAAAATAAAATATGTAAACAACTAAAATTACGTGATATCCTACAATCCTTCACGCGAACATGCAAAAAAGCTGAGTATCATCTACCATGTATTCAATTGCGAAAGCAGAATAACATATATATATTTATTACTTCAAACATCCAAAGAAAATTAAATTTCGGTTAAATGACTCACAAAGAGATGATGTGCTGTTAAAAGATAAATCTTAACGGCATACCATGCAATGATACTATTAAACATAAAATAAATATGTATATATATATCCATACTGTACAAGAGATATATATATATATATATATATATATATATATATATAGAGAGAGAGAGAGAGAGAGAGAGAGATGGGGTGTGATGGATCAATTGTCTGCTTGCAGTCTGGGGAGTTAGGTGGCCAGATGCAAGCGGTGATGTGGTCGCAGAAATTGTCTGATATCCACGACTGGTTTCTCCTGCTTGTGTCGCATGGTGCAAAGTTCTATTGCCAACCACTTTCTTGACCCAGGACAGCACTACCTTCTCAAGGCACAATGTAGGCCTCCATGTTGAGTTTGAGGTCCTGTGGGAAGATGAATGGAGGCATAACGTTGCCATCACCAGTGATCACTCCAAGCACCTTCGTAATCACCATCAGACTCATCCAACTGTTTCCAAATCCTTTGCACTGTCCTCAGATTGACACCCAAACACTCTGTAATGTTAGTATTGGAGCTATCTGCGCCAATGCCAAGCAATAAAGCATACCATTTCCAAATTTCTTCTGGAGTGAATTTTGTCATGTTGCTCATTTGCTCATTGACCCTACTATATTCTGCAATCGACAAAATCGAAAACAAAGTACAAGCATGCGCAAATATTATATATATATATATATATATATATATATATATATATATTATATATTAGTAGTTATCCTACAGGTATAAGAAACTACACTCGTTCGGAAAACCTTCGCTGTCTTGATTTGCAAATGATCAAACCAATACCAAAGGGAAAAAAAGGTATAAAAAAGAAAGAACAAAGAACATGTACGTTAGCCGAAAATAACCGTCTAGCATGCAAGTCCAAAGTCCAAAGAAAAAAAAAACCGATACGAGTAAGCAAAACAACTAAAAAGAATGCTCAATACAATAAGTAGAGCAGACCTCGTTAAACCTAGAGAACCAGACAAACCTACCAAGGTCTGACCTAAGCGGATCGTCAGGGAAGGCTGGCTCAGCCTTGGTAGGTTTGTCTGACTCTAGGTTTAGCTATATATATATATATATATATATATATATATATATATATATATATATACAATAATAGTTTTATCTTTTAATTGTTTTTGCTATAGGTTGGAGCTATCGTAATCAATGAAGGATGCAAGCAATTCGCAAAATGTGCCCGAAACAATACTCTAATATTTGAAACTCTTAACTGCTCCAAAGATGCTGACTGTGGCGTCCGAGATGGCATATATGGTTGTTATTGCAAGGATGGATTCGTTGGAGATGGCATCCATTGCTCTAGTAAGTACAAAATTAAAATGCTTTGTTTTCAGATCGTAAAAGTATGAGAACTGATCCAAAAGTATCAGGACTGGCGCTATAAAAAGAAAACTACAACGCATATCAATTCGGTATTTAATCTCCTTCGAAGTAGCCCCCTTCTGAAACCACACACTTTATCACAGCGTTGTTTCCATTTCCAGTCGCTTTCTTGCATTCTCTTGCATTGCCTCGACGTCTTGAAATCTTGTTACTTTCAAGTTGGATTTGATTATTGGAAAATGTCAGAAGTCGCAAGGGGAGAGATCTGGGAATGTTGTCCTTGGCCCACAACAACTCCACGGGCCATAGTCACTGATGGAACGTCTGTGGTGTGGTGAAATAGCCACTCTCTATACACTTTCCTTCCAAGCACTGGTATAAACAGTGACCGAGAAAATTATAATTTAGTGTGTATACAATCTGATTAAAGTTGTTTTACTAGGCGACTATGCGTACTTTAACGGAGTTACGGTATCAACAGTCCCGATATATTTATATTACGTTAAGCAATTACAAACAACAGCGTCATTATATTTTCAGTATATAGTAAATTGTTATATAGGAATAAAGTACCGACACTGGAATTTGAACACAGATCACCAGAGAGCAAACAGAGGCGATCCCATTTTGAATAAGTAGATCACGTGATGGCAAAGGGAACGCATTTATGGGAATTAGTGTGGCGTCTAGTTGATCCTCATTTCTAGTTTATCCTCTATTATTATACGGATCACCATTTCTATTCTATCCTCTATTACTATACGGATAGCTATTCTCTATACTATCCACTACACTATTCTCAATACCGATCACTACACGGATTACTATTTGGTAGTTACTTTCCGGACGAGTATTATCGAGCAAGTATTATTAGTGCGAGTGATATTCGGAGGCATCTGACATCAGTATTGTTCAACGGCGTTACTATAGTTGTATCTGCGATTACAAAGTCTCTACTACAATGAGCATTACGAAAGTGGCAACGAGTGTTTGTTGACGTCACAAAATAAATGACTTTTAACATTTTTAGGCACGGTATCTACAATTGCTCTGAATGGAAACATAATTTCTGCTATACAGTGGCACAGATCAGTAAAAGATGAAAAATGAAACTGTTGATATGTGGTCCGGTTTTAAATAAGTATATTGAGACATTTCAGGTTTAATAATTATTTAATGAGAATAAACACTTGTTGAATAAGAATATTAATAACGTGTCAATTCAGACTATTCGCAAATTTTTAAAAAAATTTAATTCTTATGACAGACACACAATTATGTTGATATAATCGGCATTTGGAATGAAGGCTGGTGTTTAGTAACACAAGTGGACTTCCATTTTGTAGATTTTGAGTGAAGTTCTGCTTTTCATATAGTTAGTAGCAGTTTATTTCCCTTGTCCGACTTTCACTTTCATTCACTCTTGTTAAAAACTAAACACTTTTCATCGCTCTTCACAATTTCTTCCGAAACGAAATGTTTTTTCTTACGTTAAAATTGCGAATCGTACAAATAAATATAATAAGGTAAGTTTATTTTCATGTAATTTATATGGAAGATACACATCAAAGTGACTAACACAATTAAGTAAATGATTTATGGTACTTGATACAGATATGTTGAATAGATTGGCTCTTGTCGTATAACGTTCAGTATATTTAAGCTATGTCTTCATTTGATCTTCATGAACTTCAACTAATCACTTAGACAATGGAGCAGCGTTCAACGTGAAATGTCTATCAGGAATCGTTGCAATACACTTTTGATATGTTTGATAATTTTCATTACCTTCTCCAGAAATTTCTCCAATATATTTTGCATGACAGAGTTTTTAAAAAAATTTTAAAAAACAAAACAAAGATAAAATTTGTAAAATATCGCTTCTTTTAAATTTTCTGAAATGTTAGAAACAGTCCCGCCAATTTTGAAAGGGCTTTAATATGATAGCTATGAAATTGGAGATGTTGGTGATGTTTGTGATTAATTGGTGGTAATATTATTAAGAAGAGGAGGATGAAGAGAGAAAAGAGAGAGAGAAGAGAGAGAAAGGAAAGAGAGATAGATAGATAGATAGAGAGAGAGAGAGAGAGAGAGAGAAAGATAACCGTTTATATGTATATATATATATATATATTTTTTTCAGCCGATTATTGTAGCCTACCAAACATGAATTGTACATCCGATTCAAAGTGTGTCAGTGCAGAGAAAGGTTTTTACTGCACATGCCTGGAAGGCTACAACACTTACTGCGACCGCTGTGAAGGTAAGTCAAAGCTCACCCTACTGATATTCTTGTGTTTCGATTCCTGGCTTTAATGGGAAGACTGTGGTGCGCCTTTAAGAAATATGCATGCAAACGCACAATGCAGTTTTGGTATCATTCAAATGAAACGTATATATGGTGAAAGTCATGATTGATATCGAGAGATAAACTTGTTAACCATTACACTATGTCCAAGTGAGAAAGTTATAGCGGTTTTCTAAGTGTAGCTTAGATGTGGTGCACGTATGGGGCAGTGAGAGTCGAATTCACGAGTCAGTCGTAATTGATTTAGTGAGACAAGCTTGTTAACCATTGCATCATATAAAAATACCCAAACCCACACATATATGAGAGAAAATTGAAGTCCGTAGCTTGACACGCAGTTATTAATTGAATATTGATCTGAAATTTTCCCTGTATAATGTTCGGATAAATGATGATTACGTCAAATAACATTTCTTTTGTTTCCACCTGTGTCCAGGCTGGTGAGGGATAGACATTTCTAACCGAGACACCATTGCCAACCAAGATTAAAAAAGCGTCTGTTACACCATTTGATTAGGACTCGTCGGAGGTACGGTGGAGTAATAGGTTGTTGCTCGAGTTGATAAATCTGAGAGCAGAGTTCGAATTCCAGTCGAGTTCATAACATTTATTTATGTGCTAATACCCTTGTGAAAGGTATGGATCCATCTCCCCGCCCCAGCTAGAAGGACGGACTGGGTTCTATAGTGGGTGGTAACCTGTGTAGGTGAAGGAAAACTTTAAATTCAAACCAGTCTGGAAAGGGTTGGGCCCTGTCAGGCTAAGTTGCCCAAGATACACCACTTCTGCAGCTGCAGGTCATGGGGTGCCCCAGCGACTGGACTATTGATCGGGATCTTTACTACGTACAGGCACAACCATTGAAGGCTTCCGGAGAGTTTTTCTTGACCAAATTCCCTTACAACGCTTTAGCCAATATTTAGTATACTTTTCAGCCACAACGGAATCGTCTTCAGAGAATTATATTATCAAAAAATTACTTCCTTGACAATGGTAAGATACGAACCCTCGTGAACAGAATGCTAACTCGGCAATGTGCCTATTATTTACGTTTTACTTTTATGTGATTAAATGTTCCTCACTGAATTAAGTGCGTTAGCAAATGAAAACACCGAATTCAAAATCAAGGACATTAACTTGCATATCATCTTATTGTTTCCTTCCGACAATTCTTGTAGCTAAGCTGATACCAAATACATATCGCTTTCCAAAATTTGATGAAACTTTGACACACTTATCAAGTCAGAAGTGGATTAAATATCAAATTGGCACTGCCGCCCAACACTTTTTTTTCTTAGCTCTTAAGGACATTTTCTTATATCTTAATACATTGCTTAGTTTCTGTTGTGCTAGGATCCACCTAATTTGCATAGTGGAGTACCGACCATATAAACATGGTTGGTACCGGGAAGACGGGGGGAGGAATCAAGAGATTCAATCCAGAGACTCTGCCCGACTGCGACTAAGTCAACACATTCTCCAGGAACGGTCTTCCCAAGAATATACAAAAGACTATATGTAAATATTGTGTACACTTTCTTGTTTCAATACATTTTGTTCTAAGTACATTTTGTGTTGTATTATTATTCCATGCATTAGTCAAGTTTCAACAGTTTCCTATGATCTGTCGAATCTTTATGTAAATATTCCGTTGCCTGTTTCGACACTAATAGATAATTAACTTTTTGTACCTTTTTGATTTGGAACATCTGATTACATTTCATAATGTCCCCTTCAAGATGGCTCTCATGGCTCTCAACATCATGTCCTGGGCATGACGATAAACTACATCCGGCAACAAGGCCTTTGATCAGGAGAGTGGAGGTTTTTAATTGCGTTGAGCCACCTCTTAATTGCTGTTGTGCCCAGATCCACCCTGACTCGGGACGGTAACACCCATTAGTGTCCCAGATAATAGTGAACAGTCAAACAAATATCAATAGTATATTTATATAGTAAAATAACCAACAATACATTTCATGATCTAAAAACTATCTATCAAAAAACATTCTTTTACTCTGGGAGTACAAAATTATATAAAAAAAAAACATCTGTAGTTGGAAGGATAAAATTGTGTTCAAAATATTTAGATTTCGGCATTGCAAAGAAAATCACCCAGCCAAAGAACATGAAAGAACTATTTCATGACATTAGTCCATATAATAGTCTATAATTTCTTAAAGATATCAAACTGTTTTCCAAAATAAAACTTCAAACAAATTTCAACATAAAACACACATAATACCACCCTTAGTAATTACGTCTACACAAACATGTATATCCCCCCCCAAAAAAAAAAAAAAAAAAGAAGCTGAGTATCATCTACCATGTATTCAACTGTGAAAGCAGAATAACGTATATCATATTTTTATTACTTTAAACCTCCCAAGAAAATTAAATTTCGGCATTAAATGACCGATAAGGAGTTGATATGCCGTCAAACAAACAAATCAAATCATGGCTCTCCACAGATACCTTTTCTTTATTATCTTTGAATTACCATGTCTGCTTAGGAAATAAAGTGGGGGTCTAGTTTGCCGTTCATTCTCCACAGCTTTATATCTTTCTTTTGGACTGGCTGTAATCCAAGATTAGAGATCCCGCTTTATTTTGTTGTTTAACCCATAGCTCTGGACAGAAGAGATAGATTCATACCTTTCTCAAATCAATTAATGCAAAACTAAAGAAAAATCTAGGTGAAATTCGAACGTTTTTCGCCCATTTTCTATTCTTCGTTGATAACGGTTACATTAAAGGCTCATAGCAGATGTTATGATGGAAGTAGGATTAAGTTTGAATAAATAATGAAAAAAATTCCTCATAGAAATTCGAATAACCTAATATTATTACCTCTGAAAAATATGCCCTTTCAGAATGCGCCTTCTGTATGATATTTTAAATACACCCTTGTGTAAATTAATTGAAACAGCTGCTTTAGTTTCCTTTCTTTCATCATACGGTCAATTTTAGACCCACTGGAGTGATAGGGTGTAATAGATTTCTGTTTTTTCCTCAGATTAGGTCAACTGCAGTGATGTGCAGTAATATGAATCTATTTTCGGGGTGTATTATTAAATTTTTCCTTGAAAATATTGCGTCATCCGTGATTGCATCAGATTTTTATCTCGCCCAGACACTATTGTTTCGACTGTCGATTAGTTGTCTTATGGCCATTGTCTGCGCCGGGAATTCCTCCAAGGGGGCCTACGAAAATTTGTAATGCCGGACGAACACACTGACAGGCCTTACCAGTTAGCAAATCAAAGTACTATAGACTGGACCGGAAAATCTCCCGTTTTAAATCCAATCGAGAATCTGTGGTCAATCTGCAAGGAACAACTTCATGGAATGGACATACGAAGTACTAATATGTGCACCGGGTCATGTTTCATTAGGAAAATACGAAAAAAAAATGCAAATAATAACGTAATTATTCGTTTTGTTTCAATTTATTTGCACACGGGTTTTAAATTACGAGTTTTTAAGCTAAATAAACATTTTTGTGACACCTGTCAAAAATTCTTTAATCAGTTACTTAATCTATTTGTTTATTTTAGATATTGATGAATGTAAGACCGGGACCCACAAATGCGACAGAGTAGGTAACTGTATTAACACTGTAGGTTCTTACAGGTGTACATGTCCTGAAGGTTATTATTTGGATAACAAGAAATGTAGAGGTAAGTTTTTTTTTTTAATTATTTTGATTAAATTCATTTTAATTATGATGTTTTGTTTAAGCTTCATCTTTGGTTTACGATTCTTTCATTTTGTTTATGTCTTGTTTATAAAATTCTTGTTTATGATCTTTCGTCTATGACGGAAAATTTATGACATATTGTACATGATTGTTGTTTGTGATTCATTTTAGGACATTGCTTGTTTTGTTTATGTGTTTTATTTATGATGTTTCATTTGCTATTATTTTATGACTTTTATTTATGATGTTAGTCTATTTCATTAGGATTTTTATGATGTTTTTATCTATCATTGATTTCATAATCTTTTGTTTATTCTGTTTTTTATCATTGATTTTATTGTTTTTTGTTCATTTTTTATTTTGTTTACTATACTTTATTTACCACTGATATAAGTTTTGGTCTAGGATTTTTTTCTATTGTTTCATTCTTGTATGGTTTACGTATTTTTTTTTTGCTTATTATTTTTGTTTTTGCGTTATTGTTTGTTTCATTGTGTTAGGACGTTACAATTCTGCTAAGTTAGTCAAGTAAAAAGACTTAGTATTTTATCAATATATATAATTTGATCACAGATTACCATTAAGAGAACACTAAAGGTTGGTTTGTGTTTAGATTTGAAAAAGCCTTATACGAAATAAAAAGTGGAAACTTTGTTTTCTTGCCTGCATGCATGGCACCTTTCGGGATAAAACTTAGTACCCATGTAGCATAAGAAGAATTAACAGTAACAGAAATACAGAGAAATGAATGTAGTATATATTCGACCGAGACACTAGTTTAGAGCGAGAATGAGCGTGTACACACACATACACATCATATATATATATATATATATATATATATATATATATATATATATATATATATATATATATGCTTGTGTGTATGTATTTAGGCAACAATCCATCTTTCATGCACATCTTTCATTGAATACGACAGACAAGGTATTTTTATTTAGTATTTTATACAATTTTTCATGCGATCTAATAATTTTTTTATTTACTCATGATAAATTATGTAAAACTGTCCGAATGTAATGAAATCCTTATGAATAGAAAAAATAAAACCAACACTTAATAATATTAACTTTGAACATGAACACAATATCTTGACCGTGTTTTGAAAAATGAGAAATTGTATAAAAAACTAAATAAAAACACCTTGTCTGTGGTATTCAATGAAATGTGCATATATATATATATATATATATATATATATATATATATATATATATATATATATGTACAAATTTATATTTGATCAAAAAATCTTTCTATATATATATATATATATATATATATATATATATATATATAATATATATATATAGGTGTGTGTGTGTGTGTGTGAAAAAGTGTGTGTATATAAATATATATATATATATATATATATATATATATATATATATATATATAGTTATTTATATATTATATGCGCGGTACTTATTAGAAAGCGCTCAATATCAGAGATAAAGCTAACATATTTGGTTGGATTGATGTGAGTTTGTGACCCTGACGATCGCAAAAGCGTGAAACCCAGGGTCACAAACTCACAGCAATCCAACCAAATATATATATATATATATATATATATATATATATATATATTGTATTTAGACAACAAATGTTTTTAAGGAAAATGTTATTAAAGATGGAAGACATTTTTGTGTCGATTAATTCTATTGCTCAACTATTCCAAATTACGAATAATAAGATAATGAGGAATTTCTGTCAATAATCAGCCAAAGTTCATTTCAGAATAAATAGGCTTCAAACTTTCATCTTCTTTATATCATCATCAGTAAAGTGTGTGATGGTGTCGGCCAGGTGTGAGTGTGCCTGTGCTTTACATATAAATTTAAGGCTGTGGGCTTTTAAATTATAATTGTTTTTACTTATAGATGTTTGTTTTCGTTTTGTGAGTATTGCTTTGAAGATCATATGTCTATTATATCACAAGATCCTTCATCTATATATCAATTATCAAAAATGTTAAACTGATTAATCAAATCGTACTTACCTACTAAATACAGTATAAACTCTACTAATGAATTATTACAAATTCTTCACAAACGTCAGGACGAACTCTTAGCATTTTTAGACGTTGGAAATAGTTCACTGTTAGCGTCCAGTAATCAAGTATATTATCACGTTCACCAGGGTAATATTTTTCAATATTTATATCCAGGCTGACGGCGTCACTATGGGAAGACCTCCGAGTCATTTATTTTTAAGCTTTTATATAGACTACTTGAAAAAAAAAATACAGTTAATAAACGCCCCCATTTACGTCAGATATAATCATGTCATCTTTATACAAAGCAAATTCGTTAATCACATTATGGAAATTAAATAAAAAAAAAAAAAAAAAAAAACTACTGACAAAAAGTAATCTGTCTATATCTCTGAGATGAGGTAATATGATTATTTACATTATTTACATTATTGAGATGTTATCCTCATCTTCATTGTCATATTTACAACGTTTCGGCCGAATAATTTAAGTAAAAGAAAAAGGAATCGTTACCGGAAGTAGAAAAACTCTTTTCCCTCTCAAATTCCAAACGCTTCGTCGGCTAAAAAAAATCGAACGGCTTTTCTAATTGATTCCCAAATGTTGTACCTTGCAGATATTGATGAGTGTGACATGAACACCCACAACTGTTCCGCCCATTCCCGTTGTTTCAACAAAGGAGGGGGATTTGACTGTCTCTGTTGCTCTGGATACACGAAAAAGAACGGCAAATGTGTGGGTAAGTATTTTCTTCGGTCAACTAAGGCTGGATAGTGAGCTGCAGAGTATATATTAAAAAAAGAGTGTATACACACACACACACACACACACACACACACACACACACACACATATATATATATATATATATATATATATATATATAAATATATACATATATAAATATATATATATAAATATATATATATATATATATATATATATATATATATATATATAATATATATATATATATATATATATATATATATATATATATATATGCATATAAATTATGAAGAAAAAATAAACACACACACAAATGCAGACCCCCATGATGACACTAATTAATAATAATTTATGTCCTATTAAGAATAACATACTTGCTATTACTCCCCCAGCATATTTAATACCTTAAAACAATATGATCAGATATAATTTCCATATGTAACCATGAGAACAAACACCTATTACCAGGCAGCTTTAATATAATAACAATAATAATTTTGTAATTAAAAATAAAAAATTATATCAATCTTCAACTACCATAATTTTACACAGAATACCTATTATCAGGATTTATACCAAAATAAATTAATACACATAACAAAATAAAACAAAAATAAAATAAAACACCAACAACCACTTTTTAGTTCAAGCTAACACCACTATAACTACATTCATGGTTTTATCATTCTCCCACCACCGTTACTAATCATTTCTACCAATTTGCAATTTCTTCCAATTTACAATAACTATTAGCTAAATATCATTGTCGCCAATCCATTGAAACATTACTATCACATCATATCATATAGACCCGTTATTAAATTGAACCACCCTCTCACCCAGTGTATTAAACATCACCATATAAATTAAACAATAAGGATTACAAATTTTTACCTGTTACATGTACACAGTCACCAAAAACAAACAGATAACCAGCTTTAAATATAACAAATAAACCCCCATTTTTTTTCAAAAATTTAAAAATAAATATAAATAATAATAATTTTTACCTATTATAATTTTACACAAACCCCACCACACGTATATACATACATGCGAGGAAATATTTTTCAGCGAAAAAAAAAAATACATAATATGACATGTATACAGTCACGAGACACTAACGTGACATTTCCGCCACACTTCCAATGTTTAAATTTCAACATTTCAACATACAAATGCGTATGTATAGATATAACACCACCCGTATACATACATGTGTCATAGCCAAAACTGCCCACATACGTTTTTATATGTATGAGTCCCGACGGACGACCAAGTATGTATATATGTCTGCATATATCGATGTTTGCGTTAGTACGATGAATGACAAAACGACGAAATTTCCCCCACCACTTCCACAATAACACCAATACACGCAATCTACATAAATCCATTTTTTTTTAAAACATTAATCAGTTTGTCTGACGATCGCTAAAGCGTGAAACCCAGGGTCACAAACTCACATCTATGCAACCAAATATATATATATATATATATATATATATATATATATATATATATATATATAAATTGGTGTGACCTTTTTCATCCTTAAGTGATGTTTACATTGATGTGATTACATATGTACTTGAAGGAGAGGGGTATATAGTCTACCCGATTTTTATTTAGTTTTATTTTCTTTTGGTCTCCCACATTGTGATAATCCAAGATCAGCCAGGAAACGTGAAATGTAAGAACATGGACGCAAATTTTCTGTATATGATATGGCGCTTAAACCCCTTTCTGTATACTTTTGTTTTAGTAAATTGATTTCTCTTTTAATTACTTAGCATTTTTTGATTCAAAATTGTGGTCAGACTTACTCCGGTGGACAACTAATGCACTAAGTCTGTTCTGTCCATATGAACTTGTTAAACTGAAGCAACATTCAAGAGACACTCATAATTGTATTCACTGTACGACCAACCGTCAGTAATACTCGTTTTCTCACCACGCTATACGGCTGGAGGCTGATATATACAGGGGTTGGACAAAATAATTGGAACAGTTGCAAAATCCACTCCTATATTTCAAAGACATATTATATTAAGAACTTTAACTAAAACTTCGTAACTGCAGGTAATATCTATTGTAAATACATTTATTTATCTAATTAACTGTCCTTGTCTTATTTATTTTTAGAATTTAGTAAAATTTAAGCTAAATGCATGACCTCTCCGAGTTCGAAAAAGAGAAAATTGTTGGAGCTCGCATAGCAGAAGCCTCGGTCCCTAAGGTTGCTGAACTGTTTGGTTTTTTCAAGAGCTACCATATCAAGAACACTGATGCAATTCGAGAAACAGTGCAAAACCTCTAGCTACCGTAGCAATACGGGCCGGACTTGCAAACTTACTGACAGGGACTGACGTGCATTGAAACGCAATGTGGCAAAAAATCATCGGACGAAGTGACTGCTGAGTTGAATAGCCATCTGAATAGATCAGTTTCTACTAAAACTGTTCACCGTGAGCTCCCTAAGGCTGCATATCATGGAAGAGGCGCTGTGAGGAAACCTCTTCTCTCCACTCGCAACATTCAAAAGAGGTTGAAGTGGTGTAGAGATCACAATGCCTGGTCTGCAGACCAATAGAAGCAAGTCATATTCTCAAACAAGTCCAGTTTTTCTCTTTTCCCAACTTCAGGGCGAGTTTATGTGTGGAGGCAGCCCAAAGAAGCTTACAACCCTGACAGCCTTCTTCCGACAGTGAAGCATGGAGGTGGATCAGTGATAGTTTGGGCCGCCATATCATGGAAATGTCTCAGTCCAATAGTTTCCCTGCATGGTAGAATCAACAGCAAAGATTACCTGAACATTTTGGGAGATCATGTTCATCCAATGGCCAAGACTTTATTCCCTGATGGTGACTGCATCTTCCAAGACGATAATGCTCCAATACATACCGCTCGAGTTGTTAAGAATTGGTATGAAGAGCATGAAAGTGAGCTAGAACACATGGAGTGGCCTCCCCAATCTTAAGATATCAATATTATTGAACATTTTTGGTGCATTTTGGGGCAACAAGTTGGGAACCATATCCTCCACCGTCGTGTCGTAAAGAACTGGAGAAGGTTTTAATGGAAGAATGACTGAAAATTCCTCTGGATGAAGTCAGGAAGCTGTATGATTCCATTCCTAGACGTATTAAAGCTGTCTGTGAGGCTAAAGGAGGACCAACTCCATATTAAATAAATTTTCTTTGAATTTAACAAGTGTTCCAATTATTTTGTCCAACCGCTGTATTTTGGCATATAAACAACGTACGAAACATGAAGGAAGCTATATTTGCGAAGATGGTCTTTTATTTTTTTAATTATTTCCTTCCAACCATGACAATAAAAGTCACTTGGGGGTACTGAAATTAAAAGAAATATATAGGACAATAAAAGAACAGATTTCAAGGCGACAGAGGATGACGAATGACATTGCATTAAAAATTTTCAAGATCGTAGTTGAAAGGGAAGCAGGAAGAGGGAAGAAAGTTCCACAAGTGAGAAGGCAGTTTAGACAAAGGGAAACAACACTTGACTGATCAAATGAGCTTGCGTAAAAGAATGGTAGAAAATGAAGTGAAAAGCTAATAAAAAGCAAACATTACTAAGAGCAGCTAAGGAGAGGAAATTGCAGAGAGCCATGATCGCTCACGACCCGAAGGGACATGGTACATAGAAAAAGGAAGAATACACGTGTTACGATCAGAATTGGAATTTTTTTTAGTTTTGTTTTGTATTTTTAAAAAACGTTCTTTAACATTTGACCTTTTCCATTGTTGTTCTGAGTCTGTCTATATTTCTGAGATGAGGTGTTATGTACAGTATTTACATTAGTCGGACTATTGTCCTCATCTTTGTCGCCATATTTGCCACAATGTTTAGGACGTTGTACGCTCCGGCCTTCTTCAGGTGGTTGGAATTTCGAACTGAACCCTTTATTTAGATCACTGGGGTAGACTGTTCTAGTTCCACGTGCCATGTTTAATGGATGTCAGTTATCAGTTATCTCCTGCTAATTTTCCCTCTGAAAGTTTTCCACTGCCTTAACCAGGAATTGAACTCATCTTCTTTGGGTCTGTCACTGGATCTAACCAACGCCTTTATCCTTGAGGACATCTGGGTATGAACTTCTGATATTATAAACCCTATGTTTTCAGCATCATTTTTACCAGTGCTCATATTGCAATTTTGCTGTTATCATTGGATGTCTTTACCAGAGTTCATATTGCAAATCTTTGTTATCATTGCTTTTCTCTGGCACTCCTTATTACTGGTTCCCATATTGTATTTATTTCTATGCTTGGTCTGCTCAAGAGATTTTTGTGGCCTAGCATATGTGCTGATTCCCTAAGTTTACAATTTTCCAATGGTGTTCCCTGTCTATGATCTCAACATGATCCCACAGGGGCGGTGATCTCCTTCTCTCTCCATATGTGGTCAGCCACGCCTGATTTTTCTATTTCCCTCGCATTACAGTTTTTTGGTGTTCTTGAAGCCTTACCTTGAGGGGGCGGCCTGTCTCTCCTTTATATTCCTTTCCGCAGCTGCACGGGATAGCGTACACACAGTCTTTAGTCATGTTACCTTTTGTGGGGGGTCTCACTCATGAGAGATATCTGCGAAGTGTTGTCACGCTTTTGAAGGTTGTTCTGATGTTATATAGACCGCAGATCCTTTGTATTTTCTCTGATAACCCCTTCACATGAGGCAGGCAGACTGTTTTCTGAGTGTTGTTGTCCTCCTCCTCCTCTTGTACTCGCCTATCCCAGTTTTTGAGGGCTGCTGCCATGTACCCAGGGTAGTTGTTACGTTGTAGGGTACTACTTATACTGACCAATTCCTTATCTAACGTCTCCGGATCGCCACTTATGACTTTTGCTCGGTGTTGTAAGCATCGGACGATCCCTTTCTTTACGCTGTATGGATGGTGGGAGTCGAAATTGAGGTACTGTCCGGTGAATGTTGGTTTACGATATACGGATGTCTTGAACCCATGCTCTGTTCGAGATATTAGTACATCCAGGAATGGGATCACACATATATCGACAGGATGAGGGCTTAGCAATGGGCTCGCAATTATCACCAGCAATTGTTGTTCTGAATTAGAAAAAGGAAATGACTATTGTTTTCTCTGTTATCAATTTTTTTTTTGTATTTCTTCTTTTTCGATATTTGCAGAAAGCGGAGAAATCAAACCTGGTGAACAGACAAAATGTTGTGCTTGTCATGGTTATATTTGTGGCCTGAAAGGAACGGTATTATAATATTTTTTTTATTTTTTATTTCTCATCTGTTTTCACTTCATCTTTAGTTCGTCATTTCTATCTATCTATCTATCTATCTATCTATCTATCTATCTATCTATCTATCTATCCTAATCTGTTCATTATCTATCTATCTATCTATCTATCTATCTATCTATCTATCTATCTGTAAAAGTAGTAATATTTGTCACTATTAATTGCGATATTATATAACTGTAAGTTATTTATTTTCTCGCCATCTTTAATTGTTCATCACTCTCTCCCCCCCAAACACAGAAATACACGTTTACTTCAAAGAACCAATACAAGGAAAATATAATATATTTTTTGAACTCCAACTACGAAATTTCATTTCTAACTAGAATGTAAATATTAAAGAATTTGATGATATATTAATGTAACAGTAACACTTCAAACCATTTCTCCTTTGCAGAGGAAAAAACAAAATATATTACGAAATGATTCATTAATGGTAGTTATATTAACTTGAATTTTATGACTATTAGTATGTTGCAGGATACTTATGCATAATACTCATTTTTCTAAAAGCAATATCAGAGGTGCGTATTATGCACTACTACAAAAAATTGCCATAAAATAAAATAAGACTTATCATAAAACTAAATTAGAATAATATTATTCTATTTTAAACGATTTTTAAATAAGGGTAGAAAACGTTGGCCGTAATAAAATTGGAGAGGTACAATTTATAGGGTTTCATTACCAAACAAGGGGTATGTGAGCAGAAGCATTTTCCCACACTTTCAGCACTATTTTAACTGTGCGTATTAGGGATGAAGGCGTATTATACATCGGGAATTACAGTATTAATTACCATTATATTGTCGGTATAGACATTGTATATTAAATATCTATAGGCTCCTGGAATATTTATCTCACCAACAATATTGGCGGTCCCAATATGAGTCCAGGTCAAAATAAAAAACAAAAAACAAAACAAAACAATGAATATAAAACAACTGACAATACATGTTACTAACAAAAAGAATTACATGTGTACACATTTGTAATGAAAGGAGAAACACGCTATAAGAAAAATGTGCTTGTTTTGTGTGTGTGTGCGTGCGTGTGTGTGTGTGAGAGAGAGAGACAGAAAGAGAAACAAGCGTGTGTGACAGGCACGTGTGTTTATATGCGTGTGTGAGATTGTTCGAAAGTGAACAGAGGATCAATGAAACGAACGCGCCAAGTCGGCAGCGTTCATCTTTACCGAAGACGACTGCATCTGGAAGCAAAGAATTAAGAGGACTAAAGAGAGAGAGAGCTAAAATATCATTACTTTTTTATAGGCTTAAAAGGCGCCCCCTAGCGACCGCTTTTGAAAATGTCAAATGGGATAACCCACAAATAAAGCATTACTAACCATTATTAACATTTAAATATAATTTCTTTAATCTAAATTTTATTTATTTTATTTATACTACTATTATTCATCGCTATATTTTCTTTATTAAAAGATGAAGCATTGTGAAGTATTATTAATTTTTAACTAGTTTTTTAATCTGGATAATATTAACCTAAATGTTTGTTACAATATCAGATTTTATTATGAACTTCAATATTTTAACTATAAAATTGCTACTAAACAGCCGTTATTAGTAAAACGTTCTGACTCTATTTATATGGATATTATATCATGTGTTTTCGGTTAATAATATCTGTCCGTATCAAATATATTAATAAGAACTTCATTTGAGGATGTTATTTCCTATTGATGGCAGTAGTCGGAGAGTCTGATTAATAGACATGAAAAGCAACTATAATTCACATGAAAGTAATACTGTCCAAACATTAATAACTCTTTATGATAGCTTTAGACAAAAAAAAAAAAAAAAAAAAAAAAAGCTTGTATTTTGCTTTCATCTGTTTCTACAAAAAAAAAAAAAAAGAAAAGAAAAGAAAAAAGAAGCTATCAAATATATAAATAAAAGATAGACAGACAAGATAGATAACAATAATCAGATCAGTTAGGTTTCGGTGTTTTTTTGAGGATTTCTTGTCATTCCAAGAGTCGAAGACACCGTTAATCATACTGTTGGTCGGTTTAAGTGCTAGTCTTGACCTATTCATTCCACTTTCATTCTAAATTGTATCATCTGGACAGAATTGGCTGGAGTGTGTGTGTGTGTGTGGGGGGTGCATTATCATTTCAAGAGATGGACAGACTACTGATATCATTAATTTTAGTGTTTTTTGATTTTAACGCACACACACGTGTTTGTATCTATCTATCTATCTATCTATCTATCTATCTATCTATCTATCTAATGTCAGTAATGTTAACAAAACTTATAACTTATGTAAAATAACACACATATATATATATATAACTTATGTAAAATAACACACACACATATATATATATATATAACTTATGTAAAATAACACACACATATATATATATAACTTATGTAAAATAACACACATATATATCTATATAACTTATGTAAAATAACACACACATATATATATATATATAACTTATGTAAAATAACACACACATATATATATATAAAATATGTAAAATAACACACACACACACACACACACACACACATATACATATATATATATATATATATATATATAAAACTCATTAAAAAAAAGATGAAAAACTTAAATTGAAAACTTCATGCGAACGGGTAATTGCAAGAACGCAAACATCACTTTTAGTTCAATTAAATCCTAATCGGACTAAATGCGTCACACGAACATTTTTTGCACTTGTCATAGATTTTCCTTATATATATATATATATATATATATATATATATATATAATCATTTATTCTTATAAAAATGTTATAAAATCACTACAAAAATAGACATTTTGTTTCAACACTTCTGGTGTCTTATCAAGTGATGCAGTTGAATGTATATATATACATATATATGTATAAAAAAAAGAACGTTAAACATAAAAATGTCTTTAATAAATAAATTGTCGGACTTTGACCATTTCTTAATATATATATGTATATATATATATTGCGAATAAATAAAATATATATATATATATATATATATATATATATATATATATATATATATATATATATATTAAATAAAAACAAAAAGAAAATTTATTTTATTTTGTGGCAATTTTATATTCTTGTATATAAATACTTGTCCCAATATAAAATTATTTCATTTCCTTGATAACCACCGCCCCCACCAGACGACGAAACTCATAAGCTAAGATAATTTTCATCTTCTATCTTCTTGAATCCCCATTCATCATTTGTTCTTTCCTTAATCTGCCCCCACCCCTCTATACTCAGTCTTTTCTGTCACTTCCTGTAAGAGCATGCGTACTAGTCGCATTCCCCGCCTTGCTTGAGGTGAAATCCGTAAAAAATGTTATGGAAGAGAGCTCAATATCAGAGAGAGACCATTTGGGGATATAGACATTGTGGACATGGGTATCAACACTGCATGATAGCTGTCAGGTTCACTCTTCAGGCTTGAATGACTCCTCACAAAACAGCAAAATCAGACCTGATTATTGTGATTTACGCTACCTGACAACTTTTCATTGGTATCTTTTGGCGGTATATATTTGTAGAAATCGTTGAAAGTACGATCCACGTGGCGAGATATATTTGTCTTTAGCTGCCAAAGAAAAGATATGTCTGCCTATAGAACCGATCACCAGGCGCATTTTAAGCGCTGCTGTGACACTTGACCTCCTTCATCGCCGCTGCCGCTTTTACACATGCCTACTGCTGCTGAAGCTTTACTGTCATTTATCGTAGACTAGCAGTAGAGGCCGGCGTTGCCCGGGGATATAACAGTAAGAGATAATTCAAGTATCGACCATCATAAAGACTGAAAAATAAAATTGACAAAGATTATTGTTTAAGGTTGACGGACACGCATGTCTTAATTATTATTTTTTTTTTTTTACGAATTGTTCAAAACCCAAACTGAAACAAAAACATTGTTTTCAATCGTTATGAACTTATGAGTCTACCGATTGAATAGAATTTTATTATAAACAATTGTCTTGTAAATGGAATTTTTAAAGCATTCTGAATGTAAAAAGAAAGAAAAAAGTGTGCAAGACAATAAGAAACACTACCTGCCAAAAAAAAAGTGAAGTTTTGTTGAAATCGGTTGAAAAATGTAGGAAATCCGATCCCATATAAAAACGAACACACACACACACACACACACACACAAAACCCCAAACAACTTGGGTTTTATAATAAGTATAACTCGATATGAGTTGTCCCCCTTTCATTCCGCGAAAGCGATGCCTCTTAATTGTGTTTGCAAATTGATTTCGTTTAAAAACAATTGTGCTTTTCCAATTTTTGGCACTGTCAGAACCACCGCAAGGTAATTTTACGTAGTCCTGTGAAGTTTTGTTGAAATCGGTTGAAAAATGTAGGAAATCCGATCCAATATATAAACGAACAGACACACACACAACCTGGGTTTTATAATAAGTATGATTAGTCTTACCTATCATTTGTTTCCGCATCAGTACTAAAGAATCATTTTACTACAATAGTAACAAACTCTTGCCCGACATAGAGAAGTATTTCAAATACTATATCTATTACTATAAATAAAAGTGTCAGTAAATTTAATAAAAGGTATAACGATAAATAAAATCTAGTGAAACCAATTATTTTTTACATGATCGATTTTCTTTTATTTTATCCAGGTTTGTGGTACAGATGGACTCACTTACAATAACATGTCGGATATGGTGATCAGCGCCTGTGAAAAGAACACGACCATTAAACTAGATTACAGACACAAGTGCGAAAGTAAGAGAGACATAAATGTCTTGTTTTCGTCCCAGTATTGAGAAGAAGCAAAAAACGGTAGCAATTTAATTCTGGCAGTATTACTTCTTATTCGCATCAGATATTTATCAGTTTCAACAATGCTTGATCCGTTCACCACGCCTCCAGCTTATTCGATATTTACTAAATTTAGCTGAAATCAAGTAAAGAAACGTTGTGCCAATCACTCAAATAGTTTTTTTCCCTTGCAAAATGACAATTGACGTCTACATTTTTTTTTTCTTGGCTTAGATGCTGACCTCGGGCAATGATGGAAAACAAATAATTATTCAGGCTTCCAGAATATGCAATAAAATATTAAAACTACGGCAGAATTTTAGCGTACCATCACGACTACCAAAATGGAAAAAATTTGAATATCATCTGTGTCAGCATATAATGATTTCTCATAAATATACATTATGCCTTTAAATTCCTTGAGGAACATAAGGCCGCAATATATTGTTGTAATTTCTGTAACAAGCCAGTTTTTAAGTGAGTAGCCTACTGTACAACCCCTAACATGGAGGATCAGGTTTTGAATTCAGAGTTGTCCTTCTCCTAGACCAGTTGCCACCCAAGGCTATAGAACCCAGTCTGTCCTGCTATTAAAGCATAGAAGTTACGAGAAGAAGAGGATTCATATCTTTCAGGTATTAGCAAGTAAGTGAATGTAATGGATTCGACTGGAATTCGAACTCGGCTCTCCGATTCCTTAATCCGAGCCGCTTTCCATTACTCCACCATGCCTACATTCAGTCAGTGTGTTATGCGTGATACACGCTTAGGCGATAATGTATCTTTCGATCCATGACTGACGAGGCAGATTTTTTCCTCCCGCAGTTGGTTACCATTTCAGTTGCCGGTAGACCAGTTTCCACCCAAGACTATAGAACCCGTTATGTCCTGCTATTAACCAATAGAAGATAGGAGGAGAAGAGGATTCATATCTTTTTTAAGGGTATTAGGCCGTAAGTGAATGTAATGGGTTCGAGTGGAATTAGAACTCGGCTCTCCAATTCCCCAATCCATGCCGCTATCCATTACTCCAGCATAAATGCTTTTTGCCTAATGTTCTCGGGTGTCCCATTGAATAGCGTGTTTGATCGACATTGGGCACCGCATATATGTAGTTGTATGCAAAAATAATTTCCCTTGTTTATGACTTATCATCCCTTTGTGTTTCATTTAAAGTCGAAACATATTTCAGACTGCAAGTGTTTGCTTACAGTAACCGGTATTCCCAAGCGACCTGCCATCTAAATACTAACCGAACATAAAGTTGCTACCTTTCGGCGATCGAACTTGTACTGGTGTTTTCGGCAAGGTTTGGCAGTAGGCATCTAAAACTAAGCTTAGTAAACATTTTTGGCTATTTCGGCATAGTTTAGTACGTTGGGCTGTTTAAAAATTATTAACGAAGATGCCATTCAAAAGATAAGCAAAGTATTAAGAGACAGGAAGAATTTTGTTAGAAACAAACAAAAGAGTACTGAACTGTTACGTAAGATCAGTTCT
Source organism: Acanthosepion pharaonis (assembly GCA_903632075.3). NCBI lineage: Eukaryota > Metazoa > Mollusca > Cephalopoda > Sepiida > Sepiidae > Acanthosepion > Acanthosepion pharaonis. The sequence continues at coordinate 1,502,472 of CAHIKZ030002035.1, read as the reverse complement.
TCTATATGTCAGTGAAAATTGGGCAATTTCCTTACATATGAAGAAACGTGAAGCAACAGAATTGTGGTTCTACAGAAGGATGTTGAGAATACCATGGAATGAACATGTGAGCAACGACGAAGTTTTAGAGAAAATAGAAACAAAAAGGAATCAGAAAGAGGCAGTTGAAATTTCTCGGGCACATAATGAAAAAGAGGGCTTGGAAAATGTGATGGTGTCTTCCTTCTAATGAGGTTATTATAGACTCTTCCACTTACTATAAAGTAGTAGGAAATTAAGCCTCGGGGGAACAGTGACGTAGACTGTTCATTACCGTCAAACTCTCTGCGTTGAGCAGAGAGGAACCCGGACGAGGCATTGCCGAAGGGCAAAGTTTCGTCCGGGGAGGTAGACACGCCATGAACCCGTTTATACGGGTTCAAAGGGAATATTTTTGGCCGAGCCTACGGGCTCGGAGAACCTTCGATAAACCGGCCTTGGGCCACATACGACCCACGTGGGCGGGGCGGTAAATATAACAGTGATATAGACTGCTCATTACTGTCAAACTCTCTGCGTTGAGCAGAGAGTAACCTGGGAGAGGCTTTGCCGAAGTGAATGCTGGACAATATCCTCAAAGATAAAGAAGATCCTGAAGGAATCAGATAAGTGGTTCTACAGAAAGATGGTGAGAATTACATGGACCGACAAAATTTGAGAAAATAGAAACAAAAAAAAGGATACATATACTTAACATCAGAAAGAGTGAGTTGAAACTTCTAGGGTATATAATGAGGAAAGCATGTTTGGAAAATTTGATACCCACAAGAGAGATTGAAGTCAAGTGTGACAGAGAAACGCAATGCATAACCTACATAGAGAATTCGAGCAAATATATGGCGGAACAAGTTTTAGAAGGGATGAAAAAAAGAAACAATTTTTATTAAAAGCGACAACAGACAGCTGTGGAGAGCCATAATCACCTACGTCCTGTAGAGACACGGCACATAGTAGAATATCTATCTCGAATGAACAGGATGATGGACGCAATGCACTCCGTTTAATAAATACGAATGGGGCGTTGAAACAAGTTAAACAACGTCGAGCCTGGTTGGTACCTAGATCAGTGACCGCTTGACAATAGCAGGTGCTGACACTTTGGATGTGCGGATGGTGCAATAGATATTGGCTTGGAATTTTTAATCAGAGAGACGAGTTTCAATTCCCATTGGACTCTTTATATTCACTTACGTGCAAATACCTTGGGGAAATGAATGAATCCACTTCTTCCGCCAGCTATGAGTTAATTAGTAAGGCCTGCATCACTAAAGAATTATTATCTCGAAGAAAAAAAAAGAAAAAATTTCTTAAAATCTAAAAATGCTTTCTGGGTTTAAATAAACTTTCAAAGGGTTGATAAGCCGTAAAAACAAATAAGAAAAAAGAAAACTCAATTTTTTAAAATACCTTTTCTAGATTAGCATTCATTTGACTCTTTCCTTTACCTAGAAAATTTTCTTAGAAGTGTTAATGTTTTTGTTATTTTAAAATAGGAACCTGTTTATAACATAAATAGAGCGTCAAATCAATCCCTGATTTACTGAAAGAGTACATTTTTATTTATAAAATATCAAATGTGAAGCTTCTTATATCATTGATAACTGCGTATTAACGATATCTTTCTTTTTGTTATCATTTCACCCCTAGCAAGGAAACAAAGCCATTATAATGCAAGGGCTTACTTACTGAGTGTTAGACAATATGACTAAAAGAGAAAAGAACAATAAAAGAACAGGAATTTAGAAGACATTGAAATTAAATTTTTGAAGACCCCAATTGGCCAGAAAGCAAGAAGCCGGAAGAGGGTTTCTCAAAATGAGAAGTGCAAGCGAAGAAACGGTTCCATCTTGCTATTTCAAATGTAAAACTTCCAAATCGTATGCGGTTAGCAATGACGAAAGCACAGATTTAAACTTGACATAAAACAAAGTTTCTGTAATTCTTTAATGACTGGACCTCCCTTTAAGAAATCAGAGATCGAGCTTGACATTCTATTTATATTATGAACAGGACCCCAACCTTCTAAAATGATATATTTAAAAAAAATTCTTACAAATGTTTAGGGTAAAGGAAGGTCCAACAAATTCTAATCTACAAAAATTGTTAAGAAAAATCCCTGTTGTTTTTACAAGGGAACTAGTTAATTTATGTAGTACCCCTTCTTCTCCGCCATCAGTGATCTAGCTTCTCCGCCATCAGTAATCTAGCTTTTCCGCCAATAGGGGTTTAGATTCTGCGCCATCAGGGGTCTAGCTTCTCCGCCATCACTGGTTCAGCTTCTCCGCCATCAGTGGTCTAGGCTTTGAGCCACCAGTGGTCTAGCTTTTCCGCCATCAGTGATCTAGCTTCTCCGCCATCAGTAATCTAGCTTTTCCGCCAATAGTGGTTTAGCTTCTGCGCCATCAGTGGTCTAGCTTCTCCGCCATCGGTGGT
>CAHIKZ030002035.1:1457500-1495000 GCA_903632075.3 Acanthosepion pharaonis | reverse complement strand
TAATCGAATAAAAATATTAGAAAAACCTAATATTACCACTACGTGTAAAAGCGACTGAAATTAAGATAAAATAAATACTATTAAAAATTAATGACAGTTTACAGAGCTTCATCTGATGAAATAATTCAACGCAGTAATAATAATAATAATAATAATAATAATAATAATAATAATAATTTTATGGGACTTTACAATAAAACAGGGGAATAATCAAAGACCATAAAAACAGAATTGGCCTTTCTTATTGATATGAAAATTACTGCAGATTGTATATATATTTTTAGATCTTCAAAAAGCTATTAAAATACAAAAATCTTGAAGTGGAAACCTAAAAAATGAAGCATAGGAGGGCATCAATAATTCTAGTTGTAGCTGGAGCTCAACGGGTTGATTAGAAAAGTTTCGGATAGACTCAGTGAGTGGATTCCTGGTAGACCATTCCTTAAAACAATGTGCTCATGCATACAACTCACACCTTACGAAGTGTTTTATCTATGTAATATATGTGTGGTCGTAGTTTTTTATTCAAAAATGCTCAGTGGAAAATATCATGAAGCCATTTCTGACCTTAGGTATTTGCTTGGAATACAGAAGGACATCTGTATACAAAAGAAATCAATGGTAATAATAATAATAATAATAATAATAATAATAATAATAATAATAATAACAACAACAACAACAACAAAGAAGCCAAAAAGTTGAAATGGAGTTTGAAATTGGTGAAATACAAGTAAAGCACTGAAGCTGCAAAATACCAAATGCAACTGACCAGGTACAGAAATAAACCACTTCCCAGTCAATACTCTGCCCCTACGAAACAAGCTTATGTAGATAAACCTCGTACCCATGATTGGTTCCGTAGGGCAGGGTTAAAAGCTGAAACCGAAGGTTTTATTCTTGCTGCACAGGACCAATGCTTATCAATAAGAAATTATCAAGCTCGCATACTGAAAAAATGTGTTAGCCCCAAATGCAGATTCTGTGATAAATATTAAAAAAATATTAACCATCTTGTATCAGGCGGCACGGTATTGGCACCCACTGAATATAAAACAGGACATGACAGAGTGGGCCAATATCTGCACTGGAAAATTTGCAAATTCTACGGAAAGGAGACCGAAAGAAATTGGTATAAATACCACCCAGAGCCGGTTAGAGTGATACGACCTGTAAGTATTTTATGGGATTTCACAATACACATAGACAATCAAATCTAATCACCCATACATCATTATTAGATACCGCAAACAAAAAAAATTGCCTCCTTATTGATATGGCAGTCCCTGCAATGTATGTTTGAAGATCTTCAAAAAGCTATCAAAATACAAGGACCTTGAAATTGAAATCTCAAAAATGTGGCACGTGAGATGATCAACAATTCTAGTTGTAGTTGGAGTCCTCAGATTGATTGGAAAAAATTCCAATGGACTCAGTGAAGGGATACCTGGTAGCCCATACCTTAAAGAAATGAAAAAAAAAATGATTTCACGAGTACAGCTCACACATTACGAAGGGCTTAATCTAATATAATTTTTTAAAAATTGCTCAGTGGCCATATTGCCATTTCTTATCATAGGTCTCTGGTCAGGACCCGGAAAGTAATGAGTACACATCAGAAATCAAAGGAAATAAAAGGAATAATAATAATAGAATTAAAAGTGACTAGATTTGAGATGAACGAAATCTTAGTCAAAAATTAATAATGGTCGACAATGTTTAATCTTATAACAGACTTCAATAAAATACAACTAATAGTATTACTATTACTACTACTGCTACTGCTATTACTAATACCATCATCAAAAGCAACTAAAACAAAGATGAAAGATATATTTGTCAAAATTGCACAGTAGTTGGTAAAGCTTCATCTGATGAGAGTTCAAAGTGATATTGTTACTAATGCTACATGCGAAATTTGAATTAAGAGGAAAAATTATTGTTAAAATTTAACAATGGCTGACAAAGGAACATAATATTTTAGATAATATTGCTACTAATACTACATGCGAAAGCAAGTAAAATTAACAGTAAAGAAATACCAGTGAAAATTTATCAATATTTGACAATGCTTTATCTAATAACAATATTCAAGATGTTCGAAATAAATGAATTTACTTCATCTACAAAAACTGAATCTGTTCGTTTTTCATTTCAGTCCCTGTCTGCAGTCAGGTGAACGTCATTTATGAGAGCATGTGTCAATTCAAAAAATTCCAATGCAGATTTAATATAGAACAAATTATTCTCGATGCCAAACAGTGCAAGCCGGGAGGTAAGTTTAAAAGAAACATATGTATATATTCAAATGTAGTAGTCGTCTTTTCAACAATATGGGTGAAGGAAGCTACGTATGTTTTCAAATGTAGCAGCCGCCTGCTGAATAATGTGGTGAAAAAAATTATTTACGTTTTGATTTCAACGCAGGACTTTGTGAACATCTAAGGTCACCAGTTTCTCACGCATGTGTCGTATTTCGATTCTGGGTACGTTACGATGATCGCAGCATCGGAGAATGGCTAAAATTAATTCAGCGATTTTGATTTAGGCTGATTTATCCACAGATATTCTTAAATGCCTATAATTGATAACAGAAGCCATTGGTTTAAACTAATGGCTTCCCACACTTATTAGTTCTCGTTTAACTCTCGCGAGGTCATGTGTGACGTCACGAGCTCCGACGCGATTTTCGCTTCCGTGTCTCGTATACACAAGTTTGGCGTTGCTTTGAAATTTTTCATGCAACACAAACAGACTATCATTGTTGTTTCGTCCGTGCATTGTTTGATATATTGAAATGTATTTATCATCTTTGATAATGGCTTATGTAAGCCGAAAGCTTAGATTAGATTTAAACATGTATCAATATTCCTTTCGTCTTTCATTGATAATGTTATTAAGCTTATCAGACAATATGAAAGTAACTTACTTAAAATAAATAGGCAAAACTTGTCTATATTATTTATTGAAACAAGCATCAATGAAAAAATTGCCTAAATATAAATATATATATATATATATATATATATATATATATATATATATATATATATATATAATGTAATTTTAAGTTGAAATTATTAATCATATAAGTATAAATATGTATAATGATTCATATTATTATAACATTTATACAAACAATTAATTTTTATCTGCTATCAACAATTTGAAATTCTTGCGGAAAAACAAACAATAAAAGTTTTCGTGAATCACATTTAATGATTTGAACACCAATAGCTTGTTTAATGTCACGAATTGAATACATTTTTCACGAGTGATATTCTTATTTTTATGTGAGATGGAGGCAGTGCAGTCGGGCCTTGGGCACCGTGGAGCCCCTGCAGCGTCACCTGTGGGAAAGGAACGAAAACAAGGAAAAGAGAAGCGCTGAGAACGTTAGACGAGTTTGAAAAAAATAGTTTGCCTCTGAATGCCAGTGCCGATTGCTACGAAGATCCTTGTCCAGATGGTACGTACGTTTTTAGATCCTTTGACTTTATATAGCAATTTACTAAGCCTAGCTCATAAATGGCACAAGGTCTGAATTATGGAGTACCTAGTGAGCATCCCGGCACCTCCTTAACTGAATATATTGCTATTAAAATTTTCTCTAGCTGAGATAGCCATATAGAAAGCGAGTAAATCTCGCGTGATGCAGGCTTTTTTAAAATTTAAAATTATAGATTTTTTTATAATTAAAATTGTAAGAAGCAGAAAAATAAATTGCTATTCACAACAACTGATAAAATATAGTCAAACCAAAATAGGACACGTAATAATTATCAAATAATACGTCTCCGATCTCATAATAAAACATATTTAATATCTTTTTTTCTTTGAAAATTACATACTATGTATATTTGTTTAAAGGAAGAGACATTATTATTTATTAAACAATGTATTCCACGTCTATCGGCCTCCGATTTTGAGATATCTGAGTAAAGAAAATTTGTTTCTCGACGGGGATCGAACCTGCGCTTCCCTTTGTATCGGAAACAACTTTAAAATACTTTTTTTTTATCTTATTGCTAAAAATTCCACTTCCTTTTCTTTAATCCCACGTCATGAAAAACGTTTTCGAATCTTTGTAAATTACAAGCTGTGAATACGAAAATAAGCAATGGGAAAATCTGACTTCTAAATTTATGGTATACAGGCTATGTATCTGTCAGTGGATTTCGGAGATAATTGTTAAAAAAGGATTCGAAAATTGAAAAAAATAAATACTCTGTTATGAATGAATTGATTTCGGAATGAATTGAAATATTGTGAAATTGAATTATGAATGAATTGAAATAGTGTGAAATTGAATTATGAATGAATTGAAATATTGTGAAATTGAATTATGAATGAATTGAAATAGTGTGAAATTGAATTATGAATGAATTGAAATTTTGTGAAATTGAATTATGAATGAATTGAAATTTTATATTATGTCTATCATGAATAAATTGTAATGTTATGAATATTATGAATGGAAGAAAAAAATGCTTAAATGCAGAAATACGTGACACTTGACCTTGTTCAAATTGTGGCAGTCAGAAATGATTAGAAACAAGTAAACTATATTCACAACATAAATTCGGAAGTGATTAAGCGGAAAAATAATGTAAAATTCTAAGTGCTACTGGAATTAACAAAAAAATACCGAAAGATTTCGAAATATTTAAAACAGTATTAATTGATTTGTTCCTTTACTGCTTATCAACACTTTGTGGGTCATTTGAAGCTGAAATATATTTTAGACTAGCAGTAGAGTCCGGCGTTGCCCGGGGATGTAACAGTATGAGATAGATCAAGTATCGACCATCATAAAGACTGAAAAATAAAATTGACAAAGATTATTGTTTAAGGTTGACGGACACGCATGTCTTAATTAGTTTTTTTTTGTTTTTTACGAATTGGTAAAACCCAAACTCAAACAAAAACATTGTTTTCAATCGTTATGAGTCTACCGATTGAATAGAATTTTTCAATTTTATTATAAACATTTGTCTTGTAAATGGAATTTTAAAACATTCTGAATGTAAAAATAAAGAAAAAAGTGTGCAAGACAATAAGAAACACTACCTGCCAAAAAAAAAGTGAAGTTTTGTTGAAATCGGTTGTAAAATGTGGGAAATCCGACCCAATATATAAACGAACAGACACACAACCTGGGTTTTGTAATAAGTATGATTGTAAAAATTATTCTTCCTTTTGTACGTGAATATTGTGTTAACAATTAAGAAAAATAACAATGTTTTTTACAGACAAAAGTCCAACTATTTAATCCATATATGGGGAGGAGATGTATTCATAATTTAACCGTCTAGGCGAAGGAACTCAAAACCCGACTGGAGAGTTTGGGGCTGCGTCAGGCTATCTTGCCGAAGCAACACAACTTCTACTGTGGTTGCTGTTCATGTAGGGCTCCCACGCCTCTGATGGGTCACGTGATTCACGATGGTGTTACTTGGACTAATATCCTCATCTCGTTAGTCTGGATGTAAATAATATGAATAACCTTTGACTTCTACTGCCAAATAATGATTTGAAATGATTTGAAAGCGCCCCGAAGAGCTTTCTGACTTATCCAAATTATCCACGAAGTTGTCAGAAACAAACTACGACAAATGGTATTTCTACTCAAGAATAATAAATAATGAATTATGTGCCATGATACAAAACAGTAATAATAAAATATCTGAAGTCAACTTCCATTTACGGCTATTAAGCAATCAACAATACAGCGTGGAATGAGGTTCGAGAACTAGCAGAAAGTTTAATTATGGGAATGCTGCTTTATTCAAAACGGACTAGCAGCTTTCAAGGTAGTGGCCTCAAGTTCAAATTTAGTCAAACTGTACTTCAATGTGAATGTATCTAGTTGAAACAAACGGTCGAAGAATAATCGTATTTCATAAAAAGCAATAAAAAATATTTCGTTAACTCTAAACCTGTCCATAACAAAGTCTACCTGCTTCTTCGAGGGTGAAGAACTGGTGTTTCCAATGCTTGCTTTGAATCTTTGATTCAGGTTCGAAGGAGTGAACCCAACTTTCATTTTGAGTTACCGATCTATGGTGGAATATTTTAGGGTTCAGCCTGAAAGCGAGTCAGAATTCTCTTGAAAATGTCAACCATTTTCAGATTTTGCTCTCGTGTCACCATTCTTGGGACCCATCTTGTAGATAGTTTTCACATCCTTAAGATCTCAGTTAAAACACTATAGACTGAACCAGAACTAGTATCTATAGACTTAGCTATCTACTGGAGAGTAAGTCGTCTGTCTTCTAAAACCATACTCTGAATGGTATCAACTTGTTTATCAGTGATTGAGGTCCTTGGACGACCTGACCGAGGGTCACCTTCTGTGCTGTCCCTACCCTGCTTGAATTCCGCCGTCCATTTCTTAACAGTTGCATAGCAAGGGGAGTCTTCAGCAAGTGTCTGTACCACGTCCTCGTGGATTTCCTGGGGGTGTCATATCTTTCTTTTTCAGATATTTTATGACTGTTTGAGCCTCTGTTTTGTCCATTTTTAGATGTGTTGCACAACTCTTACCTTTGTATAGGCCTCGTCTGCACAAGAATAAAGATGGAAATTTGAATTAGTTTTTCTAGTTTTAGTTTTCCTGGTAATATTTTGTTTTGTCAAAAATCTATTTCTGGTAGTATTTTTTTCCTCAAAAATGTATTGCTGGTAATATTTTTTTTTCAAAAACGTATTGCTGGCAATTTAAAAAAAAATATATTGCTGGTAATAATTTTTCTTTAAAAATATATTGCTCGTAATATTTTTTTTTCAAAAATATATTGCTGAAAGTAGTTTTTTTTTTCTTCAAAAATTTATTTCTGGTAATAATTTTTTACAAAGTATTTCTGGTATTAGAACCTATTTTTACACTTTTATAATGCTTTTTACCTCAGTTTCGGGGTTAGCTATTTGCCCATAGCTGGGACCCTAATAGGTGCTACCACCCCGGGTCAGGGTGGACCTGAGAACACCAGCAATTACGAGGTGGTTCCACGCTCCTCAAAACCGCCTGATCAGAGGCCTTGCTGTTGGACATATTTTATCGTCTTACCCAGGACGCGGATGTAGTTTATCGTCATACCCAGGACACTGTATAATGTGGTTAGTTACGATGAAAAGCAAAAAAAATTAAGATGAAAGTTAAAAAGAATAATTATAGTCGCGTAGTCGGTCGGGAGTTCGATCCTAAGCAGGGACTGGTACAAGGACTAAGGCAACTTGATTAGAAAAATCCAGCACATCAGTTGGAGATCCCATGCAACGCCTTACACAATTTACAGAGAACTAAGATCAATCTCAAACAAAAACGATTGAAATTTGCCGGCCACTGCCATCGAACGGACTGGGAAGTCGTGTCATTCTTACTTCTATGGCATCCTTCTGGGGGTGTCTTCCCAGGAAAGTGACGTGATATCTAAATCCCAAGTCGTATTAGAATAGCAAACGTTGCTTTCGGAATATTAAGCAATAATATTAAACAGTAATATTATTGGTCCTGATCTGGCAGTTCGGATTCAGTCACTTTCAGATCGCCATAACTTTGCCTCTCTATGTCTTTTCCATAAATACTTTCATGCTTATTGTTCAAATATCTTGGATCTCTATTTACATTATTCGGACACATGGGCCGGTGATACATATTTAGAGATTCATGATAACATCCAAAGAATCAGTAATATTATTGGTCCTGATCTGGCAGTTCGGATTCAGTCACTTTCAGATCGCCATAACATTGCCTCTCTATGCCTTTTCCATAAATACTTTCATGGTTATTGTTCAAATATCTTGGATCACACACAATACCTTCCCAAAAAGACTTCAACATACGCAAAGCTCTTGCATGGGATACGTGTAACAAACTTCACAAGATTTGGCGCTCGAACCTTTCATCCTTTTTAAATGTCCAGACCTTTCGAACATCAATTGAACCAGTCCTACTGTAAGGATTAGAAAGTTTTACATTATCTGTTCGTCTTGAAAGACGAGTGGATGGAACTTATACAAATCTACTTAGAAAAATCCAGAACATCAGTTAGAGATTCGATGCAATGCTTAACACAATTTACAGAGAACGGAGACAAATCTCAAACAAAAACGATTGCAGTTTGCCGGCCGCTGCCATCAAAAGAACGGGGAGGTCGTCTCATCCTTACTTCTATGGCATCTTTCTGGAGGTGTCCTCTCGCGAAAGTTGACTTTCCCAGACACCCTGGCTCAGGGCTAAGGGTTGGACATTGGGGTTTCTGAGGACAGCAATGAAGGACCGAACAATGTGGAAAGTGATTGTCATGGAGCTCCGACCAACCATAGGAAGGTCGAACAATGATGATAATGAGGGCAATTTTAATAAAAATAAAAATACTCGATATAGTGTGATCCTTTGAAAAATGGTCTCATTGCTAATATCACAAGTTCGATCCTCACTGGGTGACATATGTTAGCCAAAACCAGGCTGATTAAATCGACAATATCGAAAATGGATCGAAATAGACTTCTTACGCGGTAAATACATTAAAGAGATTTGCTAATCGCTAATTTAATTAGCTCTACCTTTCATCGATCAGAAGCCAAGGTTGCTTATATTTCGAACCCCAAATATCGTTTGGCTTCTTCATTAAGCTGAAGAGACGCTTACCGATTGGAATTACGTTGCACTAATTAGAAACGCAATTAGAAATAATTTGATTGATGAGAAGACCACTAGACACCTACATATGGAGATTTCCGATTCTCTTCGTCTCTTAATACTGTAATCCTGGTTCAGTCTTTTAAGTAATATCTATTTATGTACGTATTTATTAATTATTGTGCAAAAAATTATAGCATTATCGATTCATCTGTTTCTACTTCTTGTTTCGCTCTCTTTCTTTCTTTCTTTCTTTCTTTCTCTCTTTCGCTATCATTGTACTCGGATAAATAAATTCATATCTATCTATCCTAGTTTGTTCATTATCTATCTATCTATCTATCTATCTATCTATCTATCTATCTATCTATCTATCTATCTAAGTTTATTCATTATCTATCTATCTATCTATCTATCTATCTATCTATCTAAGTTTGTTCATTATCTATCTATCTATCTATCTATCTATCTATCTGTGTTCTTTATCTAACTTACTATTTCTTTCTCAATCTCAGTATATCTATCTATCTATCTATCTATCTATCTATCTATCTATCTAAGTTTGTTCATTATCTATCTATCTATCTATCTATCTATCTATCTATCTATCTAAGTTTGTTCATTATCTATCTATCTATCTATCTATCTATCTATCTATCTATCTAAGTTTGTTCATTATCTATCTATCTGTGTTCTTTATCTAACTTACTATTTCTTACTCAATCTCAGTATATTCATTATCTATCTATCTATCTATCTATCTATCTATCTATCTATCTATCTATCTATCCTAATATGTTAATTATCTATCTATCTATTTATTTTGGTAAGCGGTAAGGGTTATGTTTCGAATTATTCAAAGAGTTATTGAGTGAAAATAATTGTGGTTCCGGATGCAGGTTTTTGGCTATATATAGTAATTCTTTATTAATTTATTATTATTATTATTATTATTATTATTTTGTTGTTGTTGGTTGTTATTATTATGCTTACCTGTAAACATAAGTAACATAATAATAAGTTACTGTAATTAATAATAAGTAATTAATAACCGTTACCACCCGGCAAAGTAACCGCGAGAATTATACAGTAGTCTACTCAACATACATCACTGACCTGTATATATATAAATAGTTGAGCATAAAACAAACCGGGTTTTAACTTCACTGTCCACTTTTATATTTACATACACTCTGTCCTTCATATTGACCACTGAATGCCATAATATCGCATGACTTAAAATTATATTTTATCTCATATATATATATATATATATATATATATATATATATATATAATAATATATATATAATACAAATGTATATATAATACAAATGTATATATATAATACAAATATATATATATATATATATACATATATATATATATATATATATATATATATATATATATATATATATATATCATAAAATATATATATATATATATATATATATATAATACAGATATATATATAATACAAATATATATATATAATAAAAATATATATATAATACAAATATATATATATATAATACGAATATATATATATATATATATATATATTTTATATATAATACAAATATATTAAATAAATATATTAAAAATAAATATATTGAATTTAACATGAGTATTAAAATTGGATTGAGAAATTGGAGAGCTGACTTCGAATAGCAGGACAGTTTACCGGAAGAAGGTCGTTTCGAGACCTTGTGTGACGTCGTCCACTGGTCGCAGCGCCAACTGTGACGTTCTATTCTGGTCTACCACGGCACCAACTGTGACGTCCCTAAACAGCACCAATTGTGACGTCCTCGCCGCGGCGCAGCTGTTCGCTCCTTGCTGCTCCGTTCGGGTGTCGCTGCTCCAAACGTGACGTCCGCCTGTCGCGTCAGTCGTGTTGTCTCGTCCTGTGACAACCAACTGGCTTGGTATCGGTCGCGGCACCCAAATGACGTTCTAACCTTTTGGTGATTCGGGTGGGAATCTGGTTAGATTTGATATCAGCCTCGTCGTTCCCAACTCGCTTCCAACGCCTGGTTACCAAGGTAACTGCATTGATCCCCAGTCTGCCTACCCACGTTGTGAATTGATCTTAGGCAGACGAGATCAAACAGTGGTTGGGGCCGTAATGCAAACCGAGTTCAACGGGGGTGATACCACACAAATATGCATAAAAGAAAATAAAATGAAAACTCAAAAAGTTCAAAGTATCAAAGAAAAAGGTAACAAACTTTATGTCTAATTGTTCGATACATAGGACTGCATCTATCTCCCGACCCGTTCTATGGATTGTGACACGTTGTTTTCCGTTAGGCAAGTTTTAACGCTTCAAGTTGTTTGCTCTCTAAGAAATTTGTGTTTCGGTGTGTCTTTGGACGAAAGTCGAAAAAAAACTTATTGTGGTGGTCTGGATCTAAGTCGCTCTTCAAAATAATTGTTCTTGGGTTGAAGAGGAGTCCGGAATTTGCGTGAATCTTGGTCAGCTATCTCGAGCCGGCATCAACTGGAGACTGACTCTTCGCTGCAACTCCAACTCAAACTGAAATTGGAACTGGAACTGATTTCTGCTCGTTGTGGCTTCGCTTATATGGACGCCGACCAAAACCGGGGTGGGTCTGTCGGCGTCGGGGTTTCCTCGATAATTCTAAATACATATCCACCTCTCTGGTTAGGAATTTCCACTTTTTTCCATTTTTGGGAACCTTTCCTCACTTCCACCTTCTCACCATACTTCAGAGGGCGTGAACTGCCCTCCCCACTTCTTCGTAGCGGCTTCTCATACCTACACTCTAGATGGGCGGCGACAGCCTCCTTCGTGCGTCACGTGATCACCACTTGACCAATGATGTCTTAGTCGGGCGTGGACGAATCCGCGGCTTTGTTTCAGGAAAAAAAAAATCTTGCTTAACTAAAAAAAATTATCCCTTCTTTTCCTTTTCTTCCTCTTAATCACCGTTATCATTTCTCTAACCGCAAACGGGACAATATGAACAATAGCGGTCATAACTCTTGTTCTACACGTGGTTTTCGTCAGGTATTTTATCGCTAATTATCCGAATGGGAGGTTTTCTTAACACGGCCAATGTCGTCCCGAAAAGACATTTCTAAATTCCCATTCATTTCCCTTCGGTACATATTTCTGATAACATAATTTTATTATCGCAGGCTAAGGATGTTCCGTCGAAGGAAATCGGTCAGCGGACACACGTGGGTGGCTTTTAATTTTTTCATATCTGTCCAAAGTCCTTTTAGTTGCCTGTTTTTCGTCACTTATCGAAATAACATTTTCATTTGAATTTTTCTTTGGCCAGTCGGTCTGTAGTTGATAATAAGATGCCTTCCCGTACCAATAGTTTGTTTTCATATCCTTAGATAACACAGCCGTCGACAAAACATATCTGATTCTTTCTTTCTTTCCCTTTCTTTTTACTCAGAATTTCCCTGTCATTGTAATGACACCCTTTCGCCATTTGTTACTTATCAAAATATCCCTTATCCATTGTCTCTTAGCCGTGTGTGTGTTCTGCTTATCATCCACGATTCGGTCCTTAGCCTCTCCTTTTCTTTCTTTTCTTTTTCTGCCTCGTTAAATGGTGCCACACTTGTGTCACTCTATATGAACCGGTTCTCTGTATGTGGTTCGTCACTATAATCAAATCATATGTGCAGGTAGTATCAATATTTTCGGTTATGGTTGAAACGATGAGAAAATCTACTATAGGATAAAACCAACATAGCAAAAAAAAAAAAAAAAAATTATGAGAGTCAAATATATTGTAAATTTTATTTAAATACTTGCAGCCATGCCCAGCGTTCAATTAGAATGGGGCAAGGACAGCATAATGTTTAGCTGTAACAGAGTCTATCTTCTTCAATTACTTTAAAGTACTTTCATTAAAAAACATTTTGAATTAATGCAGTTGCTAAGATAAGAGAAGCAGGCTGTATTTATTCAATCGGAGTTAGCTGACGACATGAAGGAGTAAAAGAGGCAACATGAAGACCCATTTCAAACCACAATTATTTTGGAGTTTTTGAAATTCTGTTTGTCAATGTGCTACCAGAGATGTAAAAGAGGATACATTTATAAAGCATTTGCTAAGTTTGATGAAAATTAGTTGAAAGATCAACGAAAAATAAGAAAGAAACCAGTAAAAATCGCCATTTTTCGCTATTTACGCGGGTTTCATTATCTGGGTGGACTCAATTATCACTTTAAATGACTGTTGAACAATCAATTTATTGTTAGTTACAATTGAGTGAAGTTTGTATCAGATTGCTTGAAAATTGAGTTTTTAGTTTAAAATTTTTCTTTAAATCCATTTCGTTTTTTGCGGTTTTTTGCTAAACGCAGTGGCGTAGAAATACAAATGAGATATCGTTGCGTTGAGCTCGTCATGTTGTAAGAAATCCGAGGAAAAATGTTGTATTTATCGATTTTTGATTTTTAAAAAAAAAATATCGATTTTTTACGTAAAAAAAAACTATCTCTTACATAGTACAATGTATGTGCCAAGTTTGGTCATAATCGGTTGGATGGATCTCAAATGAAAAGGTATTACATAGACAGACAGACACATAGACATCCTCTGTTTTATATATATATATATATATATATATATATATATATATATATATATATATATATATGATAAAAAATATAAATATATGGTAAAAATAATAAAAATACTTAAATAAAGTTTCATTGGTATATAACCGAACTTCTCTTTTAACTATTTCTCTTTCTCTCCTCTCCGTTTTCATCTTTCTCTCGTCTCTCTCTCTCTCTCTCTCTCTCTCTCTATATATATATATATATATATATATATATATATATATATATATATATATATATATATATATATATATATATATATATATATATATATAATGGCTGGCCACTTGTATTTGAGGATACCTGTCTACAAGGATCGGCTAGTCAATCCTTATTGCAGACGCTCGTTCAGGCATATTTTGTATTTGTTCAACACCCACAGAGTCCACCTCTGGTTTATAATGCAACTATGCTGAGCAGACCTTATTTACAGTTTCAGGTCGAGAGCCTAATATATAGTATGTTCAACAGTCTAAACAAAGCCATCACGCTCAAACCTCGGTTAGGATGATTTGTGACTTCGTGCTAGCACACTCATAGATGGATCCCAAGGGTTCCGTCTACCCAGTTTAACACACAAGGATTGGATCAACCCGTGGTGTGGTTTTCAGGCACTTGCTATACACATTTCAAAATGAAGAATTATTAATATTATTATTGTTATTGTTATTAATCTGTTGCACAGGTCCTTGCGTAAATCATAAGTGTCAGGTCTCGTCGCAACATTGTGTGACAGTCGACGGAAGAGCCGAGTGCGAATGTCCCAATTGTTTCGGTGAAGGGAAGGATCCTGCCTGTGTGCGCATCTACGTTGGGATGTACGCCTACACGGAGCAGACCTTCAACAACCCGTGTGAAGGGAGACGAACAGCATGCTTCAAGGGACTGGACATGAAACCTGTTGATGATGTTGCGTGCGGATGTAAGTATTGATTCGTCGTTATATATATATATATTATTATTATTATTATTACAGAATATCAAATATCATGAGAGCTCTAAAAATATTAGCTCTCAAACTTCAAGACCTACCAGAAAAACATAAATGAAATGGAAAAAAAATATAATACTCAGTATCAAGAGATACTGCTATCTTATTTAGATAGTAGGAAAATTAATAGAGTATTGACCTGTTTTGATATACTGACTTCAGTATGTCATTTGTGGATGGTGAAAAGGCTTAAAGTGTAATTAGTTCAGTGTGAATTGGAAACAGTTCCGTCTGGTTCCGTCAACACCCAAATGTCAATATATATATATATATATATATATATATATATATATATATACATTACATGAATCATTCATACAAAAAACAGATATTGAAGTTAATGATATAAATGGCGAGAATCCATCTTCGCAAACAAATTTAATAAATTACATTAACCTCGAATCTGTAGATGAATGTTATGATCCCTGTTTATAAATTCCAGTTGCATAAGGTCTTTTTTTTATTTTTATTTTTTTCATCTACAGGTTCGGGGTTAATATTGCATATTTTTAGAGGACTCATGGAATAAAACTTATTACTTATGGGATTATAAGTGTTTGATATTATTTACTTACTAATAATTTTGGTCTATCTTTCTTTTTACATAGAGCTGATACATTGTAGAGCTGATACACTGTATCATTACTATATGTATATATATATATATATATATATATATATATATATATATATATTTATGTGTGTGCGTGTGTATCTGTGTGCGTGTATATATATATATATATATATATATATATAAAACAAATGCGTTGTTAAAGAAAAGTATTTGTTTTGTCTTTATTCTCTCTCTCTCTCTCTCTCTCTATATATATATATATATATGAAACAGTACAAAAACGTATTATGGCATAAAAAGCAAGAATTTTTTTTATTATATATATAATAAACACAAAACAAATACTTTTCTTTAACAACGGATTTCCACTTCTTATGGACCAGGTAAACTGGTCGTTAAGGAAATGTTTTCCCTTTGTCTTCATGCATATTGTATTTTTAACAGATATATTGATATTTTTTTTATTTTCGTTTGAATTTTTACGCACACACACATACACATACACAGAAACACACACACACACACACACATATATATATATTTGTATTTGTAGACGACTATTACTGTTTTTGTTTACTTTATAGTATTACCAGTGAACTGTTCTTATGTGGCAAATTTTGTGAACGTGACTGATGGAGAGTGTCATCACGATGGAGAAGTCAATATGGGCAAATGCGTGGGTGGATGTGGCACAGACGCTGGCCACTGCTGCGACGTAGTTGCCTTTGAGAACGTTAGTGTGAATCTGAACTGTCCAAATGGGACGAAGAGGAAAAAACAGGTAAGAAAATATTTATCAAACTCTCGACACCTATGCGGTAGCGCGCTTCTCTCCCCATATATATTTAGAGAGTGATACATAGATAATATGCAGATAATAGAGGCAACTCATCGTTATATTTGCTCTTAATGTGGTAGACAAGATTTTTTTATATTTCATTTGTATATATATATATATATATATATATATATATATATATATATATATATATATATATATATAAAATACTCATGATTTATGTGTAGAAAAAACAAAGTGAATAAAATAGACAATCGGAATATACTAATTAGTCTTTGTCGACGCGTTTGTCATTTGACTTTATCAAGGCAAGTGATGGCAAACAAAAAGCGAAAAAGTTGCATAATTACAAAGCATTCAAAATTCTTTTAAGACGCTCCTGCAGGAAGCCTCTTTTTGGATATTAGTATCTTTTACATTTTTCATATATATATATATATATATATATATATATATATATGGAAATTTAAAAAACAATTAAAATTTTATAAGTTTAATTTTAATTCTGAGTTATATTGCCCCCCTTTAACTTCCAGAAAAAAGGTAACAATTCGTTTTTAAATTTCCTTAAAAATCATTTAATAACCAGTTACTTATCATCGCCTGAAGAAGTACAATCAAAGTATTGAAACATGAAAGCTTTTGTGTAGCGATTTCAATATGGTTTTATTATAATTTTTTATAATAATAATATGTATATATATATATATATATATATATAAAAGACATTTTTATGTTATACATTCTTTTTATAGATAAAAATATTTAAGTAAATGCTATGTTTATAATAAACAGTATTAAACAACATTTACCGGCCTGAATGTCCGAGAAATTTTCACAGAAAAGTATTCGTCCTCCGACAGGAGTCGAACCTGTATCCTATACGGAACTGTCATTTAGCTTGACGTGCCCTTACGGAGGACGAATATTTTCTGTGAAAATTTCTCGGACATTCAGGCCGGTAAATGTTGTTTAATACTGTTTATTATAAACAGAGCATTTACTTAAATATTTGTATCTATAAAAAGAGTGTATGACATAAAATGTCTTTATATATATATATATATATATATATATATATATATATATATATATATAGAGAGAGAGAGAGAGAGAGAGCTCACTTTAACTCAATTTAATTCAAATAATTATATTGAAGTTTTCGGCGCTTGTTTTGAAACATGAGACCTCCTATGTCGCGAGTTGGAATCATATTTTAAATAAATAATCACATTTATGCTCTACTTTTGTATCGAGCACTATTTTTAAAAAATAATAACTAAAATACTAAGGAACTTTGGATTATTTACCTAACCAGTTCTTTTCCTATTTTCTATATTTTTCACACACACACACACACACACACACACACACACACACACACACACACACATATATATATATATATATATATATATATATATATAAGTTTTATATCTATATATATCACACACGGGTAAAATATATAGGAAAAAGAAATTAGGCATCTACTTTGCGCATGCTCGGAGGAATGTAATTCATGATTAAATCTGCCTGGTGTAAATTGGAAAATATTAAAGTTTTTAAATCCGGTATTTCCTTTCTCATTATAACTGTCAAAACGAAATTTAATGAAAATCTCAATTCTCGTCTGTGTTTCTTTCTGACATTTTTTCTTTTTTTTTTTTACTTCATTCTACTTTTTGGTTACAGGTGATGAAAATAAACAAGTGTCAGTGTATAGAACAGACACAGATATCCTCACAACGTACTGCGCCATAAACTGATGCCGTTTCCCCTTCTGGGACCTGAAATGAAAAGCCCAGCTGGAAAAGCGCGCATATAGACGTCAGCATGCAGTAAAACAGCCGGAAGTGACACTAAAAAAACAACAACAGTGAAAAATTATTAAAATGGTTTTGGAAACTCTTTCTTCTTTTCTTCTTTCGTAACGTTTTATAAAAAAAAACAATCATTGTTCTTTTCTCATGGCAATTTAAACATCTTTTTTCTGGTCTCTTTTTCCTGTTCCTCTTTCTATTTTAATTCTTATTAATTTTTGTCTCTTTTAAAATGCATTTTTGAAATAAAATAATATCAAATCTGCAAACAATTTTTTTTATTTATTTATCAACGACTTAATTTGTGTTATAAGTTTATTCTAACTTTCATTACTTCTCAGATGTCCAGTTAACGATTTTTGTTTATCCTCGGCAGACATATTGTTAAGAGTTTTGTTTTTACAGTGTTTGCTTATGAATTAAAATTTATCATAAAGTTTGACTTCGACTTTATTATTATTTTTATTTTTATTATCATCATATTTTTCTGGTTTCTTTTTTTTCCTGTTCCTCTTTTAATTTTAATTTTAATTCTTATTAATTTTTGTTTCTTTTAAAAGGCATTTTTGAAATAAAATAATATTATCAAATCAGCAAACAGTTTTATTTAATTTATTTATCAACGACTTAATTTGCGATATAAGTTTATTTTAATTTTCATTACTTCTCATATGTCTAGTTAACGATATTTGTTTTTCCATGGCAACCATATTGTTAAGAGCTTTGTTTTCACAGTGTTTGTTTATGAATTAAAAATTATCATAAAGGTTGATTTCGACTTTATAATTATTATTATTATTATTATTATTATTATTATTATTATTTTTATTTTCTTTGATTTCTGGCGTTTACACATTTCTTTCCGGGTCCCTTGGGACCTAAGGTTAGAAATGGCGTCATGACACTTTCCACTGACAAAAAAAAAAAAAAAAAAAGATTACATAGATAAAGCCCTTCGTAAGGTGTGGGCTGTACTTGTCAGAACATTTTTCTGTATCTCCTTGAGGCATGGACTTCCAGGAATCCCTTCAATTAGTCTACTGGAATCTTTTCCAACCAGTCCTAGGGTTCCAACTACAACAGGGATTGTTGATGTTCTCATATGCCACATTTTCGCGATTTCTATTTCAAGGTCCTTGTACTTTGACAACTTTTTGAATATCTTCAAAGATACATTGCAGTCGGCAGGTACTGCCATATCAATAAGGAGGCACCGTTTTTGTTTGTGGTCTTTAATAACAATATCTGGGCGGTTGGCCTTGATTGTTCTGTCAGTGTGTATTGTGTAGTCCCATAGAATTGTAACAGGTCCTATCTCCGTAACCGGGTCTGGGTGGTGTTCATACCAGTTTCTTTCAGTTTCCTTCCCGTAGAAGTTGCAGATTTTCCAGTGCAGATATTGGCCCATTCTGTCATGTCGGGTTTTATATTCAGTGGGTGCCAACACCGTACTACTCCTTTGATTTCTGTTGTATACTCATTTTCTTCAGGATCCTAAAAGGAACCTAAGCTCAGAAATGGCTTCATGACATTTTCCACTAAACAGTTTTGTAAAAAAATATAGATAAAACAATTAAGACCACACACATTTTACATAGATAAAACCATTCGTAAAATGTGAGATATACTTTTGAGAAGAAGTTTTTGCTTTTCTTTGGGGCGTTGGCTACCAAGGATCTCTCATTGCGTCTATCAGAAGCTTTTCTCATCGAACAGAGTAATCCAACTTCAACTGAAATTACTAGTGTCTTAGTATTTCAAATTCTGCTTCGATTTCCACTTCAAGTTCGTTGTATTTTGATAGTTTTTTTTTAATCTTCAAAGATACATTGCCAACTACAGGGACTGCTATGTCAATAAGAAAGTACATTCAGTTTCTGTGATTTTTGATCATTATGTATGCGCCATTAACTTTGATTTTTTTGTATATGTCTATTATAAAGTTCCATGAAATTGTTATATGTCCTGTATCAGTTACCGGGCCTGGCTGAGGTTCATACCAATTTCTTTCAGTTACCTTACCGTCAAATGTTTTCAGTACAGATATTGGTCCATCCTGCTATTCCGAGTTTTATATTCAGTGGATGCTAACACCGTGAAACCTGATACAAGATGGTCAATTATTTCTAGTTATTCATCACAGAATCTGCATTTGGGTTTAATACAGTTTTTCAGTATTTTTGTTTAATAATTTCTAGTTAGAAATAATTGCGCTTGTTCAGCAAAAATAAAATTATTATTATTATTATTATAATTATTATTATTAAGATATCTGACACAGTGTAAGTCTTTGAATACATCGGGTGCAATAATTTATCTAAAAATAAACAAGAAGCTACTCAGACAGATTATATGCGCAATGCCCCCCCCCCAAAAAAATGCCCCAAACAACCAATGTTTGGATGAATCCATCTTAGTATGGTATCCCAAGTTGGTCAAGGAAGTCGTACAGTTTTAATGAGATTGATCCCAATGCACTAATCA
Organism: Acanthosepion pharaonis; assembly: GCA_903632075.3. Taxonomy (NCBI): domain Eukaryota; kingdom Metazoa; phylum Mollusca; class Cephalopoda; order Sepiida; family Sepiidae; genus Acanthosepion; species Acanthosepion pharaonis. The sequence goes on along the minus strand of CAHIKZ030002035.1, from coordinate 1,475,070 downwards.
CCACTGGAATCGTATTGATATTCCCTTGCAGCATTCCAAACAATCTTGCCATCTCAACTTTCAAATCCAAGTAGTTTACCATTTCCTCAGTCACCTTGTTGGGTAAGTTTATGTCATTTAATATGGCGACATCAATAATATGACAGTTCTTGAGGCCTTCATTATGTTTGAATGATCATAGTAACAGAATATTATGGGGTTTATAAATCCTTCGATTATTCCACAGGTTACTTATTCATACCAATATGACAGTTTTTGGTGCCTTTATCTATAATAACACAATAATATATTGAACGTGATTGTGTATCACTTTGTCTGAATGATCATAGTACCAGAATATTATGAGGTTTATAAATCCTTCGATTATTACTCAAGGTACTTACATATACCAATATGACATTTACTGAGGGGCCTTTATCTAACAATAATATACGCACGGTGATGCTGTATGTTGGAAAATCATAGTCTCACAATATTTTGGGCTTTCCATTTTCTTCAGCTGTTCTGCAAAACACATTTTATGGTACTTGGTATCCATACTTTCGACCCAATAACTAATGTTCATAAAAACATACTATATCTTAGCGCCTTGGTACTTCGAGTCGGTGTAATGGTTAGCAAACATCTTGCCAGAAAAATTACGACTGAGTAGTGAGTTCGATCCTCATTGGGTGCCCCCTATTTTCGGCCTTGTGTCACATCTAAGCTACTCTTGGAAAGTCAATACCTTTATCATGACGCCTCATATAGTCATTTTGAGATAGCATTATTATTATTAACCACACTTCCGCTGCTGTTAATATATTTCAAAATCATTCCGAAATTTACAATGACAGTATTTGACGTATATATAAATTTTCAAGACATCGTGTACAGACATGTCATAGCGTAAAATACGACCTACTTTATGACATATTTTGATTATATTATGTGTTTGTGATGTGTTTCTGCTTTGGATATTCTACAGAGTATCCGTTGTCTGTGGCAACAGTGCCAATATTTAAACATTTATAGTTAGTTGAAGTTTGCATTGAAGAAACAGGAGGAACTGCCTTAGCAACACTTTGAATACTCAGCTTCTATTAGCCAATTTTAAGTGAATCTATGATTCTTCAATAATTATTCTTAGAACATTCTATGCTTTGATATCACGACTTCGCAACTTGTTTGTTTGAAGAACCCTGGGATTCATTACAGAAAGAATTCGGTATTTTAAGTGAGATATTTACGAAGAAAAAGAACTTGATATGATCAAGTTACTTTGTAGCTTTTTATCATAATTTCTTATTCATATCCATCATTATTAATCGTAACAGGTGTCTGAGTATATATATATATATATATATATATATATATATATATATATATATATATATATATATATATATATATATTTGTGGTAAACCCTCCTACAGTAGAATGAACTCTTCCTCCTATCATAAATACTAATTGCAAGACTTCCTTGCAAGAATGGTATAATGAGTCGGTTGGGAAGCGGAGACGCAGAGTTAACCACCGTTCATTGTGTACCTCTATCTTCTTATTACTAACACTCTTGGTTTGTATATATCTATTATTTCAATACACTTGTTCAACCTACCTTTGTCTTCCGTGCCTTTCTTTTTGGCCCCTAAACAGCAAATATATATATATATATATATATATATATATATAAAGAAATAAGGTCTTAAGGTGTGCTATATTTATGGGATAAAATGCTCAATATCAGAGATAGAGCGTGTGTAAATATAAAAGTGAACATAGAAGTCCGAAAACCGAAAACCGAAAAGAAAAAATATACAAATAAATTGACCTAAATTCAAACCAATCCCAAATTAAAAACTGTTCCCGCCAAAAAAATAATAGTTAGAATGAACTACAACAACCAACCCCAAAATTGAACAAATAGCTTTAATCAAATTCTCAAACCAAAACAAAACTGTTAAATACGTGATATAAACAAATTTTTACTACGTTAATAAATAAATAAATAAAATAAGAAACAAAAAAATAAAAACGAGCAATATAATTTGACCCAAATAAATAAACAAAGCGACTTCCGGTAAAAAATAACCGCCATAATAGAATACCCACAATGCACCACTAACCCGTATATATATAAATATCCGAGAAAAAATAACATATATGTGGCCTGACGATTGCATATAGCATGAAACAGACTGTCGCCTCTAAGTGTTGACTTCTATGTTCACTTTTATATTTATATATATATATATATATATATATATATATATATATATAGTCGACTCTCCCGTCGAATTCGACGTATGAGGGTCAAGGAGATCAGTTCCGACAGCCCGAAAACAGCACATGAGATTTGATTATAGTGGTGAAGGTTTCGTGCAGGACCATCCACACTTTTTGAAGGGCCGAATTCAGAGACCTGCTGCACTAAGTGCCACAAGGTCCCAAAACGACCCTCCGCAGGATTTGAATTCAGAGTTGTCCTCCTCCTGGACCAGTTGTCATCCAAGGCTATAGAACCCAGTCTGTCCTGCTATTTACCCATAGCTGGATGGAGAAGAAAGAGGATTCACAGCTTTCCCAAGGGTAATAGCACGTAAGTGAATGTAATGGATTCAACTGGAATTCGAACTCCTCAATCCAAGCCGCTATCCATTACTCCACCGTGCCTCCTCATATAGATCAGAAATGGCTACATGACATTTTCCACTGAACAACTTATATATATATATATATATATATATATATATATATATATATATATAATAAAAATACAAAAAACATTTTACATCGCATTGATTCATTTGAATATTTAAAAAAAACAAATCTTTATCTCTTAACGTAAATTAATCCTGACCTTATGTAACCCACTTTAACTTACGAAAAGAGGAGAAGATTTCTTTTCAAATTTACATAATACATCTTTTTTATTACGAGTTATCTGCCATCGCATGAAGGGGTACCATTTTAGTACTGAAACATGAAAGTTTTTGTGTAGCGATATAAAATGTTTTTAGTATAATTTATTATAATGAAAATATTATAATAATATTTTTTCTACTTTGTATTGAGCACTTCCTTTAAAAATAAACTGTGGAAGAATTTTACTCCATCTATACTTTTTCTCAATTCGATATATATATATATATATATATATATATATATATATGTATGTATGTATGTATGTATGTATGTATGTAAACCACGCAAAATAGATTAACGAAAACATACAAAACAAATAAATAAAGTATGTAAATGACTAAAATTATAAATAGCAAATATGTGTCCAAATATTTAATCTAGAGGTTTAATCAATTTTTTTCCTTTCCCCTTCTCCCTTAATCTCCCAAAGACCTATATATAACCCCCGAAAAGAAGTAGCAGCACTTTGACTAATGATCGAATTGAGACATTAAACGGTTAGTCACTATGCAGGAAGAAACTGTTCGAGTGATACTTACTTCTCGCCTATGGAAGACGGAAGAAATATGTGTGGTTTGCCACATGCTGGACCTTAGCCGTGAAGGTTCGATCTAGTAGAACCAAGGAATATACAGTGTCACCCGGATATAAGAGAGTTGTCGGGACCGGAGAAAATCTCTCTTATATCCGGGTTTCTCTTATATCCGGGTTTGGTCTATTTTATATACATTAACACAGGCTCTAATTTGGGACCAGAGAAAATCTCTCTTATATCCGGGTTTCTCTTATATCCGGGTTACACTGTATAATAAGTCTTCCCAGCACTTTCCATGTAAGTAGCGATAGACCAGTCAGAGACTCGCCACATCCCGTCAGTTGGAGGGTGAATAATAATTCATCTTTAACAAGGACTCGGATATATATATATATATATATATATATATATATATATATATATATATACATGAATTATTCACACAAAACTAATGCAAAGGTTAATGATTTAAATGGCGAGACATCCATCATCGCAAACAATTCAAATAGTACACAAAAACCTCCAGATCCGTTATGAATGATTTGATCCTTGTTTATATAAATTTCTGCCGTATTAGTTGTTATTTTTACTACAAGCTTTCGTCTGTTCCTACAGACATCTTCAGGTATATAATAGATGTTGTTCTTGTTTTTTTTCTCTTAGTAATAAGAGGACATCGAAAATATATGTGTTATTGTATCAATTCATTCATAACGGATCTGGAGGTTTTTGTGTACTATTTGAATTGTTTGCGATGATGGATGTCTCGCCATTTAAATCATTAACATTTGCATTAGTTTTGTGTGAATAATTCATGTATTTGTAAATTGATTGCACGTTTATTGTAATATATATATATATATATATATATATATATATATATATATATATATATATATATATATATCGAATGATGATCCCATGTGGTGAAACCTAGGTAGGTAGTATTTATTTTATATATATATATATATATATATATATATCAAATGATGATCCCATGTAGTGAAACCTAGGTAAGTAGTATTATATATATATATATATATATATATATATAGAGAGAGAGAGAGAGAGAGAAAAGAGACTCATTGAAATAGCTGACCTACCTATTTGAAGTGAGATGTGCTAGTCTCCAGCGTGTCTTTACATGTCTTTACGGCCATTAGTTTCTGAAAAATACGGATATATATATATATATATATATATATATATATATATATATATATATATATATATATATATATATATATATATATATATATATATATATATATATATATATATCGGACGGAGATTTCACTCAAAAGTTTCTTTCTGCGAACTACAGGCCTGTGTTTCAGACTCCAAAAGTATGTTTCCCCGAAAAACGGATATATATATATATATATATATATATATATATCCGTATTTTTTTAAACAAGTATTTATATATATATATATATATATGTATGTATTTTTAAACACGTATATATATATATATATATATATATATATATATATATATATATATATACGTGTGTTCTGTAAGTTAAATAGTTTAGAACGGGATAAATTGACGAATAAAACTAAAATTACTTAATAAAACTCACGGGTTTCTCATCATATTTGGTTACTAAAATTTGAAATAGGATCTTTTCTCGGGCAAAGGTCGTGCAGCTGCATAAACGTTAGTGGTCATATACTGTAATAGCTTTTGAAAATTAGATTTTCGGAAAAGTGCCATAAATATTTACAGTAGAATTAGTTGCTATTTGTGAAGACATTTGAGATAAATCGCTATATGAATGCCTAAGCGAAATTTATACCGCGCAGCACTTGAGAATCGAACTCACAACAGTCGTTCTCGTATACTTGGTGTTATATGTATAGCTGGACACACGTATTTGAGTTTGCCCGATTGTTATGGCGGCGAGTTAATCCCTATTGCAGACGCCTACTCAGTCACTACTGTGCTTGTTCGACACATACACCTGTCATCTAATGGTCATGTGTTCAAGCATTGGATCGAGTAGTGACGCATCAATTCAGGAGGAACGAACAACAGGGAAAATATTTCACAGTAACCAGAGTTAAGCCATATTAGTAATGGACACCTGATGATGATCAGTGCGTACTTTTCCGAAATCTCGTGACTATAAAAACATCTACAGTCTAAGACGAAATTCGTACACCCATGAATTTTGAATATTTTTATCCATTTCTCAGAATCTAATGCCAGTATGATGACAGGGTTTTTGATGGGTGTACGAATAATTTCGGGGAAACATACTTTTGGGAGTCTGAAACACAGGCGTGTAGTTCGCAGAAAGAAACTTTTTGAGTGAAATCTCCACGTCGATAATCAAGAAGTCCCTCCCTGTCAAATCGACCATGGCGGGATTCGAACCCGATATATATATATATATATATATATATATATATATATATATATATATATATATATATGTGTGTGTGTGTGTGTGTGTGTATATGTAGGAATTTATGTATATCTATGTGTATGTATATGTGTATGTATATGTATATATATATATATATATATATATATATGTATATATGCGTATATGGATGTATGTATATGTAGGTGCATGTGTATATAGATGTGTTTATATGTGTGTGTGTGTATGTTTAGGTATGTATGTATGTATAGTTAGATGGATAGATAAAGGGATACATTCTTTATTTGTTTAGATGGGTGTATGTAATGGTATGGAGATGTAAGGTTTTATGTATATATGTTTATGTGAACGTATGTGTATGTATATATGTGTGTAAATGTATGTAGAAGTGGATGTGTATGGATGTATGTGTATATGTATGTATGTGTGTATACATATATATATATATATATATATATATATATATATATATATATGTATGGGTATAAGTATATGTATGGGTATGTGTGTACACGCCTATATGTATGTATGTACGTGTATATGTTGTTTTGTATGTGTGTATACGCATGTGTTTTTAAACATAAAAATATAGGTCCTTGCTAGATTAGATAATCGTTATGTTTGTTTTTTATATGCTTATATTTGATTTGTAACCTGTAGTCGATAGTAATTTTGTCAAATTCTCTTGATTACACAGCGCCCGTTTTATAAATGCCCTTCAGTTTTAGTGTGTGTATTTGTGTGTGTGTGTGTGTGTGTGTTTTATGTGTGTGTAGATTTAATAGGCCGGTGACTATAATTCGAAGAATACAAAAGCAACAAATAAATAAAAAATATTGTCAATAAGACTGATGATATTTATTTTATACTAGCAGTAGAGCCCGGCATTGCCCGGGGATGTAACAGTAAGAGATAGATCAAGTATCGACCATCATAAAGACTGAAAAATAAAATTGAAAAAGATTATTGTTTAAGGTTGACGGACACGCATGTCTTAATTAGTTTTTTTTTTGTTTTTTACGAACCCAAACTAAAAAAAAAACATTGTTTTCAATCGTTATGAGTCTACCGATTGAATAGAATTTTATTATAAACAATTATCTTGTAAATGGAATTTTTAAAGCATTCTGAATGTAAAAATAAAGAAAAAAGTGTGCAAGACAATAAGAAACACTACCTGCCAAAAAAAAAGTGAAGTTTTGTTTAAATCGGTTGAAAAATGTAGGAAATCCGATCCCATATATAAACGAACATACACACAAACAACCTGGGTTTTATAATAAGTATAACTCGATATGAGTTGTCCCCCTTTCATTCTCGCGATGCCTCTTAATCGTGTTTTCAAATTGATTTCATGCAAAAACAATTGTATTTTTCCAATTTTTGGCGCTGTCAGAACCACCGCAAGGTAATTTTACGTAGTCCTGTGAAGTTTTGTTGAAATCGGTTAAAAATGTAGGAAATCCGATCCAATATATAAACGAACAGACAGACACACACACACAACCTAGGTTTTATAATAAGTATGATTACTAAAACTTTTTGATTAAACCGTAGCGCTAACAGAAATATTTTAAAGTCCGACTTTTTGGACACGCTTATGTCTTTTATCAATGAGATTAGAAATACAGTATGAAGTGCGACTCACTCTTCAGGGGATATTCTTGTTGTTTTTTCTTGTTGTTGTTTTTTTTTCATTTTTGTATAATTGTAAGATATTTAATAGTTTGGCCTGGTAGCTTGCTATGATTATCGCTGTGGAGGGTTTGTAGTAGGTTTCTCTCTCTCTCTCTCTCTCTCTCCATATATATATATATATATATATATATATATATATATATATATAGCTTTAAATAAAGTGGAAGTCATATCTAAGGTACCTATCGGCCAACGCTTTGTCAAAGATATTCATTGGCAATATTAAATATAAATTAATACAAAGACACACTTAATGAAGTAAATGAGGAGTGAAAGGCGAAACTCGACTAAAAGACAAATTTTAATTATATAAATTAAAATTGAACGAGGAGTGGATATAAATAAATAGTTCCACAAGAGTATATAAAATAGAAAAAGGGGGAACTCACAGACCCTCCAACAGACGTAAGGAACGTAAAAAGTGTTCCTTCCGTCTGCACAGACTGGGCTGTTGACACTTAATATAAACGGCTTCAGAAACTCGAAGATGGTGTATTGATTGAGCGCTCTGTAAAACTGAAAACCACGTGTCTTCGTGCTCAGCGGCACAAGCATCATTGTCCAACAAATGTTGCCCGATTGCTGACTCATGGACTGACTGAGTTGTTCTTGAACGCACAAAAGCAGGAACATTCTTTATATATATATATATATATATATATATATATATTATATCAAACACTTCAGATCCATAGATAATAATTTTATTTCATGAAAGCTATAATATATATATATATATATATATATAGTTAAGTTATGAAGAACTTGGTAAACCAAATTGGTAAATCCAAGGAGAATGAAATCCTGAGAGCTCAATGTGAAGAACAAAGCTAAATATTTAATGAAAACAGACCACTTTAAGGTACCATCACAATAATTTATTTCACCAAAATCCTTTTTAAAGGATTTCGGATCATCAGGTAACACTTCCAGCAATGAAATGAGAGGAAAAATGGGATTTTGGTGAAATAAATTATTATGATGGTACCTTTTAAAGTGGTCTGTTTTTCATTAAATATATATATATATATATATATATATATATATATATATATATATATATATAGTAAAGAAACAAATCAACACTGCATGGTGAATATCAGTTTCGCATCTCAAACTATTTGTGAAATGTGTCCCTACTCCTTCCGAAACACGGTTTGTGAGATATGCGAAACATCAATCTCCAATATGAGTCCTATCACAAAGTCCATCCAATTAATGTTAGGGCTTGATGGTAGTCAAAATTGATTTCTCAAGAGATTCGCGGAAAACGTGGATGCGCACTGCTGATGAGTCCCAAATAGAGGACGAAACGGCTGTCCAGTGCTTTCTGCATTTTGTTGAGGTTCCTATCAGACTCGATGAATTACTTAAATATAATTATCAAATCCTTCTTAAATCTCTATATATATATAAAAGAAAAAGGGCTGACCACTTTGGAATCCCAGGTGCTGTAATTTTGGATGGCTTTGGAATCCCAGGTGCTGTAATTTTGGATGGGTATAATCTCGGATGGCATTTGGTTATAATTTGAAATTGGAAATCGGAGAAACAAGTTCCAATTCCAGTCAGGTTTATTATATTCACTAATGCAGAAATAGCCATGTGAAATGGGCATAGATCAACCCCTTCTCTATGGGTTATTTAGTAGATTTTGTATCAGTAAATCATTATTTTCTCCCAAAACTTCATACAATCCCAAACTATTTTCTGCCTTTAAATAACCTGAAAATAGATGATATGGAATAATAAAAAAAATCACTCAATAAAATTTAGTAATAAAACGTTGGTGATTCTTTTCCATTTAAAACACATTCAAAACTGTGCATTGTCGTCAGCCTACAGAACTGGTTACCGATATAGATTTCTTTCATTGATTGTCTGGAAAATTGGCATTAAACCCATGTCAATATTTTTCAGAAAATGTTTCCCAGGAGAGAACTGACACTAAAAACAACACAGCATTGAAAATGTTACTAAAACTGTGAGATCAAGGCTGCTTTCACGCTTTATTTTTTTAACAAATATTCAAAAGAAGCTATAATTAATGGGAAACTGTTTTTAGCAATCCCTTATGTATTTAATGAATGCCCGCAAATGATCAAACATTTTTCTCGGCTACTTGTTACACGTTTTCCTGCAAGGTCACCTTTTTATTCTGTCATTTAAATACTATTTCAACCATCCTATTTGTCCCAGATGAATAATGAATAAGAAGCTCCTTAAAATGAAAAGTTCTTTTAAAATTTAAATTCTGTATCTTTGGTTTTCAAAGATTTCATCCTTTTTTTCATTTATCAAATTTTATTTTCTCTTTTCCTTGATTACGTCATTCTTTCTTTTTTTTCTCTCTCTCTCTCACTCGCTTTCTCTTGATTCATTCTTTCTTTCTTTCTTTCTTTCTTTCTTTCTTTTCTTTCTTTCTTTCTTTCTTTCTTATATGCATCTATATAACTTTCTTTTTTTATATTCCTTTGACCATTGTTTTTTTTTCTTTCTTTCTTACATGTTATTACATAATTTTTATTTTTTTCTGATTTCTTCCTTATATAATTTTTACATCTTTGTGGGATTCTTTTTTAAAACAATATCTAGACTTTTCTTTCTTTTTTTCTTTCTTTTTTCTTTCTTTTTTCTATTTTTAATTTTTTTCTTTCTTTCTTATATTCTTTCTTTCATTTTTCTTTTTTCTTTTATTCTTTCTTTCGTTCTTTCTTTCTTTCTTTTTTCTTTCATTCTTTCTTTCTTTTTTATTTTTTCTTTCTTTCGTTCTTTCATTCTTTCCTTCTTTCTTTTTTCTTTCTTTCTTTCTTTTTTCTTTCTTTCTTCTTTCATTTATTCTTTCTTTCAATTTTCTTTCTTTTTTCTTTTATTCTTTCTTTCGTTCTTTCTTTCTTTCTTTTTTCTTTCTTTCTTCTTTCATTTAATCTTTCTTTCTTTCAATTTTCTTTCTTTTTTCTTTTATTCTTTCTTTCGTTCTTTCTTTCTTTTTTTCTTTCTTCTTTCATTTAATATTTTTTGCTTTCATTCTTTCTTTCATTCTTTCTTACATAACGTTGCCTTTTTTCTTTCTTATATAACATTCACATTTCTTTCTTTCTGACATAACGTTGACCATTCTTTCTTTCTTTCTTTCTTTCTTTCTTTCTTTCTTTCTTTCTTTCTTTGTACTATGAACCTACGTTTCTTTTATCCTTTCTTTCATTCTTACATAACTTTCACTTTTCTTTCTTTCTGACATAGTGTTGACTTTTCTTTCTTTCTTTCTTTCTTTCCTTCTTTCCTTCTTTCTTTCTTTCTTGCATAACATTCATTTTTTCCTTCTTTCTTTTTTACATACCTTTATTTCTATTTTCCTTCTTTTTCCTTTCCGTATTTCTCTTACATTTCCTCTCCCACCTTTCCTCCAGTCTATTTGATTGTTTCTCTGCTTCCACTTCACTTTCTCGTTCTTGCATTTCTGCCCCCCCCCCACACCCCAACATGCACCCCACCTACAAATTTATACAATTTTCTTCTTGATCAATTTTAACCGTTCAGGGAAACACCACGAAGCGGCATAAGAGTTCATCAAATTGAAGACGTCGAGATGCGCGCGGGAAAATAGATTTTAAATTAATGCAAAAACAAAGGAGCGACAGGGCAAGGAAAATAGAAAAAAAAAACATGACTGAGAAGAATACACACGACCCCAAAAGACTGGATTTTTATATACGCTCATATATGCGTGTGGATGCTGGTGTACGGGTGTAGGTGTGGGCGTGTGTGTGTGAGGGAGAGACTGAATATAAAAATACAAGGAGAATAAGGAAAGGAGAATTAACAAGATAGATAGATAGATAGATAGATAGATAGATAGATACTGATAGATAGATAGATAGATAGATAGATAGATACTGATAGATAGATAGATAGAGAGAGAGAGAGAGAGAGACTGAGGGAGAGAGATACAAACCGAGTGTGAGAGAGAGAGAGAGAGAGAGTGGAGCGTAGAAAGAGACAGACATACTGTGACAAAGACATAGAGAGACACAGAAAAACAGACAGAGAGAAAGACAGGCAGCGAGAGAGACAGGCAGAGAGAGAGAGACAGTCACAGTGAGAAAAAGGCACAGCGACAGAGAGAGAGAGAGAGAGAGAGAGAGAGAGAGAGAGAGAGAGGGGGGATGGGAATAAACTGAAAATTAAAAAAAAAGAAAATATTGAAAAAATCTCAAAATGTATCCAGTGTGTGTGTGAGTGTGTGTGTGTGTGTGTGTGAGAGAGAGAGAGAGAGAGAGAGAGTTGATGAGTGAGAGAGAGAGAGAGAGAGAGAGAGAGTTGATGAGTGTGTGTGTGTGTAAGAGAGAGAGAGGTGGTGAGAGAGTGAGCGTGAAAGAGAGAGAGAATGAAATGAAATAGCGTATGGAAAGTTGATAAAGAAACAAAAAACAAAAACAGAACAGAAAAATCAAGAGAGAGAGAGAGAGAGAGAGAGAGATGGTGAGAGAGCCACACGGAAGTGAGAAAGAGCGTGAGAGTGTGAGAGAGATAGTGAAAGACAAGGTGACAGTGAGAAAGTCTGTGTGTGTGTAAGGGAGAGGTGGTGAGAGGGAGAGCAAGATATGGTTATAGTGAGAAAGAGTGTGTGTGTGAGAGAAAAACGTAGGAGAGCAAGATATGGTGAGAGTGAGAGAGTCTGTGTTAGAGAGAGATGGTAAGAGAACAAAATAAGATGAAAGTGAGAAAGAGTGCGAGAGAGAGTGATGGCGAGAAAGATGAGTTGGGTGTGAAAAATGTATGAGTGTGTGGGAGAGAGGTGCTCAGATAGCAAGATAAGGTTAGAGTGAGAAAGAGGGCGAGAGAGATAGTGAGTAAGCAAGATAAGGTGAGAATGAGAACGAGTGTTAGAGAGAGAGAGAGAGAGAGAGAGAGAGGTGGTGACATAGCAAGAAATGTGAGAGTGAGAAAGAGTGTGTGAGAGAGATGGTGAGAAAGTTAGAAAAGGTGAGAATGAGAAAGAGTGTGAGAGTAAGATAGAGGTGGTGAGAAAACAAGAGTGAGTGAGAGAGAGAAAGAGAGAGCTGATGAGAGAGCAACATATGTTGGAAGTGAGAAAGAGTGTTAGAGAGAGAGGGAGATGTGGCGAGAGAGCAAGATAAGTTGAAAGTGAGAAAGAGTGTGAGAGAGAGGTGGTGAGAGAACAAGATAAGTTGAAAGTGAGAAAGAGTGTGAGAGAGATGGTGAGAGTTAGATAAGGTAAGAGTGAGAAAGAAGTTGTGGAGAGAGGTGGTGAGAGAACAAGATAAGTTGAAAGTGAGAAAGAGTGTGAGAGAGATGGTGAGAGTTAGATAAGGTAAGAGTGAGAAAGAAGTTGTGAGAGAGAGGTGGTGAGAGAACAAGATAAGTTGAAAGTGAGAAAGAGTGTGAGAGAGATGGTGAGAGTTAGATAAGGTAAGAGTGAGAAAGAAGTTGTGAGAGAGAGGTGGTGAGAGAACAAGATAAGTTGAAAGTGAGAAAGAGTGTGAGAGAGATGGTGAGAGTTAGATAAGGTAAGAGTGAGAAAGAAGAAGTTGTGAGAGAGGTGGTGAGAGAACAAGATAAGTTGAAAGTGAGAAAGAGTGTGAGAGAGATGGTGAGAGTTAGATAAGGTAAGAGTGAGAAAGAAGTTGTGAGAGAGAGGTGGTGAGAGAACAAGATAAGTTGAAAGGAGAAAGAGTGTGAGAGAGATGGTGAGAGTTAGATAAGGTAAGAGGAGAAAGAAGTTGTGAGAGAGAGGTGGTGAGAGAACAAGATAAATTGAAAGTGAGAAAGAGTGTGAGAGAGATGGTGAGAGTTAGATAAGGTAAGAGTGAGAAAGAAGTTGTGAGAGAGAGGTGGTGAGAGAACAAGATAAGTTGAAAGTGAGAAAGAGTGTGAGAGAGATGGTGAGAGTTAGATAAGGTACGAGTGAGAAAGAAGTTGTGAGAGAGAGAGAGAGAGGTGATCAGAGAACAAGATAAAATGAGATTGAGAAAGACTGTAAGATAGAGATGGTGAGAAAGAATGATGAGAAGGGTTTAAAAAAAGAGTAGGAGAGAGAAGTGGTGAGAGAGAAAGTTAAGGTGACTGTGAGAAAGAGTAAGAGAGAGAGTGGGGGGTTGTGAGAGAGCAAAATAATGTGAGAATGAGAAAGATAGTGAGAGAGAGACATGAGGAATGAGCAAGTTAAGATGGGAGTGAGAAAGTGGGAAAAGAGAAGAGAGAGAGAGAGAGAGAGAGAAAGAGGGGGGTGAGCTTGATAAGGTGAAAGTAAGAAAAAGGGAGAGTGAGGTGGGGACAGAGCAAGATGAGGTGTGTGCGAGAATGAATGAAAGAAAGACATGTGATGAGAGAGCAAGATAAAGTGAGAGTGACAAAGATTGACAGAGAGAGAAAGAGGGAGAGAGAAAGAGAGATGGAAAAGAGATGTAACGAAAAAGAAAAACGATAATTTATAGAAAAATTGTAAAGATAAAAGTATAGGAGAAAAGAGGAACAGAGAGAGAGAGAGAGAGAGAGAGAGAGGGAGAGAGAGAGAGAGAGGGAGGGAGAGAGAGGGAGAGAGATCGCTAAGAGGAACATATTTGGGAGATAGAGAGTCAGTAAAGAAATGAAATGGTAGGGGTGTCGGATATTAAAGAAGCCCGTTTAAATAGCGATTAAAGTCAAGAGAGAGAAATTGTTGTAGAGTAGTTTTCACAGTGGAGGCTTGTATTTTACTAAGTCGGTCCTAAATTAGGTTCGACGTTAGGAACTTGAAATAATAGTTAATGACGCAGCAATCTAGTTGTGGGGCTCATACTTTAATGTCCGACATCGACTGACTCACACAACTCACTGAGCTTCACTGGCGACTGCTACTACTACTACTTATCTGTGGGAGAGTCTATTTACAATAGAAATAGGTACGTTCCGGTATAACAGAACTAAAATAAGAGAAAAATGCAAGGGGGAGAGAAAGGAGGAAGGTGAGAGATTGAGAGACATAAGAGTAAAATACTAGGGAGAGAGTTAGGGTTAAAGAGAATGGAATATCGGGAAGCTTGTCAAAATAGAGATTAAAATCAACAGAGATAGAAAGAATAAGAGAAAGAGTGGGAGGGAGAAAAACTAGAGGACACGATTAAAGAGAAAAATGTTAATAGGGAATGAAAGAGATGGAAAGATATTAGAACAGGAGAGGTTATAAGAAAGGGTTAAAATGTAAAGGGCGAGGAGAGGAAAAGACGCGGGAAATTTAAAAGAGAGAATATGAACAATATAGAATAGAAAGAAAAGATAACAAATGAGAGAGAGAGAGAGAGAGAGAGAAAGAGTGATAATCAGAAAGAGAGAGAGAGAGAGAGAAAAAAAGAAGAAAAAGAAGACGAACATATCGAAGGAGAAAAAAAAACATCTGAAATATCCACAGAGAATAAAAACGCGACTGAACGGAGAAAAGAGGGAGTAGAACCATGAGAAATTAATGAGAAAGAAATGTTTATATAAGAGAGAGAGAGAAAAGAGAGAGAGAGAGAGAGAGACAGACAGACAGACAGACAGGGATGCAATAAAGAGACCCTTTTTTAATCCGACATAACAAAGAGATAGATATGAAAAGACTGGTATGTTAGTATACTGAGATAGATAGATAGATAGATGCAGACAGGCGTTCAGATAGAAATGAATATATATATATATATATATATATATATATATATATATATATATATATAGAGAGAGAGAGAGAGAGAGAGAGAGAGAGAAGAAAGAGAGAGAGAGAGAAAAGAAAGAAAAGAGAGAGAGAGACAGGCATGCAATAAAGAGACACCCTTTTTTAATCCGACGTAACAAAGAGATAGATATGAAAAGACCGGTATGTTAGTATACTGAGATAGATAGATTGATAGATAGATAGATAGATAGATAGATAGATAGATAGAGGCAGACAGGCTTTCAGATAGAAATGAATATATATAGAGAGAAGAAAAAGAGAGAGAGAGAGTGAGAGAGGGAGAGGGGTATGCAAAATGTTTATATATACCAGACACCCTTTCTTATCCGACATAACAATGAGATAGATATTAAAAGACTGGTATGGTAGTATATTCAGATAGATAGATAGATAGATAGATAGATAGATATACAGGCAGACGTGAGAGTTCAGATAGAAATGAATATATATATATATATATATAGAGAGAGAGAGAGAGATAGAGAGAGAGAGAGGGAGAGAGAGAAAGAGAGAGAGAGACAGGCATGCAACCTACGACAGACAGACAGACAGATTGATTGATTGACTGATTCGTTTTCTACGGTTTGTCAAACCTTTGCAGGTTATATACCAAAAACTAAACTTCTGTTTATTAATCATCTGAGAGACCCCCCCTTTCTGATGGCTGATGCTAATCTCCAGAAGAATTAGTCGTTGCGTCTTCTCGAGCTAAAGTTCTCGATTTACATGAAGTGGAAAGACTATGTTAAATCTATTGTCAGGCCAGCTACTAAGAAAATTGGTTCTCTGTGCCGTGCCAGACAATCTTTCTCTCCAGAATCTATCTTAGTCAACCATTCTTCCATGCTTAGAATATTGCTGTGACATTTGATCCGGTGCTCCTTTTATTTATCTAGACTTCCTTGATCAAATCAAAAGAAGAATCAGTAATTCTATTGGCGCTGTCTGTCTATATTTCTGAGATGAAGTACTGCAAATATTTGCGTTATTTACATTGTTCAGACTATTTTCCTCATTTTTATTCACGACGTTTCGGCCGTTGTAGATAGATAGATAGATAGATAGATAGATAGATAGATAGATAGATAGATAGATAGATGAGAAGAGAGCGAGAGAAGTAGGAAAATTAGTTAACATTTGTGATATGAAAAAGTAAAAGATCGTCTAATTCAGGACGCGAATATAGTTTATCGTCATACCCAGGACAGGATTGATGGATAGATAGATATATAGATAGATAATGTACTGACTGAGCACACACACACACACAGACACACACACACACACACACACACGGTGTCCATAAAGTTCGTGTGCACTTTAAAAAATTATAACTTTATTTGTATTTGCGACAGAAATAATCTGTAAAAAATGTTATAAAATTTAATGTACCTAGTTTTAAGTATAGCTAAAACAACTAATATGTTTTCAGGCATTACTGTAAATCAGTTGGAAAATGTCTTCCGTGAACTGAAAAATCGTATTATCCTTTGTATTGCTAATGATGGAGGACATGTGGAAACTTAAATTCAATAAAACCTTGAAAAAATATTGGTTTACTTCTTTCTAATCCTTTTTACAAATTATTTCTATCGCAAATACAAAGAAAGTTATAATTTTTTAAAGTGCACACGAACTTTATGGACACCCTGTATATATATATATATATATATATATATATATATAGATAGATAGATAGATAGATAGATAGATAGATGAAGAGAGAGCGAGAGAATTCGAAAAAGAAGGAAAATTAGTTAACATTTGTGATATCGAAAAAGTAAAAAACTATGAAAGGAACAGAAAAAAGAGAACAATGAAAAGAAACATTTGCTCGTAACATCGCAAGGAAGCATAAAATCATTTTTCGCTGAAGAAATTCTTTGAAGTCAGCATACAAGATAATTGTGTGTATGTGTGTGTGTGTGAGAGAGAGAGAGAGAGAGAGAGAGAAAGATAGAGGAGAGAGAGAGAGTGAGTGTGTGTGTCAATCGAACCGCGAAATTCCATGATTTTGCAAGGTTCCTGTATTCTGCAATCGGGAATGACAGATTTCGAGATTTTTCGCACGGATTTGCCAAGAAATAATCTCCAGGTGGAAGTTCAGGCGAGCAATCAACTGCAGAGGCGCACGGGGCGGCAAAGAACAAAAGAAAGCTGAAAGGGAATAAATTTCGCACAGAATCCATTATTCTGTCTGACGATTGCATGGCTTAGCTAAATTCCACGGCAGTATCTTTACATACAAGCGCATGTGGCTGTCCATGCTAACGTAATCCAACTGGTTCTAGGATAATTCTGACAAAATATTTTTATTCAAATA
>CAHIKZ030002035.1:1450000-1455000 GCA_903632075.3 Acanthosepion pharaonis | reverse complement strand
TAAAGAGAGTAAGTACCACACCAAAAGGAATGTATCAATTATTATGCTTATTATTATTTGTTATGGTCCGGTTCCTTGTACCACGGTGATAGTCCAAGGTAGAACCAATAAAGAAGAACTCGAACACGGATATGGAATAAAACAGATATATTACAAACAGGAATATATACAGAGAAGTAGAAAGTGTTAGTACGAACAATCAGGTTTAGTAGTAATTGTCTGAACGCGACTCTGTTTCGGACTGCCTCTGACTCGACTGACTGACTCGTTCGCTCTGACTGACTGACAGACTCTTGACGGACTTCACTCCAGACTTCAGACTGAACTCAGACTTCAGACAGAACAGTATTTAGTCACCCTCCCACGAGGGTATCATGTGGCACAAGGCCGGTTTAACGTGGGATCTCCGAGCCCGTGGGCTCGGCCAAAAATATGCCCTTTGAACCCGTATAAACGGGTTCAGGGTCGGTTTATCTCCCCGAAAGAGACTCCGCCCTTCGCCGTAGCCTCGTTCGGGTTCTTCCCCGTCCGAAGGCAGAGAGTTCAACCGATCAGCCGATCAGCCGGTCGCCCGACTTCGGACTGAACTCTCTGCTTCCTCTTGAGGCGCAGTATTTATTACATATGGAATAGTCCATTATGTTATTATGGGTAAGGTCCCATAACATTATTATTATGGCTTTTTTCTTCGGACATTGTAACTGACTAACGTGAGTCAATACATTATTTACATTATTCGGACTATTGTCCTCATCTTTGTCGCCATATTTATTACAACATTTCGGCCGTTGTACGCTCAATTTCAACTGCCACCATGCATATAGCGTAAACAAAGGGACCGCCCGCTGCTTACAACACCGAGGAAAAGTCATAAATGGCGACCCAGAGACGTTAGATAAAGAATTGGTCAGTATAAGTAGTACCCTACAACGTTACAACTACTCTGGGTACATGGCAGCAGCCCCCAAAAACTGGGATAGACGGGTTAAAGAGGAGGACAACAACACTCATAAAACTGTCTGCTTGCCTTATGTGAAGGGGTTATCAGAGAAAATACAAAGGATCTGCGGTCCATATAACATCAGGACAACCTTCAAAAGCTTGACGACACTTCGCAGATATCTCTCTCCCAGTAAGACCCCCCATAGAGGAGAACATGACTAAAGACTGTGTGTACGCTATCCCGTGCAGCTGCGGAAAGAAATATAAAGGGGAGACAGGCCGCCCCCTAAGGTAAAAGCTTCAACAACACCAGAAAACTGTAACACGAGGGAAGTGGAAAAAATCAGGCGTGGCTGACCACATATGGAGAGAAGGAGATCACCGCCCTCTGTGGGATCAGGTTGAGATAATAGACAAAAGAATACCATTGGAAAATTCGTAAACTTAAGGAATCAGCACATTGGGTAGGCCACAAAAATCTCCTGAGCCGACCAAGCATAGAAATGAATACAATATGAGAACCAGTATTAAGGAGTGCCAGAGAAAAGCAATAAAAACAACAAAAGATGCAATATGAGTTCTGGTAAAAACATGAATGATAACAACAAAAATTGCAACTGGTCTAGGAGAAGGAAAAACTCTGAATTCAAAACCTGCGGAGGGTCGTTTGGGTACCTTGTGCACCAGGTCTCTGTAATTGGCCCTTCAAAAAGTGTGGATGGTCCTACACGAAACCTTCACCACTATAATCAAATCTCATGTTTCAAATTCCCATGAAACTCTAATATTGGAGCCGGCTCAACCCACCTTGGGTGAATGACGGTACAGGTAGGTACAAGTTCTTTTACATCTGCCAGGAGATTGTCAAGCTTTCACTGCCATATAGGAGATTAGATACTTGATAGCAGTTCTTTTCTCAGTAGATTTTTCCTATCTCTTAATACTTTGCTTAGTTTCTGAAACCCCATTGTTGTTGTTCCTGAAGCAACTGCTATACTTAATCTTTTCAAAGGTGAATTTTTGTTTTTTTGGAGATAACAAAATATGCTTTCAAAAAAACTAAGCAAAGCATTAAAAAAAAACAAGAAAAATATTGCTGAATTGTTATGTAACATCAGCCCTCCTATATGACAGTGAATGCTGGAAATTTTCCTCTCAGAGGATGAAAAAAACTTAAAGCAACAGAAATCTACAGGAGGATGCTGAAAA
This sequence comes from Acanthosepion pharaonis, assembly GCA_903632075.3. NCBI lineage: Eukaryota > Metazoa > Mollusca > Cephalopoda > Sepiida > Sepiidae > Acanthosepion > Acanthosepion pharaonis. Next base: position 1,452,849 of record CAHIKZ030002035.1, on the reverse strand, counting down.
TACAATGGGTCGATCATGTCAGCAAGGACAAAGTTGGAGAAAAAAATGAAAGCAAAAAGGACGATTATAATTAATATTCAAATGAGACCGTTAAAATTTCTAGGACATATAATGAGGAAAGAGGGCTTAGAAAATTTGACACTCACAACACATACTGAATGCGTAAATTACCTAACGAGATTATGTAAGTGATTGGAGGAACGGTTTAGAGATAGCAAAAAGACAAAATATATTCAGAGTTGCAAAGAAAATTAGGGAGAGTCATTATCGCCAACGTCCTGAAGGGACACGGCACACTTTAAAATAAAAAATTCGCCATTAAATAATTACCTTAAAAACATTAACCTGTCTTTTTTTAGGACTAAGTGTCTCTTGTAATGCTTACTTGGAAGAAAACTACAGACCTTATTTCTATAGCAACTGTTGTTCAGCAGGATCTGTCTTGCAGATGATTTGACAGTATCTGCTAAGTAATTATCCCTGCCGGCATATTCTGTTCGCGACTGGAAAGACATTGCGTTGTGCCAAATAAATGTTCTTTGGAAATTCTCACACGTTGAAACGAAGATTATTGAAGCCAGAACCGACTTCTTACCAGCAGATTTCAATAGGCTGAACATCTAATCCATGTTTCAACTTTTGGCTCAGATAGAGACCCACTTCTTTTAAATGACAACAAAATGCATTTGGTCTCAGGCCAGAATGCACTGTCAATAATTGGGTGTAAAAGAAAGAGAGACAGAGCGGGAGAAAGGTGGAGGGATGAAGGGAGAGAGAGAGAGAGAGGTATGGGAAAGAAAGATCAAGAGAAGAGAGGAAATACATATGAGAGAGAAGATTAAGAGAGAGCGAAATAGAAGGAGAGTAAAAGGAAGAGGCAAGCATGGGAACAGACGGAGGGATGAAACTGTACAGTGAGATGGACAAGTATTTAATAGAGAGAGTTGGAAAGAGCGAGGTGGAGTGATGAAAACCATGCAGCATTAAGATAAAAAATAAGATGGCCAGGCGTCAATTGGGATTCGTGAAGAAAGAGACTGAAACAAAACAAAAAAAGAAGAAAAGGAAAAAAGAGAAACAAAAAATAAAGAAAAGAAAAGAAAAAGAAAAAGAAAAAGAAAAAGAGAGAAGACACAGAAAGAAATATAAAAAAAAAATAAAAGGGAAGAAAAAGTTAGAAATGGAAGAACGAGACAGGTGGGGAGGTAGGTAGGTAGGGGAATGGATACATAGATTAAAAAAAAGGGCGAAAAAATTACAGAAAACGAAGAATAGAAAAGAAAGTGAAAGAGAGGAAGATAGAGAGAGAAGTAGTATTCAATAGAAAATCGGAAGGAGAAAAAGTAAAAAGGGAAAAAGAAATAAAGAAAAGTAAAAATAAAAGAGGGGAGAATACAGAGAGACAGAGAGAGAGAGAGAGAGAGAAATAACACAGACGAAATAAATCGAAGACGGGAGATAAAGATAAGTAGGAAAGAGTAGTATAAAAGAGAGAGAGAGAGAGAGAGCGAAAGGAACAGAAAGACAGACAGAGAAGACATTTAAAAACAGAAATTCAGGAGGTGAAAAACGAAAAAAGAAGAAAAGAGGAACAAAGAAAAAATGAATGAATGAATAAATAAATAAATAAATAAATAAATAAAGAAAGAAAGAAAGAAAGAAAGAAAAGGGTGAAAAAAGAAAGAGTAAAATACAGAGAAGGAAAAAGAAAGCTAAAAAATGAAGAGCTAAGAGATAAAGAGGTCGGTAGGTATGGAAAAGCTTCATAGATGAAAATACAAAGAATTATAATGATAATGATCAGAATAGTATATATATATATATATATATATATATATATATATATATATATATATATATATATATATAAAAGAAAGAGGTTGTAGTGGCTCCAACGAGAGAAAAGTATGTATATTAAAAGAAGAAGAAGAGAGGTGCCGCAAACGTTTTTGGTTGTAATGTGAATTTAAAAAAATATTATGCTTCATTTTCCATGATTTTACTACACAGGTTTCTGGTCTCGTGACTGTCTTCAGGTAAAAGCGGAGATTTCCACATATTAAAAATAATTAATTTTTTCCTTATGTATTTCAATGTTAAATATTCTCGATATGAGACATTCTGTGTTTTTGTGTTAGTAATCCGAATGTCTTTTTTGAATTGGCAATGAAGAGTTCTGCGCGAAGGGTCATAAAAAAATTAAGGTTGGTCCAAGAGAAATGATGAATTACTTATCGGCATTTTATCTTTTAATGTTTTACTGACCCCTGTGCGTTCTTAGATCTGTTTCCATTTTCGTGTGTTTCTGTCAGCATGCGTGTATATATGCGTGCGTGTATTTCCCCTCCATACATATACTCTCTTACTATGAGGAATTAGTGTTTGTTTAGTAAAATTATGGAAAATAAAGCATGATATTTAAAAAAAAAATCCACATTACAACCAAAAACGTTTACGGCACCTCTCTTCTCTTCTTTTTAATATATATATATATATATATATATATATATATATATATATATATATATGGAGAGAGAGGGAGCGGGAGTGAGAGAGACAGACAGACACGCAGAAAGTGACAGAGAGACAGAGAAGAAATATAAAAGAGAAAGTCGGTTGGTGAAAAAGAAAAAAAAGAAAAGTGGAAGAAAAAATGTAGAAAAAGCCAAGAAAGAGTCAGTGGCATACAAAGATTGAAAGAGAAAAGTAAAAGAAAAAGAAATAGAAGCGGAAAGAGAGAGAGAGAGAAGTAGATATGGAAATGGGTTCATAGATAAAAATACATAGAATGAATGGAGAGAGAGAGAGAGTGAGAAAGAGAAAGAGAAAGATAGACGGAGAAATAATGT
>CAHIKZ030002035.1:1440000-1447500 GCA_903632075.3 Acanthosepion pharaonis | reverse complement strand
TTTGACATAACACAGTTGGGTGGTTGGAGGAACTGTGTGTATAAATAGCTTTATTTATGGCTAGGACATCTAGACTGCTTACATATATAAATGGACATATTACATATATAAGTCAATACGAAGCGGCAACAGTCTGTTTCGTGCTTGAACGCAATCTTCAGGCCATGTGTTAATTCTAGTTATTTTATAGTGTTAACTTCACACAAGTTATTTATTATTGATTACTTAATTATTTATTGATTATTATTACATTTATTTTGCATATTTTAAATCGGAATCATAACGCGCACATAGTGTATTTATAGTGTTTTTCTTCCTGATCATTGCCATATATCGTTTGTATATATCATTTTTATTTTATTAGTTTGTCATCGGTTTTTAGCGATACACATATATAAACATAATTTTAAAAATTATTTTTTACTCGAACGTAAGACCTTTGTTTAATTTATTTTATTTCTTTAAATTTATACGAACATTTCCCATTTCTGTATATTATTTGTATTAAGAAACAGGCTAAACGATAAAATCTGATAATAGCGTTGAGTTCAAGCATCCCCGCCAAAAGAAAAGAAAAAAGTACAAATAAAATAAAAACGGCAAATAATTAAACCTTACAATACTTAAAGAAATAGGGTAAGATTTAGGAAGATTAAGATTACCTCCCCGGTTATCCATCGAAACTGCAATCCACCGAAATAAGAAAAGAAGCCAGTCCCCACCGCGGGCCATTTAAAAAATAGTTCGCGCAGCGGATTGGTTATTACAAACATCCAATCGGATGCGCGGAATATGTGGTCTTTCTTCCTCTTATTCTTTAAAAAAGGCCAGAGTAGCTGTTAGCGTTTAATCAAAAGGGGTAATCAGGGGTTGATGTCCCCTGATTGGGTCGATTTGGTGATGGGGAGTATGATGTTGAAAGACCCGAAACTCCCTGATGAACCAAGTCAAAACATCACCGACGACCCCCTTGCGCGCCCACTTAAAAGCGTATATTCGAATCGAATTAGTGTTTATGTCTGCATTTGCAGTTTGTTAATTTCTTTAATTGTTAATTTACTTTTTTCATGAGTTGGTTAGCTAGGTTTAGAGTATTGACTCCCTAAAATATGTTGCATTATCTGGAAAAGGGGAAAATATACACGGGCATGGGAAATATAAAGGCTGACCCTGTCGAGATGAAAAAGGGGGCTAAAACAAATTGGGGAGGTTGGAATCTCGACTTGGATCATAACCAAAGATGCAGCCGGGAACAGACCCGGAACAACACTTACTCCCATTAACTAGGTGCACAAAGCTTGTCTAATCTAACCAAGGGGAGGGCTCCACAGGAAACCAGTACGATGTGACGTAGGTTGACCTAAAAGAGAAAATCAATGTTATAACCGTTTAAACGAACCAAGCTCGCCTCAGTTACCCACCTTTCGCGGAAGACTGTCAAGCGTTTTCTATCAGTTCTAATCTTCCTCTTGAGCTGATACTCAAAGAATCGGATTAGATCCTGATGAGAAAGACGTTTGCCTCGCAAGACTTCCTCATTTATAGTATAATCGATATTTATTGTAAAGAGTAATAGATAATACTATACGGGAGGAAGTCTTGCGAGGTAAGCGTCTTTCTCATCAGGATCTAATCCGATTCTTTACAGTTACCGAGGATTATTTATCATGAATAGATTAGTCCATTCATCTTAGGAGGTAAACCGGCTCTCCATTATGGTACCTAGACCTTATGAAATTAAGCATGGTATTAGATTAGCGCCGAAATCACATCAATTTACAATTGAGTTGGTTAAATGTAGCCGTAAATTCTATGCTAATATTTTCTTTTCCCGCACTTCTGGCTTGTGGAAATCCTTTTCCGTTTCTTGCTTCCCAGTCTACTTTAATCTTCGAAAAATTTAAATGCAATGTCAATCGCTATCTTTTGTCCTCCTGATTACTCTTTCTCTTCTCGCTCATTATTAATGATTCTGATCCTGATTCTTCCGCACCGTGTAACCCCTTCCGTCTTAGTGACCTTACTGCCTTGCATGGGGTGAAATCGATAAAAAAAATTCTTGATTTTAATTCTGCTGGCTTTCTAGCCACACTTCACACCCTAAAAAACCTGATGTTGGAACTATTTTTTTTTTTATATCGATGACTGGATCATATGGCAGATAATACTGGGTTACATCGTACCAGTAGCATTTTTAGAGTGACCTTCTATATATATTATTCATATGTAAGTTCAGTCACATGAAAATTAGGAATGTTAAGTTAAAATCAAAAAAGAAACTTGTGTGTTGTCTTTATAAACTTTTATATGCGATAGATTCTTAAATATAGATTATATGTTAAAAATGTATTACTCTATACATATTATATAAATATACATGTAAACATATGAGTATATGAAGACATTGACGCGATCAGTTAAGGCAAAAAAAGGAGTACTCCTGACATATCTGGGATTGCACTGCCCAATTCTCAGTTCCCAGCATCGACAGAGTTCAAAAGACTTTGTTGGGTGGAACAGAATCTAACACCCAGAAGATGAAAGTTTGTGTTCCACACCACAGTCTCTTTCCCACAGACGAAAATCTTTTCGATATTTTCATGACAGATTTTCAAGCATGGTACATTCCTTGGTTCCACCAGATCCGACATTCACAACTAAGACCCACCATCCCACGGTTTGGTTTGGTTTACGGCAATGTGTTATTTAATGCCGACAAAATTTTTATTGATGGTAATATGTTTTTCTTCAAAAATCTTTTTCTAGGAATATATTTCCCTGAAGAAATCTATAGCTGGTCATATTTTTTTCAAAAAATGTATAGATGTTTGTATTGCTGGTATTTTTTTTAAAGTATTGCTGATAGTAATTTTTCCTTAAAAAATTATTACTGGTAATATTTTTTTATTAGAAATTATTTCTGGTATTAAAACCTATTTTTACACAATTTAGGATGCCAACTATTTGCCCATAGCTGGATCCCTAACAGGTGCTACCACCCCGGGTCAGGGTGGACCAGGGAACGCCAGCAATTAAGAGGTGATTCCACGATTCTCAAAACTTCTTGATCAGAGGCCTTGCTGTTGGATGTAGTTTATCTTCTTATTCAGGACGCGGATGTAGTTTATCGTCATACCCAGGACGGCCACCATCTCACGGGTAAAAGGTCGACTAATCCGCATTCCCTTCTCATTTCATTGGTAGGGAGTAAGTTCCACTTAGCTCCTTTCCCATAAGTACTGCATTGTGGAACGGTCTTCCGAGATTATGCTTGCTTGTACTCGACAATCTTGGCCTTTTCAAATCGAGTGTAAACCGTGTCAATCTAACCTATATATACACCATAATATGCACCTCTTACTTATTACCTGTACCCTTTTACAATGATCTTACTTTATAACTTTCTACCTTGAGTGGCTCTTGGACCTTGCGTGAGCAGTTTTTGAAAAAAATCAAATCTCAGCAAAATCAATTACAAGTTCTACTTTTTATTTAAAGATTAATTTTCTTTACCTATAATATTTGGAATTACTTATATATTTTGTTCTTTCAAATCGCCCAATCGATAAGGCAAGCATAAAAAGCGAATGCATATTTGGGACGAAAATCTCCGAATCAATAAATACGATTGGCTGTATAATTCTTATATAATATCCAACGTTAGAATATTTTTATATGTGTGCCTATCTGCCTTTATAAATAGATCCATTCCTCAAAATTCTCCCTTTTTTTCTTTTTTTAGTTAACCAAACAATTTTACATCCACTTGATCCATCTATGTTGTAGTCGAATTGTAATCGTTTCTCGATCCAACGCTGCGGCTAAAGGAAATCAATGCTAAAGAACTTTTCCTGTTCGGATATAATCCTTCAAGATGATGATCATGGAAATTATTTTCGCAATAAGGTATCCAGTATTTTGTAGACGCTGTAGATATCGACAACGGCTACCCAGAAATAGTGATTCTTGCAAAAATAGCTACATCTATTTCACTCAGACTTTAAATATACCAAAATATATTTAACACGAACAGGACGTTTTTTTTGTGATGCCATGTCTCTTCACGGCATTCTTGCAAAAATAGATACCTCTATTCTACTCAAACTTTAAATATACCAAAATGTATTTAACACGAAACGGACGGTTTTTGTGATGCCATGTCTTTTCACGCCATTTAAAAGATGAATGTCTAAGTAACTACATGTACCATGCAAAGGAAATTTAAAAGTCTTCATGTTGAACAATAAATGATTTATTTAGTAAAATTCAAACAAGATATTCAAAGGATGTAGATTTTTTTATAACTGATTTTACGACCTGTGATACGACACACATCAAGTAAGTAGTCCAGATTCTGTCAAACACGTTGTAGCATGTCTTGCGTAACACTCTCCAGCGCTTCAGTTCGGAGTTATCACAATGAGAATCTAGCAGGGAAACAGGTCAGGCGTGCCAGTGACATTGACAATGATCTGTTGAAATGGCGACCACCTTTCACTAGAATTGACACCTTGTGATTTTTTTCCTACAAATCAATGCTAAAGAACTTTTCCTGTTCGGATATAATCCTGCAAGATGATGATCATGTAAATTATTTTCCCAATAAGATATACAGTATTTTGTAGACACTGTATATATCGATAACTGCTACCCAGAAATAGTGATTCTTGCAAAAATAGATACATCTATTCCACTCATAATTTAAATATACCAAAATGTATTTAACACAAGCCTTTTTTGTGATGCCATGTCTCTTCACGTCGAAAGTAATCATGAGTCTTTACATCATCTTTTTACTTTTTCTTTTTAATTGTGAGCGGCCATGACAACTTGGGGATGATGGTGTTGTTTACGTTTAATTTCAACACGGTTCTGAATTTAGTTTTCCTCCTGGATTGGTTACCACTTAAGGTTAGAGAGCCCAGTCTACCCTGCTATTTATTCTATCTTTGTTATTGGGAACATGGATTCATTCCTTTAGCAAAGATGTTAGGTTAATTTGTAAATCATTTTTGTTTTTATTTATAAAGATTATTCTTCAGAAAATAAATCACCGTTACACTTTATCAAATTAAACAAATGCAGAACAAATAAAAATCTGAGGAAAATACTCTTTAAACTTCTGCAGTATATGTTTTGCAACATGTGATCTTGCGTTGCCATTGTGGAAAATGACACATTTTCGACTTGCTAAAGTTGGCCGTTTTTCTTGAATCAAGTCTCTGTAAATGGCGAAAGGCAATTTAGATATAGTTTTTCAAGCTATTAGCAATATCTTCCATTGAAATCTTTGGTTTATTCTCCATAATGGCAAGCATGGTGCGTCTTCATAGATGATGGAGCATGGTTGAACGTTTAGGTTAAAGTGACTCCGATGAAATCTGCCAAACCAATTTTCACCGTCTGAAGTGTTAAAGCATGATATGAATGCTTTTTTTTTGTTGTTGCAGTTTCGACGGTTAATACTTTCTGAAATTCCTGGAAAAATAATATGGGGGAACTACAAATTTCACTCCATTTTTGAGGTATTTCTTTTTGGACAAAACGTCAACATTCAACAAAGTCTGACTGGCAACAGAACGTTGAAAAATTTAAGTCTAGAAAACAAGAGAAATCGGCATCAAAATAAAACGACATTGTAAAGTTGCAGTCATTTTATTTTAACAATGAAAATCGACACGGACTTTTGCAACGATCTTGTAAATCTACGTCATTTTATTTACCGAAATCGGTACAAGCAAAACCGGCATTCAAGAGGGGCCATTTTTTTCTCTGATGAATCTCCATTATTTTATTCCCTGTTTATTCGCGTTGGCAACGAAAGTGATAATTATTGATGTTTCTTGAATGTTATTGAAATGGAAGGTCATTGAGATAATGCACTGATGAAATACGGAGATATTAAGAAAAATACAAGCTTGTATTTCTCTCTCTCTCTCTCTAACACACACATATATATATATATATATATATATATATATATATATATATATATATATATATATATATATATATGTATATATATATATATATATATATATATATATATATATATATATATATATATATATATGAATATATATATATATATATATATACATCTGTATATATGTATATATATATATATATACATATGCATATATACATATATATATACATATGTATATATACATATGTATACATATATATATATATGTGTATATATACACATGTACATATGTATACATATATATATATGAATACATATATATATACATATGTATATATATATACATATGCATATATATATATATATGTATACAGATACATATGTATATGTGTATATATATCCATGTATATATATATATATGTATATATATATATGAATAAATATGTATATATATATATATTTATATATGCATACACATGTTTATATGTATATATGTATACACATATATATATACATATGTATATGTATATGTATACATATGTATATATATATATATATATACACATATGTATATATGTATATATATGCATACCTATATATGTATATACATACATGTATATATGTATATATATACCTACCTATATATGCATACATGTATACATATGTAAATGTATATATATATATATATATACAAATATATCTGCATATATATACATGTATATATATATGTATATATATATATGCATATTTACATGTATATATACACATATATACATGTATATATGTATGTATATATGTATATATATATATGTATGTATATACGTATATATATATATATATATATATATATATATATTCATATATATATATATATATATATACATATATATATATATATATATATATATATATATATATATATATATATATATATATATATATATATATATATATATATATAGGAGTTCTGTATACAGAATAAATTTCAATAACAAAATATACTATTCTTTTGAATGCATATTTTAATACATTTGTTTATTTTTGTGTTAGTTTCTTTCTTTCTTTCTTTCTTTCTTTCTTTCTTTCCAAAATGATTAAGTTTTCTATATGTACCTTTTAGTATTAAATTTTAGTATTTTTTTTTTATTTTTTTTACAAATTTACGTTACTTTCGAATGAATTTTTTTTTTCTCCAAAATTTGCATATTTTTTCTTTCTTCTTTTCTTTCTTCTTTTCTATCTTCCTTCTTACTTTGAATAAAATAAAGCTTTTAATATTCTTTTTACCTGTAAAAGATATAATGTTTTTTTTAGATATAATGTTGATATTTTTCATTTTAAGTAAAAATCTTTTCATTCTTTGATTTTTTCAATGTTCCTCCTTTAGTATTTTGATAAATTTATTTATCATTTATACATTTAATTATTTGCAAGTTAACCAAAAAAGTTCTGTCCGTTTTTTGATTACTCATTGAATGAAGTTGAAATATATACGAAATGCCTGTAGCAATTGTTTTCAAATTCGGACAGCCGGAAGTAGGAACGTCAGACATTATAAAAACACGCGCACC
>CAHIKZ030002035.1:1395000-1430000 GCA_903632075.3 Acanthosepion pharaonis | reverse complement strand
AAGCAACGTCTAGCCTGGTCATAAGATGAATGACCATTTGTGAATACTTCTTGGTTGGATGTGGGCTGTTGAAATGGATAATGAAAAGAAATTGGTTAATCGGAGAGCCGAGTTGCAATTCCAGTTCAGTTTGTTGTATTCACCTACAGACAAATACAATTCGAAAAGGTATGGATTCATTCCTATCCCCCGCCCCGGATATGGGTTAATTATAACTAGTAAGATATATCACTAAAATCATTATTGTTTCATCCTGCAATAAGTTAAGAATCTAAAAATATTTTCTTGCTTCAAATAATCTGCAAAGTGTTGAAAACACTTTAAATGAGTAACTCAATCAATTAAGGAAAAAAAGTGAAATAGAAATATAAATAATATTAATTTTACAACCGTGAGATTCCATTCCGTACTTGACGATTGCATCAAGCATTACACTCAGAGTTGTTCTACCGGCGAGGAAAAATTACACACACACACACACATATATATATTTATTTAATTATTTATTATTATTATGATTAATAATAATAATAATAATAATAATAATATAAATTAAAGAATATCAAACACTTAAAATCCTATAGATAATAATTCTTATTTCATGCTAGCTATAAAAAAGCAGCTCTCAATCTTCAATACCTTTGTTTGTAGGTCTTGAAGGTTGCGAGCTGCTTTTTTATAGTTCTCATGAAATTAGAATTATTACCTATGGGAATTTAAGTTTTTGATATTCTTTAATTAATAATAATTTTGGTCTGTCTTTTGACATAAAGCTGCCACTGGATCTATATCCTCCTTGAAATTTCATATTCTAGGTTAAGTTTTAACATTCTTAGGAGAGGTTTGAATTTCAAGTATATATAACATAATTGTAATTTCCAGTTATCTTGATCTAAAGGTGTCATTACACGATGAGAAATAGACAGAGAGACAAAAAGATAGACAGATAGGGTTGTAAGCAAGAAAATAGCATAGCTAAACAAGCAATAGTGATATTATATCCTAAGTCTATCATTGCATATATATATATATATATATATATATATATATATATATATATATATATATATATATATATATATATATATATATGTGTGTGTCTGTCTGTCGGAATGCCTATCTATATATCTATCTATCTGAATGTCTGTCTGTGTCAATACTCAATATCTGTTTCTCTGTCTATCGATTTATCTTAATGTCTGTCTGCCTCAATATCTATCTATCTATCTATCTATCTATCTATCTATCTATCTATCTATCTATCTTAATGTCTGTCTCAATATCTATCTATCTATCTATCTATCTATCTATCTATCTTAATGTCTGTCTGTCTCAATATCTATCTATCTATCTTAATGTCTGTCTGTCTCAATATCTATCTATCTATCTATCTATCTATCTATCTATCTATCTATCTATCTATCTATCTAAAATGGTTCAAGACTTACTATCACATCACGTAGAAACACTGGTTCCCGTACGACCTCCGAAGTTAAGCAACATCGAGCCTGGTCAGTAACTAGATGGCTGACCGCTTGAGAATACTAGGTGCCGTTAAGCTTGCATATGTGCATTGTGTAATAGATCAGGGTTCGAAATTGTTAATCGGAGAATCGAGTTCCAATTCCAGTTGGGTTCGTTATATTCTCTTATGTACAAATATTATTTGGAAAGTTATGAATTCATCTCTTCTCCCCACACCCCCAGCAATGAGTCAATTACTATGACTTGTATTCCTAAATTATTATTATGTAAAAAACTCGTTACAATCTAAAAACATGTTCTGGCTTTAAATAACCTTGAAAAAGTCTTTATAAGCCGTAGAAAATGAATGAATGACTCAATGAATCAAATGGTTCATATGTATGCAGGTGTGTATGTATCTACAAGGTAATCGACCCCCTCAAAGTCCCTCCCTACTACATTCAAGTATGTAATTAAATGTAAACTGAAGACTCTTGGTGTTAATATTTAAGATTGGGAAACTGTTGCTGCAGTTAAATCGGGCTGGAGAAAATTGATTTCGGAATGCTGCAACAATTTTTGAGCCGAAGAGAATTGCAGATTCCACCCCCCCCCGCCCTAAAAAAAATACATGCCTCTAGGAATGGTTGAAATAGAATCCGTCCCATAGCTATTAGGACACCAACACACTTGCAGTACTTATAGGAAAGTTACCCTGTCGATGGTTGCTTTAGCGAGTCACGTGAGATCTTACGAGAGAGGTCAGATGCAAACTCTAGTAAATGCAACACAGCCTAGGAAGATGAGGAGGGTTACTTGTGGGAGTTTTGTGACAAGGTTTGCAAGTCTGTTGTGGGACTCAAACGTCGCATGATTGTACACAGGGAGAGGTAAGTTTCTGATATAAGTAACATAGACAAACTTTACTCACTTTTTATACTGTATTAATATATACAAAGTTAATCTAATAATTTCTTAAAAAATAAAGTTTAGTAAAATAAAAACACAAAGGAAAAATTAGTAATTTATGCTTCCGCCTTTGTTTTTTAGAACATTGTTGACTCTGTCCAGCATACTCTTAATGAGATTTTTGCAGATGTCATCTCGTAGCAAACTGTTCCACTCCACAATAAAATTATCAACGAAAGCATCTTTACTTTAAATGATTTTCTTCGTTAGTCTCAAATTTATTACGCTCCATAAATTCTCGATTGGTTTTAGGTCAGGAGACTGTGTTAGCCAAACCATAACATTGACATATTTCTTGAAAAGTAATTTTTCATCTGCTCTGATATGTGGCAGCGAACATTGTCTTGCATAAAAATGAGATTTGATTGATTAATTTCGAGTTTTTCGGCAGATGGCTGTAAGCAGGTGTCCAATATTTTTTGAGTATTGAGTTCTGTTCAGCGTTTCGTCTACTGGTTTGAAAAATCCATTGAATGAGAGGCAAACCCAAAGCATAAAATAGATAGGATGCTTCACGGTATCAATTGTCATTTTCGAAGGGTTCTCTTTGCTCCTCAGTCTGATTTTTGTCCTTTTATCTTTTGAAAACATTTCAATTTTTGTCTCGTCACAGAAAAAGAACAATTTTCCACTATTTACATTATTCGGACTATTGTCATCATCTTTGTCACCATATTTATTACAACGTTTCGGCCGTTGTACACCACGGCCTTCTTCAGGTGGTTTGAATGTCGAACTGAATACTTTATTTCGCTCACTGGAGTAGACTGTTCTAGTTCCACGTGCCATGTCTAATGGATGTCAGTTATCAGTTATCTACTGTTAATTCACCTCTCCAAGTTCTCCACTGCCTTAACCAGGTATTAAACTCACACTCTTTGGGTCCTGTCACTGGATATAACCAACGTCTTTATCCACTTTACCATGTGTCTTTGAGGACAGTGGCACAGTGGATAAAGGCATTAGTTAGATCCAGTGACAGGACCCCAGTGTGAGTTCAATACCCGGTTAAGGCAGTGGAGAACTTGGAGAGGGGAATTAACAGGAGATAACTGATAACAGACATCCATTAAACATGGCACGTGGAACTAGAACAGTCTACCCGAGTGAACGAAATAAAGGGTTCAGTTCGTCATTCCAACCACCTGAAGAAAGCCGGAGCGTACAACGGCCGAAACGTTGTAAATATGGCGAAAAAGATGAAGACCGAATTATGTAAATAGTGTACATAATACCTTATCTCAGAAATATAGACAAACAATTTTCCAATCAGATTCAGTGTTTGCTCATACTAAACAGTTAGCCTTATTTTTTTTTTTAATTAGCAGTGGCTTAAAATAACTTTTAAATAGGCTCTGTAACCTTCGTTCAAGAACCCTCTGCATACAGTAGAGGAGTTGACACTTCGAGATCATTTTTCAAGGTAGCAGCAATTTCTGTACTTGTAAGTGACTTGTTTCAGTTAATTTCTCTAATGATTTTGTAGCCGGATCTCTCATCGATCTTGTGTTTTCTACCTCTGTTGTCTACCTTGACAAATGTTTCAGTGGAATTGTAACTTCTCAAACCCCTCGAGACAGTTGATTCACAACCGTTGACACTGTTTTCAATTTCTCGAGTGGATTTACCAGCTTTTGCTATTTTAACAGATTGCGGTCTGTGCTTATAGCTTTTCATAACAAATCACGAATTAATTATATATTTCGTTTCTTTTAAATACTTTAAAATAATTCTAGAACTTTCTGGAATTTTTAAGAATCTTCTGGAATTTTTAAGAATCTTCTGGAATAAAATTATGGAAATAAGATTTCCAGAAGTTTTTAAAATAATGACACAGTTTTTAATGAGTCACTTTGTTTTGCACAGTAAATATTAATCTTAAAAACAAAAAAAAATAGCATGCATTAATTTTGTTTCTTAAAAATTGCTTTGAAAATTTGCAGGCAATGTATCATTTCCCTTACTTATACACACATTTTTAAACCTCAACTTTTTATCGAAAATAATAAGATAAACAAGATTTTTTTTAAAGAAATTTGACTGAGTCACTTTTTTGCACAGCACTGTATATTTGCCACGTGTGTAAGAGAGGTTTTAAATGTGAAGATGGCCTTAATAATCAATATGGGCCCATAGCAGAGCGCTAGGTCGGGTATAAATGATGGAAATATTGAAATTCTAAATGAAAAACAAGCTACCAAGCGAAGAGATGTTTTTTTTTTGCAAAGAAGTGACTGACTATCTATCTATCTATCTATCTATCTATCTATCTATCTATCTCCCCTTATCTGCCTTAGTCCGTTCTTTCTTTCTTTCTTTCTTTCTTCCTTCCTTCCTTCCTTTCTTTCTTTCTTTCTTTCTTTCTTTCTTTCTTTCTTTCTTTCTTTCTTTTCCCGGCAAGTACCTGAATTAGAATTGTGTCTAGCAGTATTTAGTTAGCAATGGTATCATTTGAAAAGGCAGGGATCTTCATGCCATGAAGGCAAATAATAAGAAAAAATAACTTGACTATCATGCTACAATCATACACAGAGAAAGAGGGGTGAATGGACACTTAAAAAATCAACCTCCAATGATTGGCTTATTGCCCAAATTGTTATTACACCTTCTATGAACCTTGGCTGAGGCAAGAAGTGCATACATATCATTCATTGAATTTTGATTCTTTTTGGCTGGTACATTCTATAAGCCTCTTCAGATGAATTTATCAATTGGCATTTTGTCTCCTGTATACAACTAGACAAATGTACCTCTTTTGACCTTATATAAGGTTTCAACTTAAACGTATGTAGTAACCAAAAATAATGTTTACATTAATAACATACACACACACGCATATCTATATATCTATCTATCTGGAGTAATGGATAGCGGCTTGGATTGAGGAATCGCAGAATTCCAGTCGAATCCATTATATTACTTGGGAAAGGTATGAATCTTCTTCCTCTCCCTCCAGCTATGGGTAAAATAGCAGGACAGACTGGGTTCTATAGCCTTGGATGGCAACTGATCTAGGAGAAGGACAACTCTGAATTCAAAACCTGCGGAGGGTCGTTTGGGAACCTTGTGGCACTTAGTGCACCAGGTCTCTGTATTCGTCCCTTCAAAAAGTGTGGATGGTCCTGCACGAGGCCTTCACCACTATAATCAAATCGCATGTGCCGGTGTCGGGCTGTCGGTGTTCTGGAAACTGATCTGCTTGACCCTCATACGTCGAATCTCGACAGGAGAGTCGACTATATATATATATATATATATATATATATATATATATATATATATATATATATATATATATATATATAAGTTATGCTATATATACAGCGTGTGTAATTATAAAATTACATATTAGTACAAACAGTACCAACTCCATCTTCATTTTCTGTTGTCCACGTGATGACAGAACTTTAATATTCGAGAAAATAGCTGAGTAGATGATATCCTTTTGGAGTATCGTTCAACTAGCATTCATATTTGTGGTGATTAAATATTCAACAAAGTGGTTAATCCACTCGATAAAAACGGACGAAGATTACAGATACTACCAAGACTTCCTCCTTTATTACGAAGTGATACAGATAAGCCAACTCGTATTCCCGACACTACAGTATATTACGCAACCTCTTAGACCCCTCACCACATATTGCACTGAAAAAATGTTCCTGGGAACAGCTTTCTCCCTGGGTTACTTAAGGCCATTCACTTAAGACAAAGTTATTGTCAAACCTAAGGCATATCTTGGTCAGGATCTGTCTATATTTCTGAGATAAGGTATTATTTACATTATTTACAAGGACACATGGCACAGTGGATAAAGGCGTTGGTTAGATCCAGTGACAGGACCCAAAAAATGTGAGTTCAATACCCGGCTAAGGCAGTGGAGAACTTTCAGAGGGGAATTAACAGGAGATAACTGATAACTGACATCCATCAAACATGGCACGTGGAACTAGAACAGTCTACCCCGGTGAGCGAAATAAAGGGTTCAGTTCGACATTCCAACCACTTGAAGAAGGCCGGAGCGTACAAAGGCCGAAACGTTGTAACAAATATGGCGAAAAAGATGAGGACAATAGTCCGAATAATGTAAATAATGCATATCTTGGTGTATCGTTTCATAGGACGATTTTGCGGTATACAAAAGCCGAGCAAGAAAGACTAAAACCTTGCAAAGTAGAAAATCCTCTCGCATCATTCTTCAAGCATTCATAACTGTTACTATAATGTCTAAATTGATGTTTTCTAGCATAGAAAGATTTATACTCCAGAACAAATTCTAACAAAAACCAAACAACCATCCCTGGTTAAGCCTTGAATGTGCTGCAACTATAGACCACCGTAAAAACTACTGCAATATCTATTACCTGGAATAGTGTAGTAGGACACTTGCTGTATTTAGAACTGCCTGCAATCATTACAGGAGAGGTCTTGTAAATGCAAATTGCAGCTATGCACAAGCAGTCCAAGCCAAAATCGAAAGCAAACGACTTGGACTCTGAGTTTTGGAAAATCTTGAACAAAATTCTACATACAAGCAGATCGTCAATGTCTATCGTAAATTGGCCGAAGGTTGTCTCATCGTTGACAGTTAAGGCAGAGCTCTTCGCTACAATCTTAGCCTTCCCGACTTACCAAGCACAAACAATATTATTAAGACATTAAACCATTGACCATAAGAAGGCTAATGTTCCAGATAAAATCAAAGCAGTTGTTCTTAAGAATCCTAGGCCTGGATTTTGCACGAAAAGAGTGGAAAGAGAAATCCCTCCCAAATCTGTGGAAAGTGTCAACTGTATGCCCTGTTTTTTTAAGAATGCAGATGAACGGTTCCCACCCCCGTTTCACTATCGGCACATTAGTCTCCTTATTTTTCTTAAGAAAACTCTTTGAGGTTATAATCAACAAGAAAGCTTTGGATCACCTCAACAGGGAGAACGTCTTGAACGACAAAAAATACGGATTTCGATCGGTTTGTTCCACTGCTGATATCCTAACTGACATTAGTCAAAGAAGCAGTGAGGCATTAAACAATAAATACATCACGGAGACGATATATATATATATATATATATATATATATATATATATATATATATATCACGAAGACGATTATACATGCCTTTGTGTAGCAGAGAGGATTGTTGCACACGCTTTCTAGCTATGCATTCATTAGAAGAATATTCTCAATTATCATTAGTATAATAGGTAAGTCGATGAAGGCAGTTGTTAATGGCTTGTCCTCCGAATCTCTTGAGATCAATGCAGGCATCCCCCAAGGCTACAGGGTTAACAAACACGTTCTGCTTTACGTTAATAATCTGCCTGACTGACTAAACTCCGGATTTTTCTGATTAAGGTTTATGGTTTGGTTTGTTTTACGGCATATTAAACTCAATGGGCTATTTAATGCCGGCAAAATTTTTTATTGCATGTAATATTTTTTTCCGAAAATGTATTGCTGCTAATATTTTTTCTTCAAAAATCTATAGCTGGTAATATTTTTTTTCCAAAATGTATTGCTGGTAATGTGTTTCTGATAATAATTTTTACAAAAAACTATTTCTGGTATTAAAAATTATTTTTTACATTTTCATAGTGTTTTAAGCCCAGTTAACTATTTGCCCATAGCTGGGACCCTAACAGGTGCTGCCACTGCGGGTCAGGGTGGACCTGGGAACGCCAGCAATTAAGAGGTGGTAACATGCTGCTCAAAACCTCCTGATCAGAGGCCTTGCTGTCGGAAGTAGTTTATCGTCTTACCCAATACGCTTTTTGTGATTATCTATGCAGATGATGCAATGGTGTATGAGAACCTCTACAAAATTCTAGAGGAGTACAACCTTGGAACTGATCTCTCCTTTGAGCGAGCTCAGTTGGAGAAAAACTGGCTTGAACGCCTACTGGAACCTAAGCTATCACCCGACCTCAAGTAGAACTCGTATATACGATTCAGTGCTAAAGATGGGACAATATTTAGTTCTCTTTATAGTCCCCGTGAATACACAATTACTCTTGCTATGCTATACGTTTACAAGAGACAGACCTGGCTGATAACAGAGCACTGCTGTCATATCTAGGCAGGAGCGGCCCAGTCTTCATTTTACAGACTTGATGGAGTCCAAAAGCGTCTACGCGTCCTTGTAGGTGATGAATTATTTTCTACTTTAAAACCCCTTTCTCTCGAAACGTTGCTGGTCTCTCGTGACTCTGTCGCTATTTCCATGGAAAATGTTCAGACGAGCTTCATTCCTTAGGTCTACTAACTCTAACCCTCACTGCTAACACCCGCCAAAGCGCGTACACCGAGTTGAACCACCTTCATTCTTTTCGTATTTCTTTGCCACCATTTTGTATTTATACAAAATAAATATATTTCCTTTCATATTCCTTTATGGAGAAAGAAGTAAGTTCCGCACGAACAATTTCGTCCTACGAAAACATGTCTTTGTGGAACCGACTCCCAAGCGTGTTAAACGTTATATATCCCACATATTCTCATAAATTGCACCTCTTGTCTCTTACTTTTACCACTCACCCGACAAAATCTTTCAGTAACTCTCTACCTAGCGTGGCTCTTGAGCCTTGTAGTGAGGAAACATTCGTAAAAAATTAAAAAAAAACAACGAAAAAAAACAGCTTACTTTTGAATCCGCGATCGCGAGTTAAGGCTATGGTTTGGTTGATTAGATGATTTTTGGCGGCATATCAACACCTCTATGGGTTATTTAATGTCGAAATCTAAATATTTTGTACGTAATTCTATGATTTCAGCTTCAGATATTTTTTACATAATTTTATACAGTCAGAGTAAAGGTGTATCTTTTTAGATATATAGTTTGTAGATCATAACATGTGTTGGCAATTTTACTATAGAAATATATTCTTATACTTTTAGTGTTGCATTGATTGTCATCTTACTATAAAATTGTATTGTTCATTTTATTATACAAATACACAATTGATTTTTGTTTTGGGGGTTCAATATTTGCCCATAGCTGGGACCCTAACAGGTGCTACCATCCCGGGCGAGGGTTGGATCTGGGAACAACAGTATTTAAGAGGTGGTCCCACACTCTTCAAAACTTCTAATCATCTGATCAGAGAACTTGCTGTTGGATGTAGTTTATCGCTATACCCTGGACGTAAGACCATGTAGTTGTACATTGCGTGTGTATGCGCAACAAATTAATATGTACAGCTCACACAGACATTTGCACAAAATTTTTCTTCTCAAGACCCATAAATCATGTCAAAACTGATGAAAAGATCGTGTACTCACGTTAGTTGGAATTGTGTTAGGTATTTGTCGTCATGCGAGCCTCGAGAGCTTTCTCTATTTCGAGTCGTATTGTTCCTGCAACTCCGTTTATCGGTCGAGCGCAGAGGGGCGTCCATACTTGAGCGCTTCGAAATGCTCGGCCAATCCTATTAAGGCAATAGGCACTGACAATTCGTTTTCTTATCTCACTGACTCGGAGGATTATGTCTTTATAATATTCTCTGTTGGACACACCGAGAACCATCGTATCGTAAGGGGTCGGGTTGGGTGTTCGGTTGCGAGGTGAAACGAAGCAGTGACGGCGCCGCTGTCACTGGAAGGAATTAGTGTGGATAGAATAAAGATTAGGGAAATGAGAAGAAGAAAAATGGATTTGAAGCAGGATGAAGAATTTGGGTGAATAGGGGGAGAAAAGAAAGGAATGTAGAATGAATGAAGTGCAGACGGCAAAAGTAAAGAAAGAGAAATACAATAACGTGACACAAGAAGAAGAAGAAACATTTCTGGAAGTGATCAGGAGAGAAGAAAAATCCAAAAGAAGGAGGAGGAGAAGGAGGCGGTGTAGAAAAAGAAGGAGAAGGGGGATAAGAAGAAGGAAGAGAAGGAGGAGTAGAAGGAGAAGAAAAAGGAGGAGGAGGTAGCGGTGAAGAAGAAGGAGGAAGAGAATAATAATAAGAAGGAGGAGGTGAAGAAGAAGAATAAGAAGGAGGAGGAGGAGGTGGAACAGAATAAAAAGGAGGAGAAGGATGAGGAGAAGAAAAAGAAGTAGGAGGAGAATAATAATAATAATAATAATAATAATAATAATAATAATAATAAGAAGAAGAAGAAGAAGAAGAAGAAGAAGAAGAAGAAGAAAGTGGAGGTGGAGAAGAATAAAAAGGAGAGGGAGAAGAAGGAGGAGGAGGAGGAGGAGGAGGAGAGGGTGGAGAAGAAGAAGAAGAAGAAGAAGAAGGAGGAGGAGGAGGAGAATAATAATAATAATAATAATTATTATTATTATTATTATTATTATTATTGGAGTGAGCATGAGTGAAAAATAGAATTTGAAAATAAAGACTGATATTAATAAAGATTGAAATAATGTATACAAAAACAACATAAAAGATGGCGGAAGTGATGAAGAAGTGCAAAAATACAAATTTAAAAAAATTTAAGATACAACAATATATATAAAATTGAAATGAAAAAGAACAAATGTGTTCATACAAACATGGTTTCGTTTCATATGAGAAAACGAATAAGAATAATAATAATAAAAAAAAATATATATTCATTATTTCGTCCTTTATTTCATCTGCCTTTTGCTCTACCTCTTCATAAAAAAAATTCCAGTGAATCACAACTTTTACGTCTTACTACCTGCTTTTCATTTTTCCTGTAATCCAGCCGGCAACTCAATGTCACATTCATTTTTAACTGCTTATTAAAGCCTCTTACTATTTAAACTATAGCGAGGAGGAGAAGAGGTGGATTCAAAACTTTACCAATGATATTTGTACTTAAGATAACAAACTGAACTGCAATTGCAACTCGGCTCTCGGATTAACCATTTTCTAACCATTATCCATTTCAACAGCACACATTCAAGCACGTGATATTAAGTATTCATCCATCTAGGTACTGACTAGGCTCGACGTTGCTTAACTTCAGTGATCGTATCGGAACTGGTGTTTCAACATGATATAGCCGTAAGCTTATATACGTCTTTTTCCATTCCGTCTTCCTCTCTTCCCCGCCTCTTTCTCTCGATATATTTTCATTTCACTTGCTGCTTCTTTTCATTTTTCCTTAGCCTCTCGCCTCCTATTCTTCGCCCTTGACACTCTCTTTACTTTCCTCGTCCTCTTCATTGCCTCCTCCCGCTTAATATCAGTTTGTATGTTTCTCGGCAAGAAAGAGTAATTGATTCTATAATTGTATCGGGCAAATATTTCATACTGACCGGAGGTAGAAAACAGTGGTATGTCCAAAGAAGCAGATTAACAGGATAAGAAAGAAGAAAAAAAAAAGGGAAGAAAAAGAAAGTTAGAGAAAAAAGAAAGAAAGCAGAAAAAAAAGAAAGAAAGAATGAAAATCGACTGTTGGAAAATTTTCTAGAATCCACCCTGCTCCCGGGAAGCGAGGAAGGTTCGATTTATGTCCGAAACGGCGTCAAAAAGCTTTGGAGGTGGAACTGGGGTAACTAGATTCGAAAATTCATTAGGACTGTCGAAATGACAAAAGGACAGTGACCTGCAAGGATACCGTTGAAGGTGCTGAGCAATTGACTTGGTCTCAGTGATACCAGGCATTTGTTATGATGATTTTATAGACGAAAGTACGTGGCACATAGTGAGGATCAATCATAATTGTTCTAGTGAGACAAGTTTGCTAACCATTACAACACATCGATGTGGCCTATTATTTTCTAAGTGTAGCTTAGTTGTGGCACAAGGCCTAAAATATTGAGTCGAAGTGCCCAATAAGATATCTGATATGAATCTGCAAATGCATATGATAATAATGATGATAATAATAATAATTCACTTAGAGTTTGCGATTTAAGAAAAGAAAAAGAGATAATTTTATCAAACACTGAATCTTTTCTTTTACTTTTCTTAAAGGGTGCTCTTCTCTAAGTGTTGAAAAATATTGGGAGAGTTAAGTCAGCCATTTTATTGAATAATAATAATAATAATAATAATAATAATAATAATAGTAATAATAATAATAATAATGCTTGCTAACTAGGAATTATCAAGCACATATACTAAAATATTGTGTCAGCCCAAAATGCAGATTCTGTGATAAATATCCAGAAACGATTGATCATCTTGTATCAGGTTGTACGGTGTTGGCATCCACTGAATATAAAACCCGACATGACAGAGTGGGCCAATATCTGCACTGGAAAATCTGCAACTTCTACGGGAAGAAAACTGAAAGAAACTGGTATGAACACCACCCAGACCCGGTTACGGAGATAGGACCTGTTACAATTCTATGGGATTACACAATACACACTGACAGAACAATCAAGTCCAACCGGCCAGATATTGTTATTAAAGACCACAAACAAAAACTGTGCCTCCTTATTGATATGGCAGTCCCTGCTGACTGCAATGTATCTTTGAAGATATTCAAAAAGTTGTCAAAGTACATGGACCTTGAAATAGAAATCTCGAAAATGTGGCATATGGGAACATCAACAATCCCTGTTGTAGTTGGAGCCCTAGGACTGGTTGGAAAAGATTGCAGTAGACTAATTGAAGGGATTCCTGGAAGTCCATGCTTCAAGGAGATACAAAAAATTGTTCTGACAAGTACAGCCCACACCTTACGAAGGGCTTTATCTATGTAATTTAATTTTTTTTTTTTTTGTTTTTGTCAGTGGAAAGTGTCAGGATGCCATTTCTAACCTTAGGTCCCTGGGCAGGACCCGGAAAGAAATGTGTAAACGCCAGAAATCAAAGAAAATGATAATGATAATAATAATAATAATAATTCACTTGTAGAAGAGTGCGATTTAAGAAAATATAAAGAAAACATACTTTTATCAAACACTGGGTCTTTTCTTTTTCTTTTCTTAAATCATGAACTTTTAGTGTCGAAAAATATTGGAAGAGTTAAGTCAGCCATTTTGTTTAATAATAGTAATAATCAGAAGAAGACGTAGAAGAAAGAAGAAAATTAGAGGAAAAAAAAGTAGAAAAAGAAACGTTTGTCAAGAAAAGAGGATGAAATTAACGAATCCAATGTTGAAGAAGGGGAATGTTCGATAGAAACAAGAATGAAAAAGACGGAAGAAACCAGCATTCGCCAAGTCACTGATGGAAATTTTAATGTCGACTCATTAGATATTCCCATTGGCAGAAAAAAATGCTAATGACTTGCTAAGCTTTAGATGCAATGAAAAGTATGAATATTAATAGAAAATTACGCGCACATACGAAAATTGCTTTCGTTCATACAATATTTACTGAGCTTAGTTTAATCTGACACAAGGCTACACGAAATGGGTACAAAGGTAACGATCGAACATACGCATTAGCAGATCAACGTTTAACTTCAACGACCTTATATATATACATATATATATATATATATATATATATATATATATATATATAACCTCCTGGGTATGACGATAAACTACATCCGCGTCCTGGGTAAGACGATAAACTACGTCCAACATCAAGGCACTTGATCAGGAGGTTTTGAGGAGCGTGGAACAACCTCTTAATTGCTGGTTTTCTATAAATTATCAGAAATAGAAATAGGAAAAATGTATTAACAGCAATACATTTTTGAAAAAAAATATTACTAGCAATAAAAATTTTGTTGGCATTAACACATTAAGGTTGATATGCCGTAAACCAAACCAAACCAAACCAAACCATATATATAGTAAAGGTAATAAATCCGTTCGTATATAATCCAAGTGGATCCTAATAATATAAAATATTAAAAACTGACCCACAAAAAGAGCTGAATGTATTTATTATAACAGAGCATATATATTACATAAAAGAGAAATCCAAAATTACCTCAGGAGTATAAACTATTTCAACTAATGGCGAATGCGTTAGCCTTAGCCAATTCAATTATTATTTTGTGTTGAATATGGCCAACGCATTTGACGTTAGTTGAAACAGTTTATATATATATATATATATATATATATATATATATATATATATATATATATATATTCATGAATTATTCATACAAAAACAAATACAAAGGTTAATGATTTAATTGGCGAGAAATCCATCGTCGCGAACAATTCAAATAATATACAAAAACCCCAAACCTGTTTATGAATGAAAAGATCCTTGTCTTTATAAATTTCTGTTGCATTAGTTCTTATTTTTACTACAAGCTTTCGTCTGTTCCTACAGACATCTTCAGGTATGGAATAGATGATGTTCTTGTTTTTACTCTCAGTAATAAGAGGACAACGAAAATATATGTATTGTTTTCATTCATAAACAGGTCATCACTCCTGCGGTCTTCGGAAAATTCCCAGAGTGTTCCACTGACCGCCCATTCACGGAAGAAGTTTTAAAAAGTGGCGCGTTTTTTGGGGACAACATGTTCCATTCCAGGGCCTGCCTGTCTACTTGACAATACTTTTGGCTCTTGAGATACTGTTTTTTCTTTTTTTAGGAAGTGCTATGGTGTTGGGTGTTGGGAGGAGGGGGTGTTAAGAGAAGTGCTGGGAGGAGGGGGTGTTGAGAAGAGGAGTGTTGGGAGGAGGGGGTGTTGAGAAGAGGAGTGCTGGGAGGAGGAGGTGTTGATAAGAGGAGTGCTGGGAGGAGGGTGTGTTGAGAAGAGGAGTGCTGGGAGGAGGGGGTGTTGAGAAAAGGGGTGTTGGGAGGAGGGTGTGTTGAGAAGAGGAGTGTTGGGAGGAGGGTGTGTTGAGAAGAGGAGTGTTGGGAGGAGGGTGTGTTGAGAAGAGGAGTGCTGGGAGGAGGAGGTGTTGAGAAGAGGAGTGCTGGGAGGAGGGGGTGTTGTTATTGGTTGCGGATGTATTGTGAGTTGATGTGTTGGGAGGAGGGGTGTTGGGAAGGAGGACAGTGGAGCTTTAAAAGGAGGATAAGGGAGGCTCCTTGTATTGCTTTGTTTTATTTCTTGTTCGCGAAGTAGGGACGGATTGGGTTTTTGGTTTTTCCATGGCTTTCTCCGCTCTACTTCGAACAAGCTCTTTTGGGGGGGGGTTCTTCTTTTTCATCTTCGTTTTCCTCTCTCACGCTTTTCAAGGGTGAAGGCCGAGGTGGGTGCATCTCTTTCATTTCCACCTTTTCGCATTTCGCTGTTCTGGGCGGAGGTCCTCCTGCCGCTTGTATTACTGGGATTAGTAGACGAAAGATCTGTCGAGGAAATTTCCCTTTTTTTTGTCTCCTGTTGACCTAAGGCCACTATTTTACTGGCTTTAATTTCCTCTACACCCGCTCTCACTTCATGTTGAAGACAACTCCCTTGTGAATTGGGACACTAACCTAGGCCTGATCTGGCCAAAGTCACTATTTCTACTAGCGCTGTCTGTCTCGACCTTTGCTCTGTTGTCCTGAGCTGTTGCAATGCCTTCCCAGTTCGAACCTCTATTCCTGCTTCTGCAACTTTAGGAACTTTTGAACCCCTACATAGGATTACCTCCCTTGTCTTCGCTAGTTTAAACTCCACAAGTAATCCTCTGAAGGGAAGTTGCAATGCATTCGATTCTCCATACAGAGCTGCATTGCTCAAACTCCTCGGTAAGCCGTGTCATCTCAAATATCCACTCACTTTTTTCTGCATCTTCTCAACTTTTGTCAATACCTCTTAAAATAACGTCAGAGGCCACAGAATATTTGGCAAAATGGTATATTGATATACCTATGACTTTAACACGGCCTGGCAACTCTGACTTGTCCGCTTTGCTCAACACTGTTTCGAGGTTTGAAAAACATTTTTGGGTAGCATCTGTATCTTTTAAATTAGCATTGTAGATTTTACCCAGACAATCAACTAGTGTTTTCTTTTAATGACGGGATAATGGTCCCTGTAATCTTTAAACGAAACTTTTCTATCAAAATCTGCAATATAAGCACTGGTAAAAATGGTTGATGATGACATTAGGTTTATAATACCCAGAAATTCATACACAGATGTCCTCAAGGACACATGGCACATTGGATAAAGGCGTTAGTTAGATCCAGTGACAGGACCCAAAGAGTGTGAGTTCAATAAGGCAGTGGAAAACTTGGAGAGGGGAATTAACAGGAGATAACTGATAACTGACATCCATTAAACATGACACGTGGAACTAGAACAGTCTATCCCAGTGAGCAAGATAAAGGGTTCAGTTCGATATTCCAACCACCTGAAGAAGGCCGGAGCGTACAACGGCCGAAACGTTGTAATAAATATGGCGACAAAGATGAGGACAATAATGTAAATAGTGTACATAATACCTCATCTCAGAAATATAGACAGATACCAAAATCTCTCTCTCTCTCTCTCTCTCTCTCTTCGGTACTAATGACCCGATTTTATCGATTTAAAATTTATTCTTAGCCAAGTCATTATTTTTTCTAAACCCAGTAATATATATATATATATATATATATATATATAACATTTGATTTTAACAAATATATTTACCAAAATTACACAAATATATCTTGAAATACTAATGAGTAAATTTATTCTATAAAATTGCCATTAGCTTCAAGCACGTCCTCCAGACTACTTCGTAATCTCTTGCAACTCTTCTGGATGTTCGTGAATACTGCCATAATCCTTGCCTTCAGTTCATCTTAGGTGAATCAAGGATTTTTTTAGTTTCTCGCTCAACTGTCCCACACACATAATAATCAAAGGGGTTGTAGTATGCGGAGCTAGGTGGCCAGATGTATGGGCTTATATGGTGGCAAAAATTGTCTGGCAGCCATGACCGGTTTCTTCTTGTGTTTCATGGTGCAGACTCAGGTTGCAGCAGCTACTCTTTATACCTGGAGTAGCACTACCTCTTCTAGGGACTTGATGTAGGCACTCCGTGTTGAGTCCCTCACCAACAAATCTGTAAGTTATTTTCTTATCAGAACAATCAAAGTGAGTTTTCAGAGCTGCCGTACCTTCGTAATCACCATTACAGTCATCTAACTCTTTCCCAGTCATCTGCACTGTCCTCAGATTGACACCCAAACACTTCATATTGGAGCTTCCGGCGCGAATGCCAAGTAGTAGAGTATACCTTTACCAAAAGTCTGGCGGAGTGAATTAAGTTATGGTGTTTTTTTTTCTTTCTCATAGACAATGCCCAACTCTTCGTACTGTCCTGTGCTTTTAACAAACAACTCTCATGCACGAAATTAAAAATATAAAATGGTAAGTATTTATCCATGGCAGCGGGTTCGGATTTCAGCTGTGCTCGTATGTTGTAGAGAAAGTCATGAACCGACTTATCCCTACATAAATACAGTATTATGCCAGTCATATCCATAAGTATCATTTTCAGTCGTCTTTTAGAAATTCCACACAAAGAATTAATTAAATAGTATTAGATGTAATTTTTAAACTAGATACGTTCACTTATCGCCATCTTGATACTCTATCCTCGTCTATTACAAAGAGGAAGGAGTGGGATTCCATTTCTCATTCTCTTCCAATTCTAGTAACCCATTGCATCTTAGTAGCATTATCCCCTTGCCTGGGATAAAATGATTAAAAACATGGTTTATTAGTGACGTAAACAAAAGAAATTGTGGGTGGGGTGGTATGAATATTTATGGCTATTATTCACAATGTTTGGTTGGAAATGTTTTTATGATTTCAAAAATTAGAAGATAAAGCGTTAAAATGGTCATTTCAAATGTATCGCCCGAAGATACCATCGGGTCGAAACCATGCTCGCATATTTTAATTGACCTCCTGAGTTTTAAATTAAAATCTTTACATGTTATTTTTATTTTTACTTATTTTTTTTGTTTCTCACGCGTGTTGAACATATTTTAATACTACTTTTTCCTAGTCTAATTCAACTCTGACAATTAACCTATGCATATATATATATATATATATATATATATATATATATATATATATATATATTTTTTTAAAAGACAGTATGAAAAAGTTTTCATTTACCATTTTCATTTACCATTGATAAAGCCTCTTCGGAGAAGAAAAGCGTCGCAAAAGTAAGTTTTTTTTTTTTTTATTATTAACTACCACCGTACGCACGCGCGCGCGCACACACATATACGCACTTATATATATATATATATATATATATATATATATATATATATATATATATATATGTGTGTGTGTGCGTGTGTGCGCGCTCGCATTATTTCCATGAGTTACACCCTCAAAACAATATGCATTGAACATCATGACCAACAAATTTTTTTATCCATCCAGCCGGAGGCTGACATTTTATGACCTTTTCCATCTTTCTGGCAAAAGAAAATCGAAGAAACAAAAGCTATAATTAAAAAAAAAAATGCAAAGTAAAAAGAACTCTTCAACGCTGACACCCACGTACATGTCTTTTTCTGTCGAAATCAGAATGCGTTTTAGAAGAATAAGTTTCCTCTTGGGTCACTCAAGGCAGACTTCACACATTCGCAACAGCCAACCACATGGAATAAATAAATGAATAAAATAACAGTAAATAAAAAAAATAACATCAATAAAAATAGGTTAAAATCATCTCATTCAAAATGAAGTTATATAATTTGGTTTTTAATTTTGTAGTGATTTTCGATGCGTACCTGAGATGTGGCACAAGGCCGAAATTGGGGGGATTCCTGTGAGGATCGAACTCACTACTCAGTCGTAATTGTTTTAGCGAGCCAATCTTGTTAACCATTACACCGCCTCGAGGTTTTCTTTATATATTGTCATCGGTTTTCTTTCTGATTTTGGAGGATAAATATAAAAATGAAAAAAAAAAAAAGTATTATTTTGAAAAATCTAATTACGATGCTAATATCTAAAATGAATTTATAATTTAAAAAAATTCCAATATACAAAAATAAATTTCATTTTATTCTCAGTAACTAAATAAAACTGCTTGTTATTACGACGAAAAGCAGAAACTCCTTGTATTGCCTTGATAAATCTATTCAGAACTAATCCTAAATGTTTAACTTGTCAATTGCTAAATATTAAGTAAACCATTTTTGAGTTGTGTTCGACACCCTTAAGTTTCTTTTTATCTACTAATGTTAATCAAACACAAAACTAAAGAGTTACTTAAGTTAAAGGGTTGCTGTGTGGCGTTGTATGGACGTAAGAAAGGGTCAAAAATGAATCTCATGGGGCTATGCAAAAAAATAAAAAATAAATAAAGTTTAATCCCCAATTTGAAGAGATCAAGATTGTATTGATTGGAAAAAACAACCTGCCTGGAGTCTGTTCCACAAAGCAACATTTCTTGGGAACAAGCTGCTCGAGTGGAACTTCTTATCAAAGTAATAGGAATGGAATGAGGAATGATTCACTCTTTCGTATGTGGCATGGCGGGTCTCAGTTGTAAATGTCAATGGTGGTAGGTCTCATGAATATATCACATGCCGTGGAAGTAGCGACAGAATAGTGACGGAATGAGAACATTTCGTCTGTGGGAAAGTGGTTGTTGGGTGGAAAAATAATTAATGACTCACAAAGACCGCGTTGAATCTTTAGAACTTTATCAAGACAGGCAAGTGAGGACTGGACAGCTTCAGCCGAGAGACGACAACAATACTTCATTTGAGGTCGGATCTGGCTCTTGCAAAGATAGAGGATAGCAGGGGGGAGTCAGATACTTACTGGATCGGTAGAAAGAATCGAGTATTTTTCCAGCATCACCAGAGGG
Organism: Acanthosepion pharaonis; assembly: GCA_903632075.3. Classification (NCBI taxonomy): domain Eukaryota; kingdom Metazoa; phylum Mollusca; class Cephalopoda; order Sepiida; family Sepiidae; genus Acanthosepion; species Acanthosepion pharaonis. The sequence goes on along the minus strand of CAHIKZ030002035.1, from coordinate 1,409,955 downwards.
TTAACAACAGGATTTCATGGAGAGAGAATATGACGATTGATGTTGAATTCATTTCTTTCAAGATCATAATCAATAGTAAAGCAAGAAGCCAGAAGAGATTTTCATAGGCGAGACGTGCAGAAAAATATTCTATTAACATAGTGTGAAATTGTGAAATCTAACTGCCAATCGAGTATTTTTTCACCCCAAGCAAGGCAATAATGCCACTAAGACGCAAGGAGCTACTGGAAGTGAAATAGAATGAAAAGTCTTTAGAAGGAACCGAAAAATGAATCCTAAACGGGAAACAAGGAATACACCGCTACTCCTGTTCAAAAGACTGGAGAGGAGTGTGAACCGGGCAGTAGGTAAACCTATCTACTCCTATTGAGAAAAAAAATAAATAGTAAATAAAATTTACGTGGAGACGTTAGAAGTATAGAATTGAATTAGACATTAGAAGAGGCCAAAAGCCCAATAACACTTAAATTCGAAACGCCGTTGTACTAAAATGGAAAATATCATTAGAAGAGTTATCGTGAAAATATTTATAGAAAAGGCAAAAGGAAGCTATCTTACGGCGGTATAATTCAGCACTTGCGTGAACTTTAAGGTGTTCAAAATCTAATTAAATCGTCTTCTGTAATATTTGTTCACTCTGCCTAGCGAAGTATTTGAAAGTTAATTTTTAGCGTACTCTTCTCTTGGCCATAAGTGCTGATCGATATTTAAATAATAGAGTCATTTTAAATAGTACAATGCTAATCTATTTATCAACCCTGGAGAACGAAATACTTTGTTTGTTTTTTTTAATCATTTTCCTCCATTAAGGTGATAATGCCACTAAGACGCAAGGGAATACTGAAAGTGAAAGAGAATGAGAAGACTTTCCTGAGGAGAAAGGACAATAAAAGAATCGGCTTCAGAAAGACAGAAGATTTGAGAGAGTTCTTAATTGCCGGAAAAGAAACGTTAAGAATAGAACTTACAGCTGCAACTATTTCAACAGTAACATGATGAAATTTAGTTGTCAATCTAGTAGTATTTTTAACTTTATGCAATTGAGGTACCAAGGAAGAGGAGAGTAAATTAGAAAAAAAAAACTACCATGAAAACATTTATAGAAAAGACAGAGAGAAGATACAACATGGCAGTGAGGAAATGAATGAAATTGAGATAATAAATCAAGACCAATAACATTACAAACCCATCTTTGGGATTTTGTCGAGAATGTCAAGATAAGATGGAGTACCAGTCCAGACATGGCAGCAATATTCAATACATATATGAATAATAGATTTAGACATATACAAGATGCGTGTGCTGGCTTGAGTAAACCATATATTTCAATTTATCCCAGGAACATTACTTACTTGGCAACATACGCTTATTATATTGTCAAATAATGTTCCCCGCGGCATGAATATTTAGTACTCTTTTATCAAAATTATACCTTTAGTTGATAAGCTGAAAAATTCCCACCGGTATAATAATTCCAGCTGGTATCTGTATTTGACCAAAGAAGTATCTATCTATCTATCTATCTATCTATCTATCTATCGATCTATCTATCTAAGACTGTTCAATATCTATCTGCCATAGTCTGTTCAATATCTATCTATCTATCTATCTATCTATCTATCTATCTATCTATCTAGTTGATAAGCTGAAAAATTCCCACGGGTATAATAATACCATGTGGTACCTGTATTTTGTACAAATAGTATCTATCTATCTATCTATCTATCTATCTATCTATCTATCTATCTAAGACTGTTCAATATCTATCTGCCATAGTCTGTTCAATATCTATCTATCTATCTATCTATCTATCTATCTATCTATCTATCTATCTATCTAGTTGATAAGCTGAAAAATTCCCACGGGTATAATAATACCATGTGGTACCTGTATTTTGTACAAATAGTATCTATCTATCTATCTATCTATCTATCTATCTATCTATCTATCTATCTGATAAGCTGAAAAATTCCCACCGGTATAATAATACCATGTGGTACCTGTAGTTTGTACAAAATTGTATGTATGTATCTATCTAAGACTGTTCAATATCTATCTGCCATAGTGTGTTCAATACCTATCTATCTATCTATCTATCTATCTATCTATCTATCTATCTATCTATCTAGTTGATAAGCTAAAAAATTTTCACGGGTATAATAATACCATGTGGTACTTGTATTTTGTACAAAGAGTATCTATCTATCTATCTATCTATCTATCTATCTATCTATCTATCTATCTAGTTGATAAGCTGAAAAATTCCCACCGGTATAATAATACCATGTGGTACTTGTATTTTGTACAAAGAGTATCTATCTATCTATCTATCTATCTATCTATCTATCTATCTATCTATCTATCTATCTATCTATCTATCTAGTTGATAAGCTGAAAAATTCCCACCGGTATAATAATACCATGTGGCACCTGTATTTTTTACAAATAGTATCTATCTATCTATCTATCTATCTATCTATCTATCTATCTAGTTGATAAGCTGAAAAATTCCCACCGGTATAATAATACCATGTGGTACTTGTATTTTGTACAAAGAGTATCTATCTATCTATCTATCTATCTATCTATCTATCTATCTAGTTGATAAGCTGAAAAATTCCCACCGGTATAATAATACCATGTGGCACCTGTATTTTTTACAAATAGTATCTATCTATCTATCTATCTATCTATCTATCTATCTATCTATCTATCTATCTATCTAGTTGATAAGCTGAAAAATTCCCACCGGTATAATAATACCATGTGGCACCTGTATTTTTTTACAAATAGTATCTATCTATCTATCTATCTATCTATCTATCTATCTATCTATCTATCTATCTATCTAGTTGATAAGCTGAAAAATTCCCACCGGTATAATAATACCATGTTGTACCTGTAGTTTGTATAAAAGAGTATGTATGTATGTATGTATGTATGTATGTATGTATCTATCTATCTATCTATCTATCTATCTATCTATCTATCTATCTATCTAAGACTGTTCAATATCTATCTGCCATAATGTGTTCAATACCTATCTATCTATCTATCTATCTATCTATCTATCTATCTATCTATCTATCTATCTATCTATCTATCTAAGACTATTCAATATCTATCTGCCATAGTGTGTTCAATATCTATCTATCTATCTATCTATCTATCTATCTATCTATCTATCTATCTAGTTGATAAGCTGAAAAATTCCCACCGGTATAATAATACCATGTGGTACCTGTAGTTTGTACAAAAGAGTACGTATGTATGTATGTATGTATGTATGTATGTATGTATGTATCTATCTATCTATCTATCTATCTATCTATCTATCTATCTATCTATCTAAGACTGTTCAATATCTATCTGCCATAGTGTGTTCAAAATCTATCTATCTATCAATCTATCTATCTATCTAAGACTGTTCAACATCTATCTGCCATAGTGTATTCAATACCTATCTATCTATCTATCTATCTATCTATCTATCTATCTATCTATCTATCTATCTATCTATCTATCTAGTTGATAAGCTAAAAAATTCCCACGGTTATAATAATACCATGTGGTACTTGTATTTTGTACAAAAGAGTATCTATCTATCTATCTATCTATCTATCTATCTATCTATCTATCTAGTTGATAAGCTGAAAAATTCCCACCGGTATAATAATACCATGTTGTACCTGTAGTTTGTGCAAAAGAGTATGTATGTATGTATGTATGTATGTATGTATGTATGTATCTATCTATCTATCTATCTATCTATCTATCTATCTATCTATCTAAGACTGTTCAATATCTATCTGCCATAGTGTGTTCAATATCTATCTATCTATCTATCTATCTATCTATCTATCTATCTATCTATCTATCTATCTATCTAGCTGATAAGCTGAAAAATTCCCACCGGTATAATAATACCATGTGGTACCTGTAGTTTGTACAAAAGAGTATGTATGTTTGTATGTATGCATCTATCTATCTATCTATCTATCTATCTATCTATCTATCTAGTCTGTTCAATATATATCTTACTTGCTAGCTATCAAGTTGGAGGTAGATTTAAAATTAAAAAAAATAAATAGATTGTCCAATGCACTTACAGAAGGCATTGAAGCCTTTTCCATTTGGAATCTGAGCTTAAAATATTTTTCCCTTCCTCTGCACCCAGCACATTTGTCTTCTTTTAAAATCTGAAATACCTACGCAATAAATATGTGTTTCTTTCTATTTCTTTCCCTATTCAACTCTCGTAATTTTGCCTATTTTTCATTCTTTGTTTCTTTCCAGGCTTCAGTCGACGGATGACAAAAATGGCGATAAATCGTGACATGCTAATTTTACTCTAGAACTTCCTAATAACGAAAGAAACATTTATAACTCATGCGCAAAACTTCTGCTCACATTTTTAGACGGTTGGTTCTAAAACTAAAACGCATTTCGAAGAAAATGAAAACATGCATTGCCATATTTGGTGGCAATTAATAAACTTCAGTTTTTATAATATTTATTTCAGATAACCACTCAAGTAAATAACTTATGCATCTGGAAGCAACATTTTTCTCTGCAATCGAAAATCCCTATGACATGCAAATGAGAAAGCACATTGTTATTTTTCCTTTTAATTTAAAAGAAAATGGATGTTGGCTACAATTTCTTGTTTGTTACCATGGAATTCGCTGTCATCAGTGTGGGAGGTGTTTTAGCCTCATTCTGAATTTAAAGTTGGAACAAATGAGGATGGAGTGCTCTGTCTTTCTTTCTTTTTTTCTTCTTTCTTTCCGCCCGTTCTTTCTTTCTTTCTTTCTTTCTTTCTTTCTTTCTTTCTTTCTTTCTTTCTTTCTTTCTTTCTTTCCGCCCGCTCTTTCTTTCTTTCTTTCTTTCTTTCTTTCTTTCTTTCTTTCTTTCTTTCTTTCCGCCCGCTCTTTCTTTCTTTCCGCCCGCTCTTTCTTTCTTTCTTTCTTTCTTTCTTTCTTTCTTTCTTTCTTTCTTTCTTTCTTTCTTTCTTTCTTTCTTTCTTTCCGCCCGCTCTTTCTTTCTTTCTTTCTTTCATTCTTTCTTTCTTTCTTTCTTTCTTTTATGCTAATCTATCAATTTATCCTTTATTACATAATTTCGTAATATCTTTCATGTTCACAACTTTCTTTCTTTCTTTTTTCTTTCTTCCCTTATTTTGTTTTTTCTTTTTTTTATGCTATTTTAACAATTAATGCTTCATCACATAATTTCCTAATATTTTTCTTGTTCACAACTTTTTCTTTTTTTTTTCAGTTTTTAATCTTTATTATATTTCTTCGTTTCCGTTATTTTTTGTTTACCATTTTTTCGAATTCTTCTTTTTCTTCTCTTTCGTTGTTTCTTTCATCAATGTTTAATGTTTCCATTCTTTTTGTTATTGTTGTTTTTGTACACTTTCTATTCTTCCCAACAACGTTCTCTCTTTCTTTAAAATTTACCATTTTGCTTTCTATTTTTATATTTCTTTTTTACAGTTATGAATTCTTTCTTTCTTTCTTTTGCTTTTAATACAGTTTTTCTTGTTTCTTCCAACCTTCTTCTTTCTTTCTTTCTTTCTTTCTTTCTTTCTTTCTTTCTTTCTTTCCGCCCTTTCTTTCTTTCTTTCCGCCCTTCCTTCCTTTCTTTCTTTCTTTCCGCCCTTCCTTCCTTTCTTTCTTTCTTTTTTCTTTCCGCCCTTTCTTTCTTTCTTTCTTTCTTTCTTTCTTTCCGCCCTTCCTTCCTTCCTTTCTTTCTTTCTTTTTTTCTTTCTTTCTTTCTTTCTTTCTTTCTTTCCACCCTTTCTTTCTTTCTTTCGCCCTTCCTTCCTTCCTTTCTTTCTTTCTTTCTTTCTTTCTTTCTTTCTTTCTTTCTTTCTTTCTTTCTTTCCGCCCTTTCTTTCCGCCCTTTCTTTCTTTCTTTCTTTCCGCCCTTCCTTCCTTTCTTTCTTTCTTTCTTTCTTTCCGCCCGCTTTTCTTTCTTTCTTTCTTTCTTTCTTTCTTTCTTTCTTTCTTTCTTTCTTTCTTTCTTTCTTTCTTTCTTTCTTTCTTTCTTTCTTTCCGCCCTTTCTTTCTTTCTTTCTTTCTTTCTTTCTTTCTTTCTTTCGCCCTTCTTTTCTTTCTTTCTTTCTTTCTTTCTTTCTTTCTTTCTTTCTTTCTTTCTTTCTTTCTTTCTTTCTTTTCCCTTCCGTTTTTTTTTGTAATTTTTACGGTTTGTGTTTCTTTTTTCCCGTTATTTTCTTCCCTTCATCCTTTGTTTAATTTTTGCCATATTTTTTCAATCTGCTTTGATTGATTGATTCAGTCATTCATCATTTCTTTCATTTTGCTTTATTTAATTTTGTTTCATTCATCATTCTTCCTTTTTTCTTTGTGTTATTTTTATTTTTGTTGGACTCTTTCTGCCATTTTTCTTTCATTTATTCTTTCTTTCAATATTGACATCATTTTTATTTGCTTGTTGTCTCTTTCTTTCTTTCTTTCTTTCTTTCTTTCTTTCTTTCTTTCTTTCTTTCTTTTCACGTTCTCCGTTTACATCAATCCGCCCCAGGCTCATGTTACCACGGAAATCTCATTTCCGCCTCGAATCAACATTACTTAAAAAGCAAAAAAAAAAAAAAAAAAAAAAAGCCTAAAAAAAAAAAAAAAGAAAAAGAAGAACAATATATATTTTCTTCTCTAACACTGGTGAGGCGTGTCTATCGATTGAATTGCGCTGTTCCATTCCTGTGACCCTTCACGACTTTAAGTGAATTTTTACAAATGTATTTACCTGAAGGTCGACCAGCATCTTTTATTTGCCTACAAATAATATAGAATTCGTTACTTCATATTCACTTTATAAATGCAACATGGCGGCAGGGTAGACATATTAAATTTAGTCAGAAAAACAAGAGACATCTTTCTCTTTCGAAGAATTCCATGTAAAAGCCACCGATGCATTTAACTCGATCAAGACCGGCACAGGTGAACATCGAACATAGAATGGATGATTTGGACGAGTACGCAGCAGATATGATTTCTTTTTAAAGGATTTCACCCCAAGCAAGGCGGAAGTGCCACTATCACGCAAGGGTTACAGAGAGTGGGGGTAAAAATAAAGAGGCGGGATAGAGGAAAGGATGAAGAGAAGGACAAGGAATAGATCAAGTCATCGGGAGATGTCGATTGACATTACATTTGAATAGTTGGAGGTTATAGCTATCAGGGAAACAAGCAATAGGAAGGGAATTCCACAGACGGGAGGTGCGAGACATGAAGCTATTGGAGTAGAAGAGACGGCCATATTTAACTATTTCGATATTGAAAGGGTGGGACCGAGATGCCAGCCTAGTAGCACGTTTAAATTCATCCAGTCTGGAAACTAGCGAAAGTAGATCGTCGGTACAGTTACTGTATTTGTAGAAAAGACAGAGGGAGGCAACGATACGTCTGTGAGAGAGCGAATGTAGACAAGATGCCAGATCAGGGTCAATCACATTGCATATCCGTCTCTGGATTTTGTCGAGGACCTTAAGGCGAACAGCGGGAGCACCAGACCATATATGGCAGCAGTATGCAAGGGCGAATGGTTGATTTATAGATTTGAAGGATGGACTAAGGCGCGAAAATCTTTCTGGAGCGACAATGGGAACCAACTTTCCTTGCGGTGAATGAAGCTACTGATTCAATGTATTTGTTCTATTTCAGGTTAGCGGACAGTATGAGACCAAGCAATCGCAAAGAGGTGCTCTAGTGGAGTTGAGCAACAGACACTCTAATGGGAGGCAGTTCCCTGTGGTGAGTGATAGAGAGCAGTTTTGTTTTTGAGGCATTAAAGTTAACCAGCCAATTCCTGTCCCAGTGTACAACCGATTGGAAGTCCTCTTCGGTTCCGGCGCATTTTATGTGTGCACAGCCTGCCTACACGCTATGGAAGTTGCGCAAGTCCAGGTTTTGCGTAAAATTAATTGATGTTACGAGCTTCGCTAATAAATAAATAATTAATTTCTGATTTCACAGAAAGACTCAGTTCGATCGAAAGCCTGGAATGAAACGATCACTTGACAGCATTTCTTCGGCACTAAACACAGATTAGCAAATATAAAGTCGAATATGTAATATAAATTTACATAACCTTCATAGAAAAAAAAGGATTGCACACACAAAATAACGTGATGAAACATCGATGAGACGTTTAAGGCTTTTACGTGACTTAATACAGTTGATTGATTACATAAATAAAGTGCTGAGTGAATCTGAAAGACATTTCTAATGCTTAAAAATTTGACTGATGCCACAGGCAACAAAAAGATGTGAGATTACCGAAAGTATTTCTAAGGTTTGTAAGCCACGGAGTACAGTTGACTGATTGCACAAACAATAAAGAACTGAATGATTTTGAAATACATTTCAAAGGTTTGTATACGTCGTACAAGAGTTTACTCACAGTACAAGCAAAAATAACTCACATTTCGAAGGCTTGTAAAAAATGTACTACAAGAATAAAAAGCTGCGTAAACATCAAATATATTTCTAATGATTACTGGCATTATTTAGATTATTTGGACTGTTATCCTCATCTTCATTGCCATATTCACAACGTTTCGGCCTCTATATCTCTGAGATGAGGTATTATAATTACTTGTATTATTTACATTATTCGGACTGTTATCCTCATCTTCATTGCCATATTCACAACGTTTCGGCCTCTATATCTCTGAGATGAGGTATTATGATACTTGCATTGTTTACATTATTCGGATTGTTATCCTCATCTTCATTGCCATATCCACGACGTTTCGGCCTCTATATCTCTGAGATGAGGTATTATAATTACTTGCATTATTTACATTATTCGGACTGTTATCCTCATCTTCATTGCCATATTCACAACGTTTCGGCCGCTATATCTCTGAGATGAGGTATTATTATATTAGTTTTGATTTTTAACGCATTTAGATTATTAGAGTTACGTTCGGTCAATAATAATCTAAATGCGTTAAAAATCAAAACTACAATATTACCTACTAGAACTATCCGTAGTTTATTAAATAGCACCAGCAGACAAAATATTACATCCGATGCTTGCATCTACCAAATCTCATGCAACAACTGTGACTTAAAATATGTTGGTGAAACATGTAGGTCCGTAAAATCTCGTGTTTTCGAACATAAACGAGATATTCGCCTCGGAAATTTTAACAATGCTTTAGTTAATTTCTGATTTCACAGAAAGGCTCAGTTCGATCGAAAGCCTGGAATGAAACGACTAAAGCAGATCATAATTTCGATTTCGATTCCGTGAAGGTATTTAAATATTTTCATAATAAAAATCTCAGGAGGATTTATGAAGCAGGTATAATATCCATCTCACGCACGGTGAATACTAGACCTGGTTTCTTTAGTATTTCCCCTTTTTTAGCGAGATTAATGCTCGACAAGCATACACATAAAATTTTTAGATCCTAATAGAATTCTTTTCATTTTCTTTTTCTTTTTCATTCAAAATAATCAGAAATTTTTAGGAAAACGTTTCGAAAGCGTCACCCATGTGACGACAACGTGAACATGCTAAACGGAAAGCTGATCATTTTAAAAATTTTCAGTTATCTGTTTTGGATAAGACTTGTTTTTATGTCCATCGTCTTTGTCAAATTGAACTGAATTGTATTTTAATGAATATTGTCCTGAAGAAGGTTTATTAAAACGAAACGTCAGACGTCGACATTTCATTCATTTTAAATAACATAATTGCATGTAAGGATTTTTGTTTGTTTTTCCCAAATTTTTCTTCATTCTGTCGGATCTATATCCATTTGCTTATATATATATATATATATATATATATATATATATATATATATATATATATATATATATATATATATAAATAAAATAAAAAAAAAAAACTCAAGTTTATATTAATTTATAAATAATAATTACATTTATAAATATATTATTACGGGGAGAAGAAGAGGCTACATACCTATCCCAAAGGGTATTAGCACGTAAGTTAATATAGTGGATTCGACTGGAATTCGAACTCGGCTCTCCGATTTCTGCAATCTAAGCCGCTATCCATTACTCCACCGTGCCTACTCGCGCATATGATACATTAGTTAAAAATAGTCTGACCAGAAGCTACAAAAAAATTGATACCAATAATTTTATACCAGATAGATAAGATTAACTGTATCAGTAAATCAATTACTGATAAACTACAGATAAGTGATCGGGTCAGTAAACTACAAACAAAGGAAGCCTATGTCTTGTTAAAAGACCATAAGCCCGATTTAAGAACTAAGCCATCTACTAGACTAGAAATCGGCAGAACCAGTAAGACTTGGAAAGAACCAACCACTCCATAAAAAACACCCTTGGACTATTACAGTGGATTAATACAGCTGAGGTTATCAACTGATTTAATAACATCCAATATAAGGACAACTGTACTTTCATACAGTTCGATATTATCGATTATTATCCCTCTATATCGAAGAACCTATTTACTTTGGTCTTGGATTTCGCTCGGGAATACTCCAATATTTCTGAGCGTGAAGTGGATATTATCATGAAATGCCGAAATTCTGTTCTGATCTACAAGGATGAACAGTGGACCAAAAAGTCTTGCAACGATAATTTTGACATTTCAATGGGTTCTTTGGATTCTTCTAGAGCTTCTGACCTGGTTGGATTATTTCTTTTGTACAATTTAAGTGCCTTCGATTGTCTAGATTCTGATAGTGTAGGATTATATAGAGATGACAGCTTATTAGTTGTTAAAAACTCCACTAAAATTAAGGTAGACCGTATTCGGAAAATGATCCATAGGGAATTTAAGGATTTAGGTCATAGGACAATAGTTACAACTAATGTTAAACAAGTAGATTTTCTAGACGTCACCCTAGACCTTGCTAGGAACACTTTCCAACCATATGTGAAGGTTAATTCCAACCCAATATACGTGCATCCAAATTCCAACCATTCCCCTTTAGTTATCAAACACATACCTCTTCCATTGGATTTAAGATTAGCACTAACACTTCTAACAAAGATGTTTTAATAAACATCGTGATTTTTACAATTTTGCACTCAAAAATAGTGAATACAAAGATATCACTATTGAATATAAAAACCCTGTTAATTGCAACCATAATAAGAAAAGAAGATCTAGAAAGATCATCTGGTTTACTTCCCCTTTCAATATAATGGTTAAAACTGAATTAGGACGTATATTTCTAAACATCATCAAGAAACATTTCCCCAACCCTGAAACTAACCCACTTAGTAAAATATTTAATTCTAATACCCTTAAATTAAGCTATAGTTGTGCAGATAACCTAGAGAAAATAATTAAAAAAACATAACAACAGAGTCTTTAACAAGTATAGGGAAACAAAAAGCTTGATTACTCACCAGGTTGCAAGTAGCAATACTAAGTATAATGACATGAATGACAACTGTCATTGTAGGAAGCCTAATAATTGTCCACTAAAAAATAATTGTATGATTATTTCTGTAGTTTATCTTAGTACAATCTCAACACTAGAAAATTCAAATATGAAAAAACAATTTACATTGGTAGCACCATGAAACCATTCAAGGAACGTTGGCGGGGGCATATGCAATCTTTTAATAACAGTATCTATAAGTACATGACTTCATTATCCAAGTATTTTTGTAGTCTAAAAGAAAAGAATAAAACACCTACCGTTAAATTGATAAAGAAAGCCCAGACATGTAACTCCCTCTATGCCCCATGTTACCTATGTCTTAACGAAAAATTTGAAATTATTAGATTTAAAAACAAGGGTGATCTCTTAAATCAAAGATATGAACCAACAGTTAATTGTAAACACCGTTATAAATTTAACTTATTATAGGGGTCGTATACTTTCAATGATAATGATATGGCGCTGTAAGTTTAATAGATTATTACTTTTATAACCTGAAGGTCATCCTGTCGATATGAATGCGTATTGTGTACCTACACAGTGTTATTCGTGTCTGTATATGTGTGTATGTATTTGTGTGTATGTATTTGTGTGTATGTATGCTTGTACTGCTGGATGTGTATGTGTGTATATAAGTTTGTACTGCTGGATGTATATATAAGTGTATGTTAGTAGCTTTTTTATATATATATAAAGTAAGAAGATAAGAAGGAGGAAAAAGATGAGAAGAGGATGAAAAAATATTGGTGTATATATATATATATATATATATATATATATATATATATATATGTCTAGTTGTATTGTGTATCTATATTTATATTTACGTATATTTCTGTATGTATGAATAAGTTTATATATGTATGTTAGGATACATGTATACGTGTGTGTATGTATATGGACATATGTTTATGTATGTATATCTATGTACGTTTATGTAGATATATTGTTGAATGTCTGTGTATTTATGTGTATGTACGTATATATCTGTACTTGTTATTATAGGTATGTATATGTATGTATATTTATATATATATATATATGTGTGTGTGTGTGTGTGTGTGTGTGTGTGTTGACAGCTATTATATGTGAGATTGGTTGTGTGTATGTGTAGGCATGTATACTTTGGTTTATGTCTACTTCTGCGTGTGTAAGTCTATGTGTGTATATATGTATATGTATGTGTATTTGTGTGTGTATATATATATATATATATATATATATATGTATGTGTGTAATGGTGTATAGGTATATATATATATGTGTGCATATGTATTTGTATTTATATGTTTATATGTGTGTATATATGTATATATATATGTATGTGTGTATTTATATGTATATGCGTCGATAGGAGTGTACTTATATATGTGTATATGTGGATGTGTCGATAAGGGTATTTAAACATGATTAAATATTTTGTATATGTGAATGTATGTTCGTATGTCTTATTATATGTATATGTATGTATATCTTAGTGTCTTGGAATATATCATCGATACTAACTAAAATCTACTTTTGTTTGATAGGGATTATTTAATGGCTTATCGACTTAATCAACAACTGTGTGTGGTTACTTTTTAAAAAAATATTATGAACTTTTACTATATTTTATCGTCAATGAGACAATGTTGTTAGAATATATGTAGGTTTCTGTATATATATTCCTATTTTTATGTGTATATATATATATATATATATATATATATATATATATATATATTTGTGTTTATATGTATATGTATAGATATATGTATGTATATATGTATGGATGTGTATGTGTGTATATATGTTTATATAGCTGAATTTATGTTTGTATGTTTTTTTTGTATATGCGTGTGTTTGTATATGTGTTGGTATATATTTATATTTGTGTTCTTAGTTTATATACGTATATGTATACATGCATATCTGTATATATGTATATGTATGTATATGTATGTGTATATGTATGTATATGTGTATTTGTATATATATGCATGTATGTATATATATTTACATTTGGTTTGTTTATTTTTTACGTCGATGTGTGGGTTGATGTATTTATACTTGCTTCTGTATGTGTACATATACATATGTGCATGCGTATATATGTGTGTAGGTATGTGTAAACATGTATTTGTGTGTATGTGTGTATATGTATGTGTGTATATATGTGTGACTGTGCGCACTTATATCTGTACGTAGTTCTTATTATCTTATTTTTCTTTCACCTAATGTAGAATAAGTCATATATCGACTTATATGATAAAAATATATATTTTTATAAATGTTTGTGTGCTTGGAATTTTCGTTTTTTATATATTAGATAATGTTATTTTTAAACATATATATCTGTTTTAATGTCCTTTCTTTCACTATTCTTTGTCTCTCTGTTCTATTTGGCCATTTTTATCTATGTATATTTTCCCGTATAAGTTATATTTTAATAAGTGGTTAGCATTCATTTAATAACACTTTCAGTCTTGAATATTTCTTGGTTGTTGTATCAGATTGTCTAGGTCAATGTATGAGGATGTGTGTACATGTATTTATCGGTGTCTATGTATATAGAAAATGCATGTACATTTAATTGTGTATGTATGTATGTGTTCGGTTTTCTTTTTCTTTTTTTTTTATAAAGGGCCGTGGAGATGTTTCCTGTCTAGTCACCTTTTTGTGTGTATATATATATAAATATGTCTGGGTGCTTATGTATTATAATCTGAGTGTGCTTGTATTGTTTTACGCGAGAGGTTAGCACCCCACTCACACACTTGGAATTAAAATGTATACATTTTCTCAGGAAGACCAGCCGATATTAGCGTCTATTCTAACGTAATTTCAATGAAAAAATAAATTGAATAACATTTATATTTTTTCTTTTCCCCTCAGTAATTTTATATTTTTAAACCTAATAGAGATTAAATTTAGATTTTAAAATGGGTAATTTTTTACTTTGAATTTTAATATCAAATTTTATCATATAATTTAATACTTATTGGTTAGAATAAATTCTATTTTAGTATAACCCCAACTTTAAAGCTTTTAATAGCTGTTATAACCTTACTTCGTTGTCAAGTTTTTTGAATTCTCGTATACTTGTGTTTTGATTGGTCATTCCAGCTTTTGTAACAGCGTTTTCCCCTTGCGAAGGATCGTTATTTAATTTGAAATTTTTAAAACCATTTATTCTACATTCAACATCATCACTTGATATGACACCGGAGGTGTAGAAACAAAATGGCTATTTTTGTAGTGATTTTATAACATATTTATGTTATATTTTTAAATAAAGAATTATATTTGCTCTACTATGTATTGAGCACTTTTTTAAGAATAGTAATTGTTGGTTATTGGAATTTATTCTGTATACACCAATCCTAATACTTGTGTATATATATATATATATATATATATATATATATATATATTGATTAACATTCGTCCCACACTCTCATACATATACATACACTCTCACTTAATTTTATTTTTTGTTGTTTTTTCTGTTTTCTTTTTGAATTTGTAGGTCTGATGAATTG